>MU826925.1:0-60859 GCA_029204205.1 Desmophyllum pertusum | reverse complement strand
TTATGTAACTGAAAAACCCTTGTAGTAGTGGCAACTAAAGGTTTCCGATTCGCATTCCATTCCATTCATTCCATTCGCATTTCATTCTTCCATTCGCATTGCGCATTCTCGGCATTCGCATTCCATTCCATAACACAATTAGTAGGGGACGTTAAATAACCCACATCACGTGTTCGAAAGTAGTAGGCGGGCATAGTCCCCGGTGTTGTGGTCTGCCCTTATTTCACGTGTTATTCGTGGATTGGGTGGGTGGGTGGGGTGAGATCAATGAAATGGACTAATAGCGGCTGCCATAGGCGCCTTTTACATGCTGACGTCCGATCTCACCCCTGAGTTGAATTATAGAAGCGCATTTGGGAAATACCAAATAGAACAGCGGCGCTATATAAATGCCATTACCATGCATTACCATTACCATACTTACCATTTACCCATTAGAATACGGCATTACCATTACCTTTACCATTACATTAGCCATTCCCATTTACCATTACCATTACCATTTAACATTCACCATTACCATTACCATTGCATTACGCATTCCCATTAACATTACCATTACCCTATTAGCCATCAACCGCATTATCATTCCGTTATCCATACCAATTACCTATTACCCATTAACATTACGCATTACGCATTACCATTACCATTACCATTACCATTATACCGTTTAGCCATTACCATTACCATTACCATTACCATTACCATTACCATTACCATTACCATTACCAATACCAATACCAATATCAAATACCATTACCATTACTCATTAGCCATTGCCAATTGCCATTACCATTACCATGCCGCATTACCATTAACCATTACCATTACCCATTACCATTACCATTACCATTACCATTACCATTACCCTTAGCCAATTACCATTTACCATTACCATTTACCAATACCAATAGCCAATACCATTACCATTACCATACGCCATTATCCATTACCATTACCATACCATGACCATTACCAGTACCATTACCATTACCATTACCATTACCATTACCATTACCATTACCATTACCATTTACCATTACCATTTACCATTACCATGCCATTACCATTACCATTACCATTACTCATTGACCATTACCATTACCATTACCATTACCATTACCATTAACCATTACCATTATCATTACCATTACCATTACATACAATAACCATTACCATACCATTACCATTACCATAACCTATTACCATTTCTACCATACCATACCATTAACCATTATCATTACCCATTACCATTACCATTACCATTACCATTATTCATTAACCATTATCATTACCATTACCATTACCATTACCATTACCATTTACCATTTACCAATTACCATTACCATACCATTACCATTACCATACCCATTTACCATTACCCGATACCAATTACCATTATCATTACCATTGCCATAACCCATTACCCATTTACCTTTGCCATTACATTACCATTACACTATTACCATTACGATTACCGCATTACCTGCACTGCAGTGTGTTGGCCTAATTAATAATTTGCTCTCGTGTCCATTGATACACTTCCAGGCCTAAAGAAGAACAAAGCCTAACATCTTGAGCAGAGGGACTTCGAAAAAATCTCCGTATTTTAGTCACATGACTGAACTTGGAGATTGTGGGAGGAGGTGGATGGACGCCAGTCCATGAAGATCAACGGCACAAAGTGTTCCTTTTTTTTTTCTGCCCAATTAATTTCAACTAAAAAACCTACAGAAAGAGCCATCTCCCTACGAGACTGAAACAAATCACTGGTTACGAAATTGTTGCTATTTATAACACCATTTGATTAGTGCCTTATTAACTGATGATGGTTCAATTCCTACTGTTAGCACCCCCCCCCCCCCCCCCCAGGCAGACCCGGGCCAAAGTCAGTCTTTGTGGCCTGGGAGTGGGGAAATTTTGCAAGTAGTACTTTCCTGTCGTATTGAACTATTCACCATCTCCATTAAACGGGACACTTTTCTCCAAGTCAAAGATTGCAAGCCCGAATTTAAGTTTTTCACAGCTTCTTGTTAATTAATTAGTTAATTAATTTATCAGAAAATGCGTTACAGGACCGCTAACACAAAAATTTAAAAATATGAAATAAATGATAACGATAGGTCAATAGCTAAACGGGACTGATGTCATTTTTGCAGCTCGTCAGGCCGCGAGGAATAAATAGACGCAACGAGCTGCACTAATGACATATCCCATTTAGCTATTGACCTATCGATCATTATCATCATCATCATCCTCATTTCATATGTTTAAAGAAGAAGTTCCGCTATAAAAAGGGATGGCACCTCCCACATTTCACACCTTTCGGGTGCGAAATGCAAATTTGTGCTCTTGCAGTCGTGGCACGTTGTTGAGTCAAGCATCCTGCAAACTAAACATGCCTCAAAATCTCATGAAACTAAAATATATCATTAACAAAAATAAGATATAACTTGCTAATGTTTTAACAAGACATTCTTAGAACAAAATGAAACAAATTTATCTGTAACGCCGTACAAAAAGCGGAGGTTGTTTGTCAGCTGTGTTACGCTTTGATGGTTGAGTGACAACTAGTTGTGAGAATGGCCAGGCCAGGCCACTTTTATACCGGAAGCTTCTGTGCTGACGATCCTGTAACGTATTTACATATTTTGTTCTTATAGCCCCCGAAGAAGGTTTGTTTTCAAAACCGAGATATGGGGCAATATTAATTTTAAAATATATCCTACTTTTTGTTTTAATATTCTGCGTATAATATATTTTAATTGATATTCTTTCTCAGAACACGTTTCATTATAACTCGAGGTACTGGAATAATACAAATGATTACAACCTTCCTGGAGGGGAGACTGGGTTTGATTCACAAGAGACCAAGTTACCGACCTACTGGAACATGCCCTTCTCCAAGATCTGTCTCGGAATGAAGATCGATGAACAGATCGAGTTCATCGTGATCAACAAGCAGGCCAACTCTCTGTACTCACTGATCGCTGACGGGAACTACCGCGCCATCTCACTGGGTCGTGACACATGGAAGACGCTGATTGGTTCGCAGGCCTCTTTACAGCGTAACTGTAACAAGGAAGGGTTCAATGCTGTTGGTGACAGGGAGGATAATTCTAAAGCAAGAATCGGTTTCCTTGGTAACAACCAAGACGATTGCATCACCACTGACTCCAGAATCGGGTTTGGCACAGGAGGGAAGGGTGATGACTCCAACACGTGTGGAAAACGAGGCTCCATGGTCATCAGATAATGGAGTGAAAACACATCAAAGCCATGGGATAGCATATACATTGATAAAATAAGCAAAAAAAAACATTGATCAACAAACGTCCTCTATTAAACCTCCGGAGGGGTGTGTGTGTGTGTGTGTGTGTGTTGGGGGGGGGGGGGGGGGGGGGCTTAATAGAAGGGAGCTAATTTAATAGTTCTAAGTCACATCACATGCAGCGAGGTAGAGTCTAAGTCGGAGCCATGAAATACCACGGCGAGTAAACAATTTTTTAATGACGGTTCAACACGTAAAAACTGAAATACAGTAAGGCATATAATGACCAAGTCATTGTCAGGAGGCCCATCTCTAGTGAATTTTATAAACAACATATTTAGATCGTCCATGAAATTACAAACTATTTTAAGGCGATAAACAATCGACAAAACCCTGAAGACGATGAAAACGATGCCAACCGATTATTACTAAATCTCACATACCTCTATCCCGACAATGGGGCGAACAGGCAGTATAATCATACTCGGAATCTCGAGCACCGCCCGCGCCGACAACTGAACTGAACGAGGCACGGCTTCTTGTAACATGTACTTGAACTGCGCATGCATAATGACTTCACCCTGTAATGCAACGGTAGCGCATTGTACATTTCATACTTATCATGCCCGGTTCTTTTATTTGTTTTACTCGTAACTCACGGCGTTTATTTGCTGTTCGCACGAATCCAAGAGAGCCTAACGTAAGCGACTTCAGGTATTATTTATCTTATTTTAAGTATAATTATTTAACAAATAAAGAAGCCAAAACCATGTATTATACTGTCATAAAACACTCCGGAAATTTGAGAACACGAGAGAAATTTAGAAAAACACGAGCCGCAGGCGAGTGTTTTCTATATTTCTCAAGTGTTCTCAAATTTCCGGAGTGTTTTATGACAGTATAATACATGGTTTTGGCTTCTATATGTGCTTTAAAATATAGATTTACGCGCGCGAAACGATAAAACACGCTTTTCTATGTTATATACTCTGATAAAACATGGTTTTTAACCAATCAGAGCGAGCGCAGTTTTCAGTCTATATTTTAAAAGCTTTTAATGTTCACCTATGTATCTTGGCGTTGTTAGATAACTCTTGTGGCCGCCATTACAATACAATACAATACAAATTTTATTAACCCTATTCTGCCTAGCCTGAGAAAACAGACGTCGTTTCGCGTCGCAAACCACTGGTAGCTCCCCGAACGGACCGTCCGTTTCGGGGAGTTACCAGTGGTTTGCGACGCGAAACGACGTCTGTTTTCTCAGGCTATATTCTGCCTGGGCTTTTTTGTTTGTTTGTGAGCCTGGGGGGGGGGGGGGGGGGCAGAAAGTGCTCCCCTAGGTATCTTGAAAATGACACTTATATTGCGTGTAAGCATCCAAATGTGTATATTTTAATGACAGCCACGTGTCAATTATGACGTCATATCACACCAGAATGATGTCATACATTTAAAAAATCCGCCATCTTGGATCCTTCATCTTGTATTTCTAAATTGTTCAGAAATGTCAAAAAATCTCCAAATTTCATTTGAAAAAAATCACAAAAATAGAAGGATGCTACAACTGCAAAGATTTTGGAAGTGGTTTCATGAAAACTGACAATTAAGCTAAAAAACACCACGTTTGGGTAAAGTTAAACGTCCTGTCAAAACTTGGTTTCCATGGAAACACCTAGTCGCATGATCAAAAAATTTAAGCAACAAATTGTTGCCAGATAATTTGTAGGAAAATTCACAAAGTTTGGCAACATTTGTTTTTACGCTCTTTAAGCCCGTAACAATAGTTTTGAAATCAGTGCGGTCGCTTTCAGCTCCCCCCAGGTAGAATGGAACCATTCAGACAAATTGATATGATATAATAAAAGTTATTATACAAGTTAAAATCGTGACTGTAACGTCGTCTTTGTAATTTCACAACAACTTACGTTGTCGAGATAAACAAATAAATAAATGCTGATGTAACATAAATGTTGTACAGTATATTTAAACCGCATGGTAGAAGCAAATGTCAAAATGACTGAAAACAATAACTTTAAATTTAATTGTTTACTTTAAGGTATACTAAAAGTATTTAGAGCTGTCTATAATTAATAAATAAAGTCAAATACTTGGAATTTGTTTATTTTAGCTTTTATGCGTTTTTTTATGGCGATTTGAAGCGTGTGAGAGCTAGCAGTCTTGGGACTTCAAAGTTTTTGACTCGCTTCGTGAATACTGATATTGTAGCAAGGCAGGCAACTTCGAGAAGTTTTGGACCGACAAATTCCGTACCTCCTCATCCTCCTCGAATCGAATAAACATTTATTCGATTCGATTTCCTAGGAGCTCCCTGATCTCGAAAGAACAGTCCTCGAACTGCAATATGACCTTAATCAAGAGAGGATGATCTAAGAGAACACATCCCCATGCCCCATGATAGTTTTTTTCAATCTATTTTAAGCAGGGGGGTAGCTACTTCCCATACATTCTCTTAAAATCAAATCCAAACCATGCTCTCACAACTTGCAAAGCAATCATCACAACTTTAGCCAGCGGATTCATCATCTGCACGTGCGTAGAAGTTGTGTAAAGCCAGAAGGAAAACTATAAAAGAAAAAGCTATAAAATAAAAACATGGCGGCCGATGAGGTGATGGAAATGCGTACTGATGTATGAATGATTATTGTAATTTTTCACTTTGTGATCCTTAACCCTATTCTGCCTGGAGGGGGCAGAAAGTGCCCGCGCTGAATTCAAATTTATCTTACTTAAAGAGCATTCAAGCAATCATAGCCAATTTTTATGACTTTTCCTAAAAATTATCTAGGAACATTTTGGTGTGCCAATTTTGTGATCACGTGACTTGATGTTTCCATGGCAAGCACGTTTTGACAGGCCGTTTTAGCCAAATTTGGTATTTTCAGTTTAAATGTCCGTTTTCATGAGATTTTCGCTTTTTACGAAGAGTTTCTTCCAAAATCTTTGCAATTTTTGCATCCTTATATTGTTTTCGATTTTTTCAAATCAAATTTGGTGATTTTCTGACATTTCTGAGCAATTGGAAAATCCAAGATGGCGGATCCAAGATGGCGGACAGGTTTAAAGTATGACGTTATTTCGGCGTGATATGATATCATAATTGATTCGTAATTGCCACTAAAATAAACATGTTTGAATGCTTTATTCACCACATAAGTTTCATTTTTATAGCACAAATACTTTTTGAGATACAGATCGTTTTACCCAAATTTGTTGATTTTTTAGCTTAATTTTCAGTTTTCATGAAATGTTTGCTTTTACGATGAAATCCTTCCAAACTCTTTGCTGTTTTAGCATCTTTATATTTTTCTTGGTTTTTTCAAAGCACATTTGGAGATTTTTTGACATTTCTGAACAATTTAGAAATCCAAGATTTCGGATCCAAGATGGCGGATTTTTTTAGCGTATGACGTCGTTATGGCGTGTATGACGTCATAATTGACACGTGACTGCCACTAAAATAAAGATTTCTGGATGCTTTACACACCATGTAAGTTTCATTTTCATAGCGTCAATACTTTTCGAGATACATAGGGGGGGCACTATCTGCCCCCCCCCCCCCCCCAGGCTCAGGAACGAAAAAAAGCCCAGGCAGAATAGGGTTAAACCAGATAAACTTCTTCCTCAAGTTTTTCGTTTTTAAGATGCAACCACGACCGCGACGACAACAAGAACGTCACAAAACAATAGGTTTAATTAGTAATACAATATTATGCACGTGTGCCATATTTTCTTTGCCGTCCCATGCAAAACAAAACGCACGTGCGTTTTGCATTTACATTTATTTGCCTTCCTATGCAAAACAAACAAAAATCAAATGTCCAAATTCACGGTATTATGGAGAACGTCAACACGCGAAGGTTAATTTTCCTTTTTCTGTCCTGGACTTGGACTCACGAATTCAGCTCCTGGAAAGTTCGGCCACATTGGAAAATTGAACGTGTTGGAATAATCTCGAAATAGTTTATAGAAACGTTAATCAATTTTTTAAGGAATTTTGCGCGCGAAAAGAAGCCTTAAGTCCCAGGCCCTGTCTCTATCCCCCCCCCCCCCCCCCCTGATTTTAAGCTTCGCGCCACGCTGTGAAAGTTATTTTAGTTCTCGTCCCCATGGTCGCGCGTCCAATGATCAGAGGATCAGATGTCATTGCGAACATTTTTCTCGCCGTCGTGTTGACGTCCATCTACTGAAAAAATTAAAATTAGATTGAAAAAAAGTTATCATTGGAAGAAGCCCATGTATGGGGGATGTGTTCTCTTAGATCATCCTCTTTAGGCCTCTCCCCAATCCCCCGGCCAGTTTATCAGTCGCCGATCTTAGCGATTCGCGCGTATTTTCTCGTCGCTCCACCACTATCCGAACGCCTGGAATAGGGCATTGTAGAGAGGTGACTGTTGTTGGGAGTTTTCAGGGTCGGGACGGAACTTGCGAGGTGTTGGGAGAACACGAAAAAGCGATTGATTCACAAGCTTTAGATTCCGAGTGTAGATTCAGACTCAGCGAACGCACCGCAGTATTTCGTTATTTTCTAAAAAGGACTTATATTATAGAATTATAATTAATAATTAATATCATTGTCAAAACACGGGAAGGGGTGAATTGACTCGATATAAATGAATGCACCAACATAATGAATATATGTTAGTCCATCATCATCATCATCATCATCATCATCGTCGTCATCATCATCATCGTCATCATCATCATCATCATCATCATCATCATCATCATCATCAGAATATATGTTAGTGCATACTACTACATAAAACGACGAATACATAACTTGAGTTGAAGTTTGCAAATATTACCACCTGCATTCAGACAAACGTGTCGTGTTTAAAAGAATAATTAACCAATGAAAACCATTATAACTGTTAATTTGAACAAAGAAGTTAAGCCGCAAATATAAAGGGGCTCTTTCTTTCATAAATAGTTAATAGAGAACTGGTGACAGATTAACTACTATTGGCTAAAAAGGACACATGTAATATGAGCTTCAAATGTGTTAAGTTGAGCATATCGAGCTCTATATTACCTCAGCGCCTGCTACTCGCAGGCTACGAGTGGAAAGCGCGCAAATAATACCTTTTCATTGGAATTTACTCCATCAGTACAACTATTGCGAGACAATTCTCAACTTCTTTACCATGTTTTCCGTTTTTATTTGGCTCGTTTTATTGGAACTGTACTCTGTGATACCCAAGACTACCTGTTCACAAGGTAAGTTCAGGTCGATCACAAAATAGGGAAAATAGTATTTTATTATTACCGTGGGTATTTACTGATAAATAAGTGTTCGGAAAAGCTTATCAAACAGCTATTTTCTGTTATTCCATTCTTTCTTTCAATGCCTCGCGGATGGGACTCTGTAAAGTGAGGAAACGGACGACGGATGGCGGACGGCGGACGGCGGAAAAAAAAAAATTAATTAAAATAAAATTTAAAATTAAAAATAATTAAAAATAAAAAAGCAAAAAATTATAAATGCCGATTTCAATGCTACTGCACTGGCTCTCACTCAACAGAGGGGGGGGGGGGGGGGGGGGGGCTTAACATATGGCTTTTCTCCTGCGCACGCACGATTAATGTACTGAAAGGCCACTGCTTTAACTTTAGCATTTCGCTAATGCCATTTGCAAAGGAAATAACTGTTCTGACCGTTTTTCGTCGTCTACAAACAGAGAAACCTCCGAAAACAGCACTGACCACGATTGCGTTACACGGCACTGAGTCCTAGACATGTCTAGTCAGTCGTTATGGTCGACTGATTCCATGATTCCGTTCAGAATTGAATCAAATAATCATTTTTTAAGCGGAAAGCTTCAGCCGTTTTGAGTGTAAGATCTTTATATTGACTTTATAGTAATGATTCAGAAGAGTCCTTCTCTTCACAAACGACGGTAGCGGAGTGGGAAAAGTAGAAGGCCTTTCAGCACTTTACAATCAGTGACAATCGTGCGTGCACGAATGAGAAAATCCATTTATTAGATATGCATGATTGACGGAAGTGTGTTGCAAACTTCTCAGTCAGAGGTTTGACTTCGAAGGTCGCGTAGCAATCAAATCGACGGGTAATGAGAACTATAAAGCAATGGTACCGATAATATAATTGTGGCGTTGATATTACTCATGTGAGACATGCATCAAGCCATCGACAAATGGATGTGACGTCATGGGTCTAATTATTCACAATGATGACGTGCACTTAAAGGGACATTGCAGGACAAAATGCACCGCAGATTTTGCACGCATAGTAGGCTATGCTGGCATTTTTTTTAGTGGCGTTTTTTGCCGGAAAATTAACTTTTTTAGAGAAATAATGTATATTTTTCAGAGAAAATAATAATAATAATAATAAATTGTGTAGATAAAATGAAAACTGAAACTCGATAAAACATTTTAAAACTCAATGTAAAAAATGGCCGAGTGAAGACTGGGGAGAGGGAGGTCACTTGATATAAACGCGTGGTAGGCTACGACAACTTATATACGCGACTCAAAATTCTCAATAAAGAAATTAAGTAGAATCGAATGTGATTGAAGTCTGCTCGTAACTGCATGCAAAAGCTTTTTCAATGAGAAACATACGCGCGAGAATCTCAGCTATTTTACAATATATATAAAAAAATAATTGACTTATAAACAGTGAGAACTAAGGCAATGGTTTTTTTTTAAATTCCATATAATCTTCAACTAAACGAGTTTATTCTTTCAAGGAACACTTAGAGAACATTTTGGTATCACCTGGTCTGATTTAAAGGGAAAGCCACTGCGTCACGCAAATGATATCCCCACCGCCGTATGGCTTGTGTATGTAGTTTTTTTGTTGTTAATTTATTTGGTTGTGAAGTGTACGTGGGTCCGGAACATGAGGAATAAATTATTAGTTTAAATGCAAACAAAAACAATTTATAACAAAATTGAAATAATGCCGCTGTAACAACAACCAAAGTTTAACTTTATTTATCGAGCTATTACAATATCAAGTGAGACCGCTGACCGCAACACACATGAGATAAATGCGGTCTGAAAGAATTACAAAATCAATACCTCGATTTTTTTATGAGGAGGGGGGGGGGGGGGGGGTGGGGGGGACTAAATTGAGTTTGTACTATACTAGACTAGATCTAAATATCATTCAGTCCCAGTGATTGACATGTATGACACAACGAGTAAAGAAAACGAATGTAAGTTCAGGTGAACAAAATAACTGAAACTGGGTATAATGTCTGACAATTATTATTACAATATACGGGATTTTCATCATACAGTATGCATATCAAATGGAACTGTTGTTAAAGGAGCTAAAGCCCTAAAGGGTTTTGCTGAGAGCCCCTGTCTAAGCTTAATCTACTTTGTAAATCTTAAAAGGCAAATAAATGAATTAATGATGAAGCATGCTGAAACATATTAATATAGCCTGACAAACTCAACTCATCGTTTGCAATCCGTGCCAATGTCCCTAAATTTTGTGCAGCTTGCAAGTCAGTCCAAAAGCATTTTACTAAACTACGTAAACTGGGCACATTTCCCTAAGGACCTCGAGATGCTGATCCGTTAGGGTTGCACGTATGAACCATGGCACGCTACAAAAACTGAACGATGGCTGTTTAGCCCTGACGCATGCAGCCTTACAATGAAAATACACATTGCTTTGTTTACTTTTTAGTTGCCCTCCATACTGATAACTTCTTATTATGTTTGACACTATGACTAATTCGTATGGAGGAAATGGAATCTGCCCCCCCGGCTTAAGGCTACTGGAACACCCATAGCACATGCTCACTTGAGGTGGACATGACCTTAAGGGATATACAATGAATTGCCCTGGCAATGGGGATGGGTATGGAACCCGCCCATTACCATTACTAATTTGGGCAGAAGGACTGGATGTCGGGGGCATTTCGGATGGTTGGGCAACGACTGGTCGTAGTTGTCCCACGGAGGGTGGCGGAGCCGCGAAGGAGGGCGGTAGAGCCGCGAAGGGAGCGAGGTGGAGCCACGAAGGGCGCTGGAGCCACGAAGGGCGGCGGAGCCACGAGAGGTAGTGGAGCCGTGGAGGGTGGCGGAGCCGCGACGGATGGTGGAGCCGCGTTAGGTGGCGGAGCTTGTTCACTTCGAGGCACGATGTTGATGGCTTGCCCTCTACCACCTTTTCGACGAGACGTTGCACTTTGCTGCGTTTTTTTGCCAACTGTTGGCGCGCTGTCACAGGTTACGTAGCTTGTTGCTGTTAAAGTGTGGCTGCTCCTCTTGAACCAAGTTAGGAAATTCTTTAACTTGCTGCACTTCTCTGCCACGGCTAAAGAATGTGGGCATATCTTTGTTGACTTGTATCGTGGACAGTCCTCGCAAGTGACCTTCCCACTTTCTGCTTGAACAACGTAGTGCGGCTTCCTTTTGTCGCTTTCAATCATACACGTTTTGGGCTTGAATGGTATTTCCACAATGGAATCTTCTTGTAAAGAATAAGGGCTGCCTGTCGAAACATCTCTTTCAGTGAAAGAAGAGCTACACCAGCAACACCAGACTCCTCTGGTCTTACAGACAGCTCTTGAGGGCTGCTAAGCGAAGTGTCGTCTTCCGTAACAGCGGGGTTAAACTCACCACTCTCATCCTCCAGATTACCATTTCCCCCAGGCACTTCTTCCCAGAACTTTTCAACTGGCTTTCACGCTGACGAGCATTGAGGGAGAACCACTTGTCAGGAGACATCTGTAAATGGCGGTAATCATCTGCAAGCTCATAAGGACCCCTGTTGATCACAGCTGACTCGCAGTCCCGCCGCTGCTGCTGAATTACTTTCTCCATCTTTTCGTTGAATTGGGACATTTCACTCTTCTGAAAGTCGACTCCTTTTTAATTACTTTATTGGCAGATTCTGGTATGTTGTTATAGTATGCCTCTGGAGGATTTCCTAGGCCTGCATTCATCCGAATAGGTCGCAGCATGTTGTCTTGAATCATTGCTGCCTAAAATTAATACAGATCAAAAAGATTAAGTCAAATAAAATAGTTAAAATAGTTAGCGGACACTCGTAAGCGGACAGCTCTACTTACGGCTAACTTGAACAAAACCCCGTTTGAACTCTAGCTCATATAAACTATGTATTTACACATTCCCGTAAGCGGCCAGCTCCAGTTGCGGACACTTTTTCTGCTTCCCGAGGGTGTCCGCTTCCGGTAGCTTCGATTGTATGTCGCAAATTTTATTTGTTCTTTAATGGACACACTGAATCAAGGCATTTCCAACAAACTGTTGATAAAACAAGCAAAATAATCGGACTTGAAAGTTTTTTCCCGAAATTACGTGTTCACCGTGTTAAAAAGCCTGATAATACATGGGAAAGTCTAAGACGTGAAGTGCAGTCACCTTTTCTGAGATATATTCGTGAAATGAACGTTGCTTTTCCAGCAGGCAGATGGGCCATTTCGCGCTTATTCCCACACCTCTTTCAGTGATGCCAACTGGGCCTGAAATTCACCTTCCGTCCTCGGAATCCAAAAGTCCTTTTACATTGAGAAACAAAATAAACTTTCAGTTATTCATAACATTTTTGAAGCGGGGGGAATGCAAGTATATATATATTTAATAATCGCGCATCCGACACAAGGCTAGGAGAAAAACACCAAAATTCCCATCTCTAATGCCGTGTGTACTGTACGATCATCGTCATTGTTATTAAAGAGTAACATACTTAGTATATAGTTTGAACCCAGGAGTAATCAGAAATTAATCCGAGTGTGATCGATCGGGTAAGAGGTAGTACCACTGAGAAAGGACTGTTTTTGGTGACTGAGGTTTTGACAACCGGACCGTCGAAAAGTTATTCACCAAGAACAGTCCTTTTCAGGACTGCCCTGATACAGACGGTAATAGGTAGAAGACGAACATTCTAGAGTTTTTCATAACATAATTAGAAAACGTTCTTTCTCTGTTTGCTTTATTATCTGCTGTTTCTGAATTCAGGTCAAGGAAAGCGTGTGATGATGCTTAAAACTAAAGATTGTGGTACCCATTCACACACTTTAACACTGACATGAGCGAAAACTACGGCGCGTATTTACACTAAAACAGACCCAAATACTATTGAATTATTATTAATTTGCTCTTTTCAACATAAATGCATTCGATCGCATTTCTTATTGATTAACTTACCAGCTTCCATAGTACCATTATCGATCCTTCGTCCAAATATGTCATCCAGGAACTCGTTTTGGACTGCTCGTGGGAGAGCGCGTAGCTTTTCTTTGCAGTTGTCCCTGAAGTGGCCAAAGCATCTTAAGTGGATGGCGTGGTACATGTTACGTTCCATTGCCTTGAAAAGAGTCTCTTCACCATCTGTTCCAAAGGCCAGTACGTTTGCCATTCCTCTGTTCAAACTTATCAATTTGGAAAATAAAGTAGTTGTAGGCATCATACGTCTTTGTCTGGTGCATGAATAGGGGACCAATCATCATAGGATGCCTGCGCGTCTTGCGATCAACCACTAACAAGTTTGTATATGTGGTTCACAGTCACGTTAAACTTTCCAAGATTGAACGTCGGGTCGGCACCTAGGATCCCGAAGCTGCTAGGGTTTGTACAAAACCTCACTACGTCAGCAAGCTGGGAGTCGTAACACATGACGCAGCGTAATTCCGGTGCGCAGGAAACCTCACAAACGAAAGCGGTCTTTGGGTTTGCTAACTGCTGCCTTTTACATTGCTCGAGCAATATAACTAGAGAGTCAACTTCTGCTGCCTTTTTTTCTGATGTGCCTCGCCTTAGGTAGCTGACTTGGTCCCTGTTCCTTGGCAGGTCAGACAGACAATCTACATTCATGATGCCACCCGCCATCTCCTCCACCTTGTGATAATGCTGCTTTAGGTTTTTGATCTTTCACTGCAGAACGTAGGTTCGCGATTACACTTGGCTTAGTACGCGGTGTATGGATTTCCACCTTTCTTCACGTTTCCATGGCATGGTACATTAATGGTATGTTCCACACCATTGAAGAGATACTGAATTAAGCACAGCTTGGGATATTCTAAAGGAGGAAATGAAATCGCAAAAGTGAGTAAATAGATCAAAGCGCCACCGCCCTTTTGTTTACTTGTTACGGAATTCAGACACAAAGTAATTTGATTCATGCTGGTAGGTATTTCTGTGAGGACATACAGCCTATAGACCTTTCTCCAAAATGGCCGCCGCAAATTCAAAATGATTTAAAATTAAACAGGCCATACCCCCATCCAGTCATACAAACGTCTCCGTAAATTGTCCAGTTTTTTCAACTTCCGTTTTTCTCGACTCAGATAGAACCTAACATAACGAAACTTCGTACGATTACCAAACAAGAGGTGGTCTTTCAGGTGCACGTGCTGGTATTGATTTTCCGCTCAGTTTAATTTTAATCCTTTTGAATTTGCGGCGGGGAGAAAGGTCTATTGAGCGGCCAGTTATCAAAGCCCCGAAACTATTGTCAGTATAATACTGTAGCGGTAAAACCCCTATTAAGCGGCCACCTTTTGGCCGTCTCGATGAGAGTTACCCTGCTGTTTTTTATCCCTATTAAGGCGGCCACCAATAATTTAATACACGTAGTTTGATCTATTTTTATGGCTACTGCGCTTGCGCAAGTGGCCATTATTGTCGTCGTCGAAGCATTCTTTGTAACATTCCTTCGTAAGACTTTTTGTAACAATTCTTTGAATAACTGAACATGATATGGCATTGTTCGATTGCTTCGCTTCATTGACAGTGGTGTCAAGTGCAATGCTTAAAAAGAAGATTGGCATCTTTAGTGAGCTACATGGAGAGAAATTGCGTTTGCAAAATAAATATGAAAGACACGTTTGTTTTTAAATGTTTTTATTTACGTAGGTGTATTTCTTTGACAACTGCACGAACAGGGTCGCGTTTGATTGAGTCACATTGTTGAAGCTTTTGTTGAGTAACCGCCGGTCTTTTAGAGTCCTTCGTACAATTCATTTGTTTGAGTTGTACTTTCCTGAAATAAAGATAAAAGTTGCTAAACAGGGAATAGGTAAAATTAAGATATTTACTAAGAAGGACGGATCATTTTTTTTTCTAGTTAGTAATGTTTATGTGGGAGCTGTATTTGTTTGGCTAGGCTTCAAGGAGTCACTCACGCGCGAAGGGCGAAGCCGCGAAAAGAAGACGGCGAGATAGTGGGCCCGGCCGCACTAGGCGAATTTTTGTTTGTTTTGCAAAAATATCTGTCATCAGTTCCGTTTCACAAGTGCGAACGGCGATTTTTTTCCTACCAAAATTTTGTCAAGCCTTACCAAACTTCAAAGGCGCCGTCGTCCTGCCCCAGAGCAGGACAAACATTTTGTCAAGCGTCAAAACTGACAGATTCGTCAATTCACACACATTAATCTCAAGGTTACAGCGATGATTATTCGCTTGCCTCGGTTCGTACAACTTGTACCGGTCCAACATTTTACCTGCTAGCAGCACTATACTGATGTTTGAGTAGCACAATTTGCTTTATAAGCAGTGAACAGTGCACGTCCGATCGGGTACAAGTTTGCGCTAAAAAGTGACAGTGACAGTCGGGAAAAGCGACAAGAAACATGCAAGTCGTTTAAAATTTCAGTCCGAGAAGAAGAAATATCTAGTTAATCAGTTTGTGTATCATACCACGAAGGCAGGAGAGTAAAAACTTTAGAAAGTACTGGTTTTAAAAGATTGTCGAGGAGTTGAATGCAAAATTTCACAGCAACAACAGAGGTTTTCGGTTTCTACGTGATTGATATGGCTGTGGTTCGCGAAAAATTTGTCATGATTTTTGGTTTTCAAGTGCGTACGCGTTTATCAAAATGAAAATTTTGGCGGAGACAAAATTTGTAGTATATTTTGGTAGCGCCAAACACATTTTGTCAGCCTAGTGCGGGCCGGGGCTTTTTGAAAATCATTCCGGCACAGCTTCAGTTGTTTAAAGGGTGATAAAACAGTATAAAACGATCAATTGATAACTCAAGAGATAATGAAATTTATACAGGTAAAACGTGATATTCGTTGAGCCTTGGGTTGCGATAGACTCATTTAGTCACACACGCGAGGGGTGAAGTCAGAGAAGAAAGTATTGCTGAGGGACCAAATAATTTTGTTATGCTAGCGTGAATTTACAACTCTTTGAAAATCTTTCAGAGCTTCAGTTGTTGAAAGGCTGATGTGCAATTTATTTTTAGATTCTGTTATGTCAGCGCGAATGCTGCTGTGTAAACAAAGATAATATCGTTAAACTGTATGACGACAATCAGAAGAGTATGAGTGATGAGTGATTTGAGAATTTTGTTATGTCAGCATGAATGCTGCGAATGCTGTTGTGACAAAGATCAAAGCCGCGTGCTGGATTGCAGAAAATTAATTCACCGCGCTTTCGGGAGTCTGACGTTGGACATCGTGACAAAATGATATTAGAAAATGGATTTTAGATCTACTATTGTTAAGTGTGTTAAATTTTTTTCAAAACGAGGAATGATTTTAATATGAAAATATCTTCTAAAATTAAAGACGAACTTGGTTTGTACACGAAAGATAAGATCATCTCATTTGAGCACAGTTTCCGTTGTTTTAAGAAAACAGTGGGTGATTGTATTCAAATTAGCTTGGGTTTCAAGTCTTGTTAGATGTACTGATCAAAATGACATGAAGGTAAATAAACTGAACAGAGTTTGTTGTCCGCAACTGAGAAGTCGGCGAGCTAGTTTACGAGAGCAGAGTGTTGCTAAAAGTGACCTAATAAATTTGTTACGTTAAACGTGAATCGTGTAGTCTAAGTGTACTGTAATTACCCAGTTCAGTTGGCTGGGATACGAGCAGAGTCACGTCACGCGCGAGGAGCAAAGCCCGGGAGGGGGGGGGGGGGGGATACTTCCAAAAAATTTGGGTAGGGGTGTGCCGCTGGGCTATAAAACCCCTTACCCTGTACCAGACTACAAAACGATAATTTTGGCGACCCTGTTTCAGACTAAAACGATTTGTAACGATTTTTTCTAACCCAAAAGGCTAAACTAGTAAGCAGCAGTTGTAAAGCTTCCTTCCTACGCGCGTATCGATTCGTCTGACTAACATAATCCAGAGTATCAATTAACGATCTTTGTGCCAACTTCTGGGGAACTAATACCCTGTTCCAGACCAAAAAATGTCGTTTGTTATACCCTGTTCCAGACCAAACTGCTTAAAAACCATACCCTGTTCAGTGGCACGTACCTATATAGCGTATATAAGGGAGTGCCCCCCCCCCCCCCCCCCCGGAGCGAAGCCGCGAGAAGAAGCGACCAGCACGGCTGACCATGGCTGCGTGCTGGCGATTTCGTTGGCGCGCGATGGCAAAATACGCGCGTGTCGAAGCCACGAACGCGCAAAGTACGCCCGTGGCTGTTTGGAGGACTTTGAAGCATTTACAGTTGTTATAGTACCCTAGGTGAAAAGGTTTTTTTCCTCTGCGCAAACTGAGCGGTGAGTCACGACGGCAAAGCCAAAGTAAAACAAAATCGCTTTTTTTTGCTGTCCTTTATCTTCGTCAAGGAAAAAAATATCCTCAGACACGCGGGTATTGTTGTAGTTTTCTACACATAAAGAGTTCGATCTACTAGAAGTTTTAGTTAGCATTTCTGTGAAATGTAATTACCTTTTCCAGCCCGCTTTGAATATTATGAGTGATTCTAACATGGTGGAGTCACTTGTAGTGTCGACGAAGACCGGACTCGAGAGAGCGGCGGAAATCGAGCCGTAGAACATAGGTTGAAAACAACGGACTCATTTGATGCGTGCATGTACGTGCTGAGGAAAGATAAGACGGAACAAAAACAACAGTGACGTTAGGCTATGTGTTGACATAAGATACCAGAAATGCGGTTTCTTTGTGAAGGAAACAAAGATGTAAGTAATTAAGTTGCGTCTTTATTGATAAAAAGATAAAATTAAGTTGTACCAGTACACATGGCTGTAGACTGCGAGCAGTCGGTCTTTTCTCCTCAGATCTTTGGCGAGAGCGAAAATGTTATAATTATGCAATATAAGTGTATAGTGGGGGAAAATCGCGTGACATTATAGCAGGAAGCAAGATGAGAACTGTTCTTTGATGGATTCTGGTGTAATAATTCGTCGTCTATTTATAGTATGTCAATAATTTCGCGGCGTGTACTATGTCAATAATTTCGCGGCGTGTAATTACGTACAGAGATAAAGGCGGGTTTTTTTGACAGGTTTTTTTTCGATTTCTCAGGTTTCTCACTTTCGTGAAGTCAACCGAATCCCTTTGTTTTGACTGTGATTGAAACGCCTCGTATGTACAGTGGAACCCGGATAAGATGGACACCAAGGGGACACGCAATTTTCAATTGTCCGTATTAAGCAACGTCTAATGACTGCAGTAAAAGGCCAAGGAAGTGAAACTTTTGTGTTATGCCTGCCACGCAGGCTACTTTTGTGTGAGCACAGTGAGCAGAGAACGTTAGGTCTACAAGGGTCAAACACTGGAAGAAAGACAGTTGTCAAACATGTCATGACAAATGAAAATATACAGATAAGCGAGGTTAACTTTGTATGAGAGCGAAAAAGTGTCCGTTGTCCGTATTAGCGGGCTAGTGTAAGATAAAATATATGAGCTTTTCGTCGGGACAAACAAAACTGTCCGTGAAAGCGGGTATCCGTATTAAGCGGGTGTGCGAAAGGGGAGGGGATTGCGTGTACTAACTTTCGAGTGCCTCCCGAGTTTGTAGGGGGGTCCCGCCGGGACAATTTTGATATTTCACATTTCGTGCGTTTTGATATGAAACCAGGCAGCAAAAAGCGAACGTATAAACATAAAAATTTCTTGTACTTTTAAAATTCAAAATTAAATGGATTTTTGACAAACAAGAAACTTTATTTGACATGTAATTTACAATTTACGAACAAAGGTATGTATTGATTCTTGGTTTTCACGTGACGTCATCAAATTCTAAAATTCAAAACCGCGAGGCCTACAGATTTTTACCTTCATTCAAGAAAAGATTACCTAAGGGACTGTGCAATAATTATCAGGAGGGGGGGGGGGGGGGGGGGGGGGTGGGGGTGGAAAATGAGCTTCATGTAGCCAAATATTAGGTAATACCCCCCTCCTAAAGGAGTGAATTTAGTTATGTTGAACGTCCGGTGAAGGCTAGCTAGGCCCGAAGGGCCGGAAAATGTTTCGGTCCCCACCTTATAAATAGGTATGGATTCGCCTATGTAATATGTACTTGAAATAAAATGTTAAGCCCCCCCCCCCCCCCCCCCTCTCTTGAGTGACTTATTTTACCTAGAGCCCCCCCTCTCCTTGCTTTGATTTTACTTTATGCCCCCCCCCCCCCCTCTGGTTTACCAACCCTCCCCCCCCCCCCCCCTCCTGGTAATTATTGCACAGTCCCTAAATATATATATTTTCACAATTTCTTAGCTCGATCTCATGCTTCCTTTTGAAAATAGAACGGTTTAAATTTCCGAGTTCATCGTACGTGACATCAGCAGGACGGACGTGACAGAGCTGTTCCGTATCTAAAACATGACTCTTCGGGTGATTTTCAGCATTCTAAACAATTTAAGTTTAAGGATAAATATTTATCTAAATATTCGAAAGTTCACAAGAGAAAACAAACCTCCTTTCTGGCAAAAGTGAACTCCAGATGTTTTTTCCTATTTCCGGCGCCCACGTTGGAGCCCCTCAGACGGACTCCAACTGGGTACCCTCCAACTGGCGTTTCCATACTGAGCTCTATAAGTCCTATAAATTTGTGTGGAACATTTTGACAAATAACTCGAGTACGGAATACCGCACAAACCTGAGACTTGGACTGATTCCTTATTTATTCATTATCTATGACATCCACACATTTGAGACACATGCTGAGCCCTTTTGCAGTTCATTATTGGGGTACCCAGTCTTCTCTCATTTTGATAGAGCCTGGGGATTAAAATTTCGGATGAGGGTTTTAGGTCGAATTTATCGTTAACGTTAAATTCAGCTGATAGAATCTCAAGATCTGGTCCAAAATTAAATGTGTCACCCAGCAAATCTACAAATGGCGCACCTTCGATGTTATCTTCGTTGATTCAGGCTTCATTTCCAGACTACACCAGTTAGCGAATTAGAGCTTTTAATTCACTTTATTTTCAGGCGTCGGTCCACGGACGCACCTGTCGCACCCCTCGCCCTACGGGCCTGATTATTTTAGTGGGGTTAGCCAAAGCAAGGGATGTTGCCTGTAACAAAGAAAAAATTACAAAACCAACAAAGTTGCTGCACTACTCAACGGCGACAACTCGGAGAACGAAGTCGTGACCAATATTATCAATTGAGAGGTCTTGGTCTCTCTGCAAATACTGATTTAAAAATAATAAAAATAAATAAACTAAATATAAAATGTAACGTAATAAATAAATCTAGTCATGCACGTGGCAAACATGTAGCGGGTTTGCGTGACGAATTCAAATTCAAAGTTTGCGCTTGTTTCACGGTAATTGTTCATGCATTATTACATTTACACTGATGTATCTAAAACTATTATAGCAACAACCTGTAGTTTGTTTATAATTCACGGAAATCAAACAATAATGTCGTCACTTTCTATTCACATCTTATATTTTTCGCGTGACAACTTGTTATGTAAATAAACAGCCAGGAAATACTTGCATTTAAAAGACTAAAGACTGGTAACCAAGTACCCAGGTGTTCCCCTCCCGCTTACTCGATTTGGCACGAAATGACTTCCTGAGATAGGAAGGGCCGGCACACAAACCCGCTCCCAGGTGAACGTACGTACCCCTCTCCAGAGAGAGAAAGAGAATGTCTAGGAACAGTCCTGCTAGGAACTAGGCTGAAGGAATTACCAGGTTTAAGAGGCTGTCTCTGTTAAAACCGACCAGTCGATTTTTCTTCGAAATTTGGATTTTTCTCATATGCTGGATTTTGAAGCCTTTACCAAAGTAATCACTAAAATGAGTTTTATTTGATCAAAATTCTAACTGGAGTTATTTATGATCGATCAAAGTTTGGGCTAGGCTCAGTTTCCAGCCGTGGGTGTTTCGGTGCGCCCGCGATCCTCTCCACTTCCACGGCTGGGTCCACCGGTTGTGCTATTGTTTAAATTGACCAATCAGGAAGAGACCCGCAAAATTCTGTGGGCATAAATTAGCTGATGAGTATTATGAATATGGCGGACGCTTCGATTCAAAGATGCTTGTAAATGAGCTGTTGGAACGTTTGGTGTAGCTCGTTTACAGCAAAAACAGTTTCGAGCCATAAAGGAGTTGTTTTCTGGATAAACTACGTTTGCAAATTTCAATACATCGGTATAGGGTTTGCCCGTTTCACGCGGATATTTGCCGTATAAACTTGATCCTCTGCATGCCGTAATACTGCGGCCAGCAAATGCTCCTGACCAGGATATAAAAAAGAACAAGGATTGACTGCAGATGGAAGTCCAGCACCTTCGAACAACATGGTAATAAATATGTGTCTTGTTTTCGATCTTCTGATTTTGAGAAATAAATATTTATGCCGTACAGTTCCGTACTATATTTGCGCGAAGTGTCGAGAAGTGAATACGAGTATAAACCTTAAACTGAATCAACTTTTCCCAGAATCACAAATGAATTCAAAGTACATGTAATGGGTTTGAGCATTTCTCAGCGAATTGAAATATCCACTTCAATGTTTATAACGTTTATTTGCTTTCATGGAGACTCAGCCGACCGTAAACCGGCCTGTAGTTTGTTTTGCCATGCATGTTTAATTCGGCTTTTCGAGTTTTTGTCGGGTATTTAACGCTGCAAATAAAGTGAATTGAAATAATGTGAGTCCATTAAATGAGCTGAAGTGGGATTTGATCTTTAGAATGATGCATTCGCTTCCATATTTGACAATTTGTAAATCAAATCGACTGAATAAAATCTCAAATTTATGCAAATTTTGAAAATGAACGTATTTTTGAATATTTAAGATGATGTCACGGACACGCTTTGATGCCCGTGGACCCAGCCGTGGAAGTGGAGAGGATCGCGGGCGCACCGAAACACCCACGGCTGGAAACTGAGCCTAAGTTTGGGCCGGTTGGCACTAATTTCGGGGCCCCCGGAACTGCAAAAATGACGCATATTGCCGTCGCCACAAAAATAAATATTCGTCCTAAAGATCAAATTCTTTTTTAATCTATAGATATATCATAGAATTTTGTTCAGACTGTTGCAATTATAATTCAATAGCCCTTTTCACGGTTAACTTGCGATATTTGCTTAACAATACACTTGAACATAGAAGCGAGGCAATTTCGGGCACAAGCTGCAAAACATCGTGTTTTTCTTGAACTCCTTCAACTCTTTTAGTATAAAAACAGTTTTAAAATGTAGAAGAACTACAATTCTTTTAGTTTACGTTGTTTTTAGAAAAAATTGTCAAACGACTTTTCTCTATTAATAAAGAGTAGACTCGCATAAGCAACAGGGAGATCGGATTACGATCTTTACGGCAAACTTTAACTAAAATAGTTGCATATTTAGTTATTCTCCGTTTTAAAACTATTTTTATGCTAACATAGTTTGAGGAGCTCAAGAAAATCACGATGTTTTACAGCTTGTGCCCGAAATTGCCTCGCTTCCATGTTTAGCTGTATTGTTATGCAAATATTTCAGGTTAACCGTGAAAAGGGCTATTGTGTTACTTCGGCGGTAAAAATTAGATTTTCTACCACACCTAAACGAGTTTTGAACGAAACACGAAAATAGCTCAACTTTGAGGGCAAATTTTAAAAATGCATCTTATGTTTTAGTATCGACTTGTTAATATTATTCACGGCATTTCCGAGAATCCACCTTACTGATTGAAATCGCGAGAGTCCCTAATCCGTTTACTCGGCTCATGGGCTCAATGTATGCGCATTCTCTGAGTAAAAAATGCAGTAGCCATGAGCACGCGTCGCGGGCCTATTTTTTGTAAAAGCGGATGACAGATAAGAGTTCGAAATAAAAGGTGACGACTGATAAAAAACATTCAAACACGCGTTTATTATTGGCGTCTTGATGTGATTCCGTTGTCAGAAATATTTTCATTTTCTACCACGCCTTATGCTAATTTATTACGAAACCCAATATTAAGCGGCCAACCCCTATTAAGCAATCACTTGCCATTTCCCCGAGGGTGGCCGCTTAATAGGTTCCTTGCGATTTTTAACGAAGTCGAAAGAAACCTTTCTTCAGTGGTAGAAAAGTACTTAAAATCATGTACCTTTCAAAGACATGGTGTATTTCTTCAGGTCGTCAGCTGTCTTGTTTTTGTAATACACTCTTCTGAGAGTATATGTCTCAGTTTCTGCCAAAACCTCTTCGTCGTCTATCAATTCAGGATAGCCATCCTCGTTTATTTCGTAAATACGAGTCTTGATGCCATTATTTCTCCACGAACCAAGGTTGTCACATTTTACATCTTCATGGTGAGGCAAACGATCCAAATCTACCATGAAGACGCAGTTGTGGGCGACATTCATGGGTGCGGCAGTGGCAACCAAGCTTTCATCATGAGGTCGTAGAAGGGCAAGGACAGCCTCTTCTGAAGCTATGGGGTCGGCCGTCCATTTGAATACCGGTGTTCTGCTGTCGCCACCGTAACATTCTCCAGCATACCTTTTAAGAGAGGCAAATTACGTCATTCTCAATATATATGTGCTTGACTCAAACTGATTACTTGACGTCTTGAATATTCAAACTGGGCCGGAGCCATACACTGTATGTTTTGATTTTGTATTTCATATGGACAAAGCGGAATAATTATAATCCTGCAGTAGTTTTTTTCGCTAAGCTCTTAAAGGTTTTGCAGGTATCTATCGCTTATCTATCCAGGTTCGTGCGTGGTTTAATGTTGTGTGCTTACTGCATAGTCTTTCGAGACTGAAGCAGGCCTATATATCGCGTATGAATATTAATCTTATTAGGACAGATAGAAAAACATGCTTACCTCCTGTAAGTGTTCTCAGTGTCATCCGTGCTGAACGCATTACAGTCTTGCAAGCGATCGTGCTTTTCTTGATCTTGATAAACCTGTTGATCAGATTAGAGCCGGGTTATGTCAAAGTCTGCACTCGGGCCAAACACCGCGGCATATTCAAGTTTCCGTAAAGCGACTAGGATTACTGCTACTCTCCCTGGATATGCATTTTCCCTGGGCAGCGCAGAGAGAGACATGGATAAACAAGATTCTTGCCCCCCTCCCCCCCCCCCCCCCCCCCCAAAAAATAAATAAAAATAACCCCGACAAGCGCTCGAACCGAAGTTCAACAAGCTACCCATTAAATTAGCCGTCTTTCTTTAAAGATCGATTTTGCAGCTCACTACCATGGAATATCGCCGGGTGAAAATTTATTCATATGATCTCATCAAAATTTAGCAGACAGCTAGAAGGTCTGCAGGAAGGAAAAAGTATTAAACTGGAATTCATAATTGAAGGAGTTACCGTTATTAGGTAAGCAAACTCTGACATGTGACCATGGTCTGCTTCACACTAATTTCATACCTCATGGGGTTCATCGTCAGCATCGAAAAGACATCTTTTGGAATGAGAATCAGCCGTTCCACCAAAAACGTTGCCTTTCCTAAAAAGAAAAATCCTTTAGTTTTTAAGTGAGGGCTAGGCAATTGCTTTTCGAATGATTTCACTCTACATACCAAGGTACTTACTTCTTTTTGGGTGGACTGGTTTCTGGGCTAGAAATCGTTATTGGGCAGTCTGCTGAAGTTCCCAGTCTACGAAAAAAAAGGTCAAACTATGAAATCTTAATAATTCAAGACATAATGTGTTCGCGACTTTCGTCCGAAAGAAACTTAAATGTGTTTGAAACGACAGAGGTAAACGTAACGAAATAATAGGTTAACCTGGTGTGCTATCATGATAATGTGCTAGATTGATTTATTTATTTTCCCTTTCTGTATATTTTAAATAGGCTAGTCTGAGGGGCGGCGAATGATTTGTGGGATTTGCAATGGCGCGCGCGCGTGATATTAGGGTGATCAGTCCTCGATCAGTTCTCTCTGCCAAGGATTTGTGGAATAAAGTAGTCTTTCAATGAGTCACAATCTTGTATTCTCCAAGAAATTTTTATCAACACGTTTGAGCTGAAAATGGTCTAAATAAAGTAGAAAACTTGCAAAGTGAGGGAATATATATAAAGATATACCTGTACTTGAACGCTCTGAATATTACCAAAATAGCTTTAATTTTCGAAAGTAGCATTCAGCAAAACATTAGTACTGTAGTCTGTACACCTACCTTTGCCTGTCTCTTTCACGCTTTTCACCCTTATCACATCTGAAAAGTTACGACAAACCTTGTCAATGGGGTACGCAAAAGTTGACTTGAAACATTTTTTTTTAGCTAAGTATTGTTTTAGACTCCGCCTGCTGTTCATTGAAATTTTATGTGGGGTTTGAAGCCGCTCATGTGTCATCAAATGGAAATGGACATAAAATATCTTCCATCTATGTTTGGCTATTTTTTTTTAATCTGTTCTAGCTGATTTATAATTTTAAATGAGCTCCTCAACTCTCTCATAAGACCCCCCTCCGAAGGTCTTATTTTGAAATCCCTCCCCCCCCCCCTCCCCCCTGCGTAGCAGAGAATGGCTGGCGTGGTCCGTGTTGAAATGGAGCATGGTGAGTGGTCAAACCGCTCACGAGTGGAAGACGACCCGAGGACCTCCGAAGGTTATTGAAGATTTCCAAAGTCGCCCGAAGATTACCAAAGACTAATGCAGATGACCCGAAGGTCTTCGAACGTTTTAATATTTTGGCAATGACGGCAGATGAAAGGCGAAGTAGCATCAATCATACTCAACCCTCAAAAGCTGGTTTGGGGCGATTTGTGGCGCTTATAAGGCATGAAATTCGACAATTTCTGAGAATTTCCGAAGGCTGAACGAAAACGAACCAGAACAGTGACCGCGCTTGGAATGGAAACGAATGTATGTTTTGTGACGTCATATGTGGCGAGCTTGTTTGCACGCGTGTTTTCGCGCATGTTTGAAGCTTGTAATTTGCTTGGGTTTGTTCTAGGTTTGTTCGGATATTATTCCATAGTGTATTGACGAAAATGGATGAAGACCATCTCCTTTGAAAATACTCAAATATACAGCCATACCAGTTCGAACCGCTGGTATCGGGAAATTATTCGAGTGATTCCGAATCATCGAATGATGAAGACGAGCAAGATGGCATCTACGATATCAACAACGAAAGAATTGGACGAGATGCTGCAGTTGGCGTAAATCTTTTCTTTTCATTAATCTCACCCATTCCTTGCATCTCTTCTCGTCTTTAGGGAATGTAAAAAAGCTTACGCCTCATTTTGAACAGTTGCTACAGTTAAAAGCAGCACAAAACACCATACTTTGAAATGTTTTACATGTTTTGAAACTGCAGAATTTTGTAATTCCCGCTCTTCTCGCGGATTCGCGCGGGATCCTGTGACCTCATATGTGGCGCGTTTCCCATTTTCGACAATTTTCCGAAGCTTCCGTTTGTTGAAGCCAAAAAAAGGCAGTTTTAAAAGTCGAATATCTCGGCGACCTTACTAAAATTTCGTTGCATTTGACCTTTAAGGTTTAATAATCACTATTCTCGGATGCATAATTAATTAGTTCATAGCAGAAATTTAAGTAATCTCTTCGCATTGCTTCGTGATCGCGCATGCTTGTAGTGGTAGTAATGCTTTGCGCTCCTCGACTATAAATTTGGCCGCTCCACCGGAAACGTGGTCACTTCATCGGTACTCCGGGACGACAGTCAACTTTCGCGACCCACCCACCTCCCCTGGCAAGCTCAGCGAATATCCTCGTTGCATGCCTATTGCCTCGGCAGTCGCGGACTATTCCCATAACTTAACCTTACGCGCTGAGGTAATGAGTATGTAGTGAGGATATATTTCCATTGCGTTATCACGTAGCCTGCGAATACAGCCGTCTTCCTTCCATCGTGCCCCACTGCAAGTGGGGCGCGATGGAAGGCGGCTGTATTCGAAGGCTAGTTATTACGTGGTTTCAAAATTTAATCCCATTTCTTTAAGATGATACCACCCCCCCCCCCCCCAAAAAAAAAATAAGGCAACTTCTAAATTTGTACACCCCCCCCGCTCCTGCTTTATTGCCACGCGCGTCAAACACACAATATACTAGTCTTCTATTTTTATAAAATATAGGCGGCCTCTACTCTCTTCTTCGATCGCTTTATAACATTCTATTGCATTGTATTACACTTGGATCATAAATGCTACCACAAATGATTATTGAAGTCTTCATGACATAAATAATGGCTGGACAATAGAATCAGTTTTGCTATGAAGCTACAACCTAAGACAGAAGTGTTGGCACGATCAACAGAATTAACTTCCCACCCCCCCTCCCCGTCTCAATGTTGGGTTGCAACCACATTATCGCCCCAACGAGGTGCAACCTTGTTACTGGGGGGGGGGGGGGGGGGGCATCTTTAGTCATAGTCAGACACTAACTTTATAATAACAAAGTTTTAGCGTCAATAGGAGAGAAATTTCTATTTGCAACAGTGAGCGTTCCAACTACTTTTGTCTTCGGTTGTATGAAAACTGACAAATGTATTAAATTGGTCATAACACAAATTCTAATAACAATATAATCTCGATATGTTCACAAATACATGTGTATATTTTACTCTTTTCGGTGTACATGACATGACCCATGAGTGTCTAAATTACCAATCTATGATTGACAACAATTTTACAACAACATTGCGTGACACTGTAGGCACCGCAATAGAACATGTTTCTTTTGCATTTGCAGTAGACTTTTAAAACAGAATCTATTTTCTTGATTATATATATATTTTTGTATTTGTCAGTTGATGTTGTGTTTATTTTTACAGTAAAGGGATTACTTTTCAAAGTGTCTACGTTCTAATGGTACAGTTAACTTGAAGACCGAGTTGATCTTTTTTGTGACAAAAACGAGTTGTGACGGAAGTTGTTGTCAAAGATATTTTAGAAAGCGAAGCGATTGAACAGAATATTACTTCAGAGTCGTTTGAAAAATTCCAAGAAAGAGTTTTACGAACACTAGATAATCTTGATCCTGAAATTATTGATCGTGCTATAGAAAGTATGCCGGAGCGAATTAAAGCAGTAATTAAAGGTAGGGGTTATAGAACAAAATATTAAAATATTTTGAAACTCTCTCATGAACATACTTTATGTAAAAAATTTAACTTGATAACTGTGTATAGCTACTAAGATAATAAAGAAAGTGATCTTAACTGTGCATTAATGACTTGGTAATACAAATTAACCGTTCTCTCTATTCGCGTGACCACTCACGCGTTCAGTTTGCAAATAGTTAAAACTTAACTATCCATTGTCACTACAATACACCCAACAGTACACCACAAGAATTGGCTCTAAGATAGCTATTTTCAAGACGTTTCATTCCAATTAACATATAAATCCGTGTATTATGTTATAAGTGAGGATTTTGCTCCATTTCTGTGTTGTCAAAATAAAATGCCTTGAAAATTAGCACAGTACACCATATAAAACTGTTATTTTAAAACTTAATACTAAACTAATCTTTAATTTATATTGCATTTGTGGTGTACTGTGTTTATTTCCTTTGTTTGAAACAGTAACGCCTGAAAAATACATTGCATCATAAGACTGAGATCCCATTACTACGAAAATAGTAAAAATGTTATTCGAAAGCACTGCAAAGAACGCATTAAAAGCAATCAGAATGGTGTACTGTGAGGTGTACCGTAGGTTAATTAATTCAATTCTTTACACATTACTCATCTTTCATGACACTGTTAACAGACATGTTTTGACTCTAGTCTTTGTACTGTAAAATTAATTGCGCAAAGCAATGACCACATGGAGCCAACTTTATTTTCTCTTTGAGCCTTACGCTTCTTTCCTGAAATGGCTTGTTCAGTTTTTGGGGGGAGCACACTCAGTCCTCGAGATCTGGATGTCCCTCTGAATAGAATAATTTTTTATCTTCCTTTGTGGTATACTTGAAGGCACTGTAGTAGGTGTTGTGGTTGAATCTAAAATTAACTTTTATTCCATACACCTCTTCCAGATAATGTTGGACAGACAACCACCTTGCGCGCTTTTCCAATTTCAACGCCATGTGGTAGTGGAAAATGTTAGCACTACTGCTATCACAATTATCGTGCATTTCTCGCGCGACTACCCACTGCTTCATGGATGCCCCAGTTGTTCCCCATGCAGTTTTTACGGCCTCAGCAAACGCTTCTCTGCTTTGAATTTTGTTTAAATCTGCACGGCTATATGTAATAAGGTACACTATGCGCACCTCACGAACCCCCGTTATTTTTATCTCCGTCCGCCATGTTTTCATTCACGTCTGAATCGATGTTGAAATTGTCAATAAAAATTCAACCATATACCCCCTACCCTACCCCCCTCGCTTCTCCCTCGCCACCACCCCTAACTAACAAACATATTGCTTACTACTGTCCATAACTTTTGTATTATCCATGGTTTATTTAGTTTCCTCTTTGTTGAATGAAGTCACACGCTTTCAAACACTGATTGAGGTTCCTCAATTGACAGAAATATTTCGTTTATATTTACATCTACAAATTGGATAATTTTGAGTCCAATTGTGTTTTACAATGATTTCAAGCATTGATACGATATGAAATATTCTAGTTGTTCGTTTGCAGTGATATGGAAGTGATTTTCTGTTTGAACATTTATGTTAAAACATAGGTATATCATATGACCACACCCAACTTTTACAGACAACCTAAGACAGAAGTGTTGGCACGATCAACAGAATTAACTTCCCACCCCCCCTCCCCGTCTCAATGTTGGGTTGCAACCACATTATCGCCCAACGAGGTGCAACCTTGTTACGGGGGGGGGGGGGGGGGGCATCTTTAGTCATAGTCAGACACTAACTTTATAATAACAAAGTTTTAGCGTCAATAGGAGAGAAATTTCTATTTGCAACAGTGAGCGTTCCAACTACTTTTGTCTTCGGTTGTATGAAAACTGACAAATGTATTAAATTGGTCATAACACAAATTCTAATAACAATATAATCTCGATATGTTCACAAATACATGTGTATATTTTACTCTTTTCGGTGTACATGACATGACCCATGAGTGTCTAAATTACCAATCTATGATTGACAACAATTTTACAACAACATTGCGTGACACTGTAGGCACCGCAATAGAACATGTTTCTTTTGCATTTGCAGTAGACTTTTAAAACAGAATCTATTTTCTTGATTATATATATATTTTTGTATTTGTCAGTTGATGTTGTGTTTATTTTTACAGTAAAGGGATTACTTTTCAAAGTGTCTACGTTCTAATGGTACAGTTAACTTGAAGACCGAGTTGATCTTTTTTGTGACAAAAACGAGTTGTGACGGAAGTTGTTGTCAAAGATATTTTAGAAAGCGAAGCGATTGAACAGAATATTACTTCAGAGTCGTTTGAAAAATTCCAAGAAAGAGTTTTACGAACACTAGATAATCTTGATCCTGAAATTATTGATCGTGCTATAGAAAGTATGCCGGAGCGAATTAAAGCAGTAATTAAAGGTAGGGGTTATAGAACAAAATATTAAAATATTTTGAAACTCTCTCATGAACATACTTTATGTAAAAAATTTAACTTGATAACTGTGTATAGCTACTAAGATAATAAAGAAAGTGATCTTAACTGTGCATTAATGACTTGGTAATACAAATTAACCGTTCTCTCTATTCGCGTGACCACTCACGCGTTCAGTTTGCAAATAGTTAAAACTTAACTATCCATTGTCACTACAATACACCCAACAGTACACCACAAGAATTGGCTCTAAGATAGCTATTTTCAAGACGTTTCATTCCAATTAACATATAAATCCGTGTATTATGTTATAAGTGAGGATTTTGCTCCATTTCTGTGTTGTCAAAATAAAATGCCTTGAAAATTAGCACAGTACACCATATAAAACTGTTATTTTAAAACTTAATACTAAACTAATCTTTAATTTATATTGCATTTGTGGTGTACTGTGTTTATTTCCTTTGTTTGAAACAGTAACGCCTGAAAAATACATTGCATCATAAGACTGAGATCCCATTACTACGAAAATAGTAAAAATGTTATTCGAAAGCACTGCAAAGAACGCATTAAAAGCAATCAGAATGGTGTACTGTGAGGTGTACCGTAGGTTAATTAATTCAATTCTTTACACATTACTCATCTTTCATGACACTGTTAACAGACATGTTTTGACTCTAGTCTTTGTACTGTAAAATTAATTGCGCAAAGCAATGACCACATGGAGCCAACTTTATTTTCTCTTTGAGCCTTACGCTTCTTTCCTGAAATGGCTTGTTCAGTTTTTGGGGGGAGCACACTCAGTCCTCGAGATCTGGATGTCCCTCTGAATAGAATAATTTTTTATCTTCCTTTGTGGTATACTTGAAGGCACTGTAGTAGGTGTTGTGGTTGAATCTAAAATTAACTTTTATTCCATACACCTCTTCCAGATAATGTTGGACAGACAACCACCTTGCGCGCTTTTCCAATTTCAACGCCATGTGGTAGTGGAAAATGTTAGCACTACTGCTATCACAATTATCGTGCATTTCTCGCGCGACTACCCACTGCTTCATGGATGCCCCAGTTGTTCCCCATGCAGTTTTTACGGCCTCAGCAAACGCTTCTCTGCTTTGAATTTTGTTTAAATCTGCACGGCTATATGTAATAAGGTACACTATGCGCACCTCACGAACCCCCGTTATTTTTATCTCCGTCCGCCATGTTTTCATTCACGTCTGAATCGATGTTGAAATTGTCAATAAAAATTCAACCATATACCCCCTACCCTACCCCCCTCGCTTCTCCCTCGCCACCACCCCTAACTAACAAACATATTGCTTACTACTGTCCATAACTTTTGTATTATCCATGGTTTATTTAGTTTCCTCTTTGTTGAATGAAGTCACACGCTTTCAAACACTGATTGAGGTTCCTCAATTGACAGAAATATTTCGTTTATATTTACATCTACAAATTGGATAATTTTGAGTCCAATTGTGTTTTACAATGATTTCAAGCATTGATACGATATGAAATATTCTAGTTGTTCGTTTGCAGTGATATGGAAGTGATTTTCTGTTTGAACATTTATGTTAAAACATAGGTATATCATATGACCACACCCAACTTTTACAGACAACCTAAGACAGAAGTGTTGGCACGATCAACAGAATTAACTTCCCACCCCCCCTCCCCGTCTCAATGTTGGGTTGCAACCACATTATCGCCCCAACGAGGTGCAACCTTGTTACGGGGGGGGGGGGGGGGGGGCATCTTTAGTCATAGTCAGACACTAACTTTATAATAACAAAGTTTTAGCGTCAATAGGAGAGAAATTTCTATTTGCAACAGTGAGCGTTCCAACTACTTTTGTCTTCGGTTGTATGAAAACTGACAAATGTATTAAATTGGTCATAACACAAATTCTAATAACAATATAATCTCGATATGTTCACAAATACATGTGTATATTTTACTCTTTTCGGTGTACATGACATGACCCATGAGTGTCTAAATTACCAATCTATGATTGACAACAATTTTACAACAACATTGCGTGACACTGTAGGCACCGCAATAGAACATGTTTCTTTTGCATTTGCAGTAGACTTTTAAAACAGAATCTATTTTCTTGATTATATATATATTTTTGTATTTGTCAGTTGATGTTGTGTTTATTTTTACAGTAAAGGGATTACTTTTCAAAGTGTCTACGTTCTAATGGTACAGTTAACTTGAAGACCGAGTTGATCTTTTTTGTGACAAAAACGAGTTGTGACGGAAGTTGTTGTCAAAGATATTTTAGAAAGCGAAGCGATTGAACAGAATATTACTTCAGAGTCGTTTGAAAAATTCCAAGAAAGAGTTTTACGAACACTAGATAATCTTGATCCTGAAATTATTGATCGTGCTATAGAAAGTATGCCGGAGCGAATTAAAGCAGTAATTAAAGGTAGGGGTTATAGAACAAAATATTAAAATATTTTGAAACTCTCTCATGAACATACTTTATGTAAAAAATTTAACTTGATAACTGTGTATAGCTACTAAGATAATAAAGAAAGTGATCTTAACTGTGCATTAATGACTTGGTAATACAAATTAACCGTTCTCTCTATTCGCGTGACCACTCACGCGTTCAGTTTGCAAATAGTTAAAACTTAACTATCCATTGTCACTACAATACACCCAACAGTACACCACAAGAATTGGCTCTAAGATAGCTATTTTCAAGACGTTTCATTCCAATTAACATATAAATCCGTGTATTATGTTATAAGTGAGGATTTTGCTCCATTTCTGTGTTGTCAAAATAAAATGCCTTGAAAATTAGCACAGTACACCATATAAAACTGTTATTTTAAAACTTAATACTAAACTAATCTTTAATTTATATTGCATTTGTGGTGTACTGTGTTTATTTCCTTTGTTTGAAACAGTAACGCCTGAAAAATACATTGCATCATAAGACTGAGATCCCATTACTACGAAAATAGTAAAAATGTTATTCGAAAGCACTGCAAAGAACGCATTAAAAGCAATCAGAATGGTGTACTGTGAGGTGTACCGTAGGTTAATTAATTCAATTCTTTACACATTACTCATCTTTCATGACACTGTTAACAGACATGTTTTGACTCTAGTCTTTGTACTGTAAAATTAATTGCGCAAAGCAATGACCACATGGAGCCAACTTTATTTTCTCTTTGAGCCTTACGCTTCTTTCCTGAAATGGCTTGTTCAGTTTTTGGGGGGAGCACACTCAGTCCTCGAGATCTGGATGTCCCTCTGAATAGAATAATTTTTTATCTTCCTTTGTGGTATACTTGAAGGCACTGTAGTAGGTGTTGTGGTTGAATCTAAAATTAACTTTTATTCCATACACCTCTTCCAGATAATGTTGGACAGACAACCACCTTGCGCGCTTTTCCAATTTCAACGCCATGTGGTAGTGGAAAATGTTAGCACTACTGCTATCACAATTATCGTGCATTTCTCGCGCGACTACCCACTGCTTCATGGATGCCCCAGTTGTTCCCCATGCAGTTTTTACGGCCTCAGCAAACGCTTCTCTGCTTTGAATTTTGTTTAAATCTGCACGGCTATATGTAATAAGGTACACTATGCGCACCTCACGAACCCCCGTTATTTTTATCTCCGTCCGCCATGTTTTCATTCACGTCTGAATCGATGTTGAAATTGTCAATAAAAATTCAACCATATACCCCCTACCCTACCCCCCTCGCTTCTCCCTCGCCACCACCCCTAACTAACAAACATATTGCTTACTACTGTCCATAACTTTTGTATTATCCATGGTTTATTTAGTTTCCTCTTTGTTGAATGAAGTCACACGCTTTCAAACACTGATTGAGGTTCCTCAATTGACAGAAATATTTCGTTTATATTTACATCTACAAATTGGATAATTTTGAGTCCAATTGTGTTTTACAATGATTTCAAGCATTGATACGATATGAAATATTCTAGTTGTTCGTTTGCAGTGATATGGAAGTGATTTTCTGTTTGAACATTTATGTTAAAACATAGGTATATCATATGACCACACCCAACTTTTACAGACAACCTAAGACAGAAGTGTTGGCACGATCAACAGAATTAACTTCCCACCCCCCCTCCCCGTCTCAATGTTGGGTTGCAACCACATTATCGCCCCAACGAGGTGCAACCTTGTTACGGGGGGGGGGGGGGGGGGGCATCTTTAGTCATAGTCAGACACTAACTTTATAATAACAAAGTTTTAGCGTCAATAGGAGAGAAATTTCTATTTGCAACAGTGAGCGTTCCAACTACTTTTGTCTTCGGTTGTATGAAAACTGACAAATGTATTAAATTGGTCATAACACAAATTCTAATAACAATATAATCTCGATATGTTCACAAATACATGTGTATATTTTACTCTTTTCGGTGTACATGACATGACCCATGAGTGTCTAAATTACCAATCTATGATTGACAACAATTTTACAACAACATTGCGTGACACTGTAGGCACCGCAATAGAACATGTTTCTTTTGCATTTGCAGTAGACTTTTAAAACAGAATCTATTTTCTTGATTATATATATATTTTTGTATTTGTCAGTTGATGTTGTGTTTATTTTTACAGTAAAGGGATTACTTTTCAAAGTGTCTACGTTCTAATGGTACAGTTAACTTGAAGACCGAGTTGATCTTTTTTGTGACAAAAACGAGTTGTGACGGAAGTTGTTGTCAAAGATATTTTAGAAAGCGAAGCGATTGAACAGAATATTACTTCAGAGTCGTTTGAAAAATTCCAAGAAAGAGTTTTACGAACACTAGATAATCTTGATCCTGAAATTATTGATCGTGCTATAGAAAGTATGCCGGAGCGAATTAAAGCAGTAATTAAAGGTAGGGGTTATAGAACAAAATATTAAAATATTTTGAAACTCTCTCATGAACATACTTTATGTAAAAAATTTAACTTGATAACTGTGTATAGCTACTAAGATAATAAAGAAAGTGATCTTAACTGTGCATTAATGACTTGGTAATACAAATTAACCGTTCTCTCTATTCGCGTGACCACTCACGCGTTCAGTTTGCAAATAGTTAAAACTTAACTATCCATTGTCACTACAATACACCCAACAGTACACCACAAGAATTGGCTCTAAGATAGCTATTTTCAAGACGTTTCATTCCAATTAACATATAAATCCGTGTATTATGTTATAAGTGAGGATTTTGCTCCATTTCTGTGTTGTCAAAATAAAATGCCTTGAAAATTAGCACAGTACACCATATAAAACTGTTATTTTAAAACTTAATACTAAACTAATCTTTAATTTATATTGCATTTGTGGTGTACTGTGTTTATTTCCTTTGTTTGAAACAGTAACGCCTGAAAAATACATTGCATCATAAGACTGAGATCCCATTACTACGAAAATAGTAAAAATGTTATTCGAAAGCACTGCAAAGAACGCATTAAAAGCAATCAGAATGGTGTACTGTGAGGTGTACCGTAGGTTAATTAATTCAATTCTTTACACATTACTCATCTTTCATGACACTGTTAACAGACATGTTTTGACTCTAGTCTTTGTACTGTAAAATTAATTGCGCAAAGCAATGACCACATGGAGCCAACTTTATTTTCTCTTTGAGCCTTACGCTTCTTTCCTGAAATGGCTTGTTCAGTTTTTGGGGGGAGCACACTCAGTCCTCGAGATCTGGATGTCCCTCTGAATAGAATAATTTTTTATCTTCCTTTGTGGTATACTTGAAGGCACTGTAGTAGGTGTTGTGGTTGAATCTAAAATTAACTTTTATTCCATACACCTCTTCCAGATAATGTTGGACAGACAACCACCTTGCGCGCTTTTCCAATTTCAACGCCATGTGGTAGTGGAAAATGTTAGCACTACTGCTATCACAATTATCGTGCATTTCTCGCGCGACTACCCACTGCTTCATGGATGCCCCAGTTGTTCCCCATGCAGTTTTTACGGCCTCAGCAAACGCTTCTCTGCTTTGAATTTTGTTTAAATCTGCACGGCTATATGTAATAAGGTACACTATGCGCACCTCACGAACCCCCGTTATTTTTATCTCCGTCCGCCATGTTTTCATTCACGTCTGAATCGATGTTGAAATTGTCAATAAAAATTCAACCATATACCCCCTACCCTACCCCCCTCGCTTCTCCCTCGCCACCACCCCTAACTAACAAACATATTGCTTACTACTGTCCATAACTTTTGTATTATCCATGGTTTATTTAGTTTCCTCTTTGTTGAATGAAGTCACACGCTTTCAAACACTGATTGAGGTTCCTCAATTGACAGAAATATTTCGTTTATATTTACATCTACAAATTGGATAATTTTGAGTCCAATTGTGTTTTACAATGATTTCAAGCATTGATACGATATGAAATATTCTAGTTGTTCGTTTGCAGTGATATGGAAGTGATTTTCTGTTTGAACATTTATGTTAAAACATAGGTATATCATATGACCACACCCAACTTTTACAGACAACCTAAGACAGAAGTGTTGGCACGATCAACAGAATTAACTTCCCACCCCCCCTCCCCGTCTCAATGTTGGGTTGCAACCACATTATCGCCCCAACGAGGTGCAACCTTGTTACGGGGGGGGGGGGGGGGGGGCATCTTTAGTCATAGTCAGACACTAACTTTATAATAACAAAGTTTTAGCGTCAATAGGAGAGAAATTTCTATTTGCAACAGTGAGCGTTCCAACTACTTTTGTCTTCGGTTGTATGAAAACTGACAAATGTATTAAATTGGTCATAACACAAATTCTAATAACAATATAATCTCGATATGTTCACAAATACATGTGTATATTTTACTCTTTTCGGTGTACATGACATGACCCATGAGTGTCTAAATTACCAATCTATGATTGACAACAATTTTACAACAACATTGCGTGACACTGTAGGCACCGCAATAGAACATGTTTCTTTTGCATTTGCAGTAGACTTTTAAAACAGAATCTATTTTCTTGATTATATATATATTTTTGTATTTGTCAGTTGATGTTGTGTTTATTTTTACAGTAAAGGGATTACTTTTCAAAGTGTCTACGTTCTAATGGTACAGTTAACTTGAAGACCGAGTTGATCTTTTTTGTGACAAAAACGAGTTGTGACGGAAGTTGTTGTCAAAGATATTTTAGAAAGCGAAGCGATTGAACAGAATATTACTTCAGAGTCGTTTGAAAAATTCCAAGAAAGAGTTTTACGAACACTAGATAATCTTGATCCTGAAATTATTGATCGTGCTATAGAAAGTATGCCGGAGCGAATTAAAGCAGTAATTAAAGGTAGGGGTTATAGAACAAAATATTAAAATATTTTGAAACTCTCTCATGAACATACTTTATGTAAAAAATTTAACTTGATAACTGTGTATAGCTACTAAGATAATAAAGAAAGTGATCTTAACTGTGCATTAATGACTTGGTAATACAAATTAACCGTTCTCTCTATTCGCGTGACCACTCACGCGTTCAGTTTGCAAATAGTTAAAACTTAACTATCCATTGTCACTACAATACACCCAACAGTACACCACAAGAATTGGCTCTAAGATAGCTATTTTCAAGACGTTTCATTCCAATTAACATATAAATCCGTGTATTATGTTATAAGTGAGGATTTTGCTCCATTTCTGTGTTGTCAAAATAAAATGCCTTGAAAATTAGCACAGTACACCATATAAAACTGTTATTTTAAAACTTAATACTAAACTAATCTTTAATTTATATTGCATTTGTGGTGTACTGTGTTTATTTCCTTTGTTTGAAACAGTAACGCCTGAAAAATACATTGCATCATAAGACTGAGATCCCATTACTACGAAAATAGTAAAAATGTTATTCGAAAGCACTGCAAAGAACGCATTAAAAGCAATCAGAATGGTGTACTGTGAGGTGTACCGTAGGTTAATTAATTCAATTCTTTACACATTACTCATCTTTCATGACACTGTTAACAGACATGTTTTGACTCTAGTCTTTGTACTGTAAAATTAATTGCGCAAAGCAATGACCACATGGAGCCAACTTTATTTTCTCTTTGAGCCTTACGCTTCTTTCCTGAAATGGCTTGTTCAGTTTTTGGGGGGAGCACACTCAGTCCTCGAGATCTGGATGTCCCTCTGAATAGAATAATTTTTTATCTTCCTTTGTGGTATACTTGAAGGCACTGTAGTAGGTGTTGTGGTTGAATCTAAAATTAACTTTTATTCCATACACCTCTTCCAGATAATGTTGGACAGACAACCACCTTGCGCGCTTTTCCAATTTCAACGCCATGTGGTAGTGGAAAATGTTAGCACTACTGCTATCACAATTATCGTGCATTTCTCGCGCGACTACCCACTGCTTCATGGATGCCCCAGTTGTTCCCCATGCAGTTTTTACGGCCTCAGCAAACGCTTCTCTGCTTTGAATTTTGTTTAAATCTGCACGGCTATATGTAATAAGGTACACTATGCGCACCTCACGAACCCCCGTTATTTTTATCTCCGTCCGCCATGTTTTCATTCACGTCTGAATCGATGTTGAAATTGTCAATAAAAATTCAACCATATACCCCCTACCCTACCCCCCTCGCTTCTCCCTCGCCACCACCCCTAACTAACAAACATATTGCTTACTACTGTCCATAACTTTTGTATTATCCATGGTTTATTTAGTTTCCTCTTTGTTGAATGAAGTCACACGCTTTCAAACACTGATTGAGGTTCCTCAATTGACAGAAATATTTCGTTTATATTTACATCTACAAATTGGATAATTTTGAGTCCAATTGTGTTTTACAATGATTTCAAGCATTGATACGATATGAAATATTCTAGTTGTTCGTTTGCAGTGATATGGAAGTGATTTTCTGTTTGAACATTTATGTTAAAACATAGGTATATCATATGACCACACCCAACTTTTACAGACAACCTAAGACAGAAGTGTTGGCACGATCAACAGAATTAACTTCCCACCCCCCCTCCCCGTCTCAATGTTGGGTTGCAACCACATTATCGCCCCAACGAGGTGCAACCTTGTTACGGGGGGGGGGGGGGGGGGGCATCTTTAGTCATAGTCAGACACTAACTTTATAATAACAAAGTTTTAGCGTCAATAGGAGAGAAATTTCTATTTGCAACAGTGAGCGTTCCAACTACTTTTGTCTTCGGTTGTATGAAAACTGACAAATGTATTAAATTGGTCATAACACAAATTCTAATAACAATATAATCTCGATATGTTCACAAATACATGTGTATATTTTACTCTTTTCGGTGTACATGACATGACCCATGAGTGTCTAAATTACCAATCTATGATTGACAACAATTTTACAACAACATTGCGTGACACTGTAGGCACCGCAATAGAACATGTTTCTTTTGCATTTGCAGTAGACTTTTAAAACAGAATCTATTTTCTTGATTATATATATATTTTTGTATTTGTCAGTTGATGTTGTGTTTATTTTTACAGTAAAGGGATTACTTTTCAAAGTGTCTACGTTCTAATGGTACAGTTAACTTGAAGACCGAGTTGATCTTTTTTGTGACAAAAACGAGTTGTGACGGAAGTTGTTGTCAAAGATATTTTAGAAAGCGAAGCGATTGAACAGAATATTACTTCAGAGTCGTTTGAAAAATTCCAAGAAAGAGTTTTACGAACACTAGATAATCTTGATCCTGAAATTATTGATCGTGCTATAGAAAGTATGCCGGAGCGAATTAAAGCAGTAATTAAAGGTAGGGGTTATAGAACAAAATATTAAAATATTTTGAAACTCTCTCATGAACATACTTTATGTAAAAAATTTAACTTGATAACTGTGTATAGCTACTAAGATAATAAAGAAAGTGATCTTAACTGTGCATTAATGACTTGGTAATACAAATTAACCGTTCTCTCTATTCGCGTGACCACTCACGCGTTCAGTTTGCAAATAGTTAAAACTTAACTATCCATTGTCACTACAATACACCCAACAGTACACCACAAGAATTGGCTCTAAGATAGCTATTTTCAAGACGTTTCATTCCAATTAACATATAAATCCGTGTATTATGTTATAAGTGAGGATTTTGCTCCATTTCTGTGTTGTCAAAATAAAATGCCTTGAAAATTAGCACAGTACACCATATAAAACTGTTATTTTAAAACTTAATACTAAACTAATCTTTAATTTATATTGCATTTGTGGTGTACTGTGTTTATTTCCTTTGTTTGAAACAGTAACGCCTGAAAAATACATTGCATCATAAGACTGAGATCCCATTACTACGAAAATAGTAAAAATGTTATTCGAAAGCACTGCAAAGAACGCATTAAAAGCAATCAGAATGGTGTACTGTGAGGTGTACCGTAGGTTAATTAATTCAATTCTTTACACATTACTCATCTTTCATGACACTGTTAACAGACATGTTTTGACTCTAGTCTTTGTACTGTAAAATTAATTGCGCAAAGCAATGACCACATGGAGCCAACTTTATTTTCTCTTTGAGCCTTACGCTTCTTTCCTGAAATGGCTTGTTCAGTTTTTGGGGGGAGCACACTCAGTCCTCGAGATCTGGATGTCCCTCTGAATAGAATAATTTTTTATCTTCCTTTGTGGTATACTTGAAGGCACTGTAGTAGGTGTTGTGGTTGAATCTAAAATTAACTTTTATTCCATACACCTCTTCCAGATAATGTTGGACAGACAACCACCTTGCGCGCTTTTCCAATTTCAACGCCATGTGGTAGTGGAAAATGTTAGCACTACTGCTATCACAATTATCGTGCATTTCTCGCGCGACTACCCACTGCTTCATGGATGCCCCAGTTGTTCCCCATGCAGTTTTTACGGCCTCAGCAAACGCTTCTCTGCTTTGAATTTTGTTTAAATCTGCACGGCTATATGTAATAAGGTACACTATGCGCACCTCACGAACCCCCGTTATTTTTATCTCCGTCCGCCATGTTTTCATTCACGTCTGAATCGATGTTGAAATTGTCAATAAAAATTCAACCATATACCCCCTACCCTACCCCCCTCGCTTCTCCCTCGCCACCACCCCTAACTAACAAACATATTGCTTACTACTGTCCATAACTTTTGTATTATCCATGGTTTATTTAGTTTCCTCTTTGTTGAATGAAGTCACACGCTTTCAAACACTGATTGAGGTTCCTCAATTGACAGAAATATTTCGTTTATATTTACATCTACAAATTGGATAATTTTGAGTCCAATTGTGTTTTACAATGATTTCAAGCATTGATACGATATGAAATATTCTAGTTGTTCGTTTGCAGTGATATGGAAGTGATTTTCTGTTTGAACATTTATGTTAAAACATAGGTATATCATATGACCACACCCAACTTTTACAGACAACCTAAGACAGAAGTGTTGGCACGATCAACAGAATTAACTTCCCACCCCCCCTCCCCGTCTCAATGTTGGGTTGCAACCACATTATCGCCCCAACGAGGTGCAACCTTGTTACGGGGGGGGGGGGGGGGGGGCATCTTTAGTCATAGTCAGACACTAACTTTATAATAACAAAGTTTTAGCGTCAATAGGAGAGAAATTTCTATTTGCAACAGTGAGCGTTCCAACTACTTTTGTCTTCGGTTGTATGAAAACTGACAAATGTATTAAATTGGTCATAACACAAATTCTAATAACAATATAATCTCGATATGTTCACAAATACATGTGTATATTTTACTCTTTTCGGTGTACATGACATGACCCATGAGTGTCTAAATTACCAATCTATGATTGACAACAATTTTACAACAACATTGCGTGACACTGTAGGCACCGCAATAGAACATGTTTCTTTTGCATTTGCAGTAGACTTTTAAAACAGAATCTATTTTCTTGATTATATATATATTTTTGTATTTGTCAGTTGATGTTGTGTTTATTTTTACAGTAAAGGGATTACTTTTCAAAGTGTCTACGTTCTAATGGTACAGTTAACTTGAAGACCGAGTTGATCTTTTTTGTGACAAAAACGAGTTGTGACGGAAGTTGTTGTCAAAGATATTTTAGAAAGCGAAGCGATTGAACAGAATATTACTTCAGAGTCGTTTGAAAAATTCCAAGAAAGAGTTTTACGAACACTAGATAATCTTGATCCTGAAATTATTGATCGTGCTATAGAAAGTATGCCGGAGCGAATTAAAGCAGTAATTAAAGGTAGGGGTTATAGAACAAAATATTAAAATATTTTGAAACTCTCTCATGAACATACTTTATGTAAAAAATTTAACTTGATAACTGTGTATAGCTACTAAGATAATAAAGAAAGTGATCTTAACTGTGCATTAATGACTTGGTAATACAAATTAACCGTTCTCTCTATTCGCGTGACCACTCACGCGTTCAGTTTGCAAATAGTTAAAACTTAACTATCCATTGTCACTACAATACACCCAACAGTACACCACAAGAATTGGCTCTAAGATAGCTATTTTCAAGACGTTTCATTCCAATTAACATATAAATCCGTGTATTATGTTATAAGTGAGGATTTTGCTCCATTTCTGTGTTGTCAAAATAAAATGCCTTGAAAATTAGCACAGTACACCATATAAAACTGTTATTTTAAAACTTAATACTAAACTAATCTTTAATTTATATTGCATTTGTGGTGTACTGTGTTTATTTCCTTTGTTTGAAACAGTAACGCCTGAAAAATACATTGCATCATAAGACTGAGATCCCATTACTACGAAAATAGTAAAAATGTTATTCGAAAGCACTGCAAAGAACGCATTAAAAGCAATCAGAATGGTGTACTGTGAGGTGTACCGTAGGTTAATTAATTCAATTCTTTACACATTACTCATCTTTCATGACACTGTTAACAGACATGTTTTGACTCTAGTCTTTGTACTGTAAAATTAATTGCGCAAAGCAATGACCACATGGAGCCAACTTTATTTTCTCTTTGAGCCTTACGCTTCTTTCCTGAAATGGCTTGTTCAGTTTTTGGGGGGAGCACACTCAGTCCTCGAGATCTGGATGTCCCTCTGAATAGAATAATTTTTTATCTTCCTTTGTGGTATACTTGAAGGCACTGTAGTAGGTGTTGTGGTTGAATCTAAAATTAACTTTTATTCCATACACCTCTTCCAGATAATGTTGGACAGACAACCACCTTGCGCGCTTTTCCAATTTCAACGCCATGTGGTAGTGGAAAATGTTAGCACTACTGCTATCACAATTATCGTGCATTTCTCGCGCGACTACCCACTGCTTCATGGATGCCCCAGTTGTTCCCCATGCAGTTTTTACGGCCTCAGCAAACGCTTCTCTGCTTTGAATTTTGTTTAAATCTGCACGGCTATATGTAATAAGGTACACTATGCGCACCTCACGAACCCCCGTTATTTTTATCTCCGTCCGCCATGTTTTCATTCACGTCTGAATCGATGTTGAAATTGTCAATAAAAATTCAACCATATACCCCCTACCCTACCCCCCTCGCTTCTCCCTCGCCACCACCCCTAACTAACAAACATATTGCTTACTACTGTCCATAACTTTTGTATTATCCATGGTTTATTTAGTTTCCTCTTTGTTGAATGAAGTCACACGCTTTCAAACACTGATTGAGGTTCCTCAATTGACAGAAATATTTCGTTTATATTTACATCTACAAATTGGATAATTTTGAGTCCAATTGTGTTTTACAATGATTTCAAGCATTGATACGATATGAAATATTCTAGTTGTTCGTTTGCAGTGATATGGAAGTGATTTTCTGTTTGAACATTTATGTTAAAACATAGGTATATCATATGACCACACCCAACTTTTACAGACAACCTAAGACAGAAGTGTTGGCACGATCAACAGAATTAACTTCCCACCCCCCCTCCCCGTCTCAATGTTGGGTTGCAACCACATTATCGCCCCAACGAGGTGCAACCTTGTTACGGGGGGGGGGGGGGGGGGGCATCTTTAGTCATAGTCAGACACTAACTTTATAATAACAAAGTTTTAGCGTCAATAGGAGAGAAATTTCTATTTGCAACAGTGAGCGTTCCAACTACTTTTGTCTTCGGTTGTATGAAAACTGACAAATGTATTAAATTGGTCATAACACAAATTCTAATAACAATATAATCTCGATATGTTCACAAATACATGTGTATATTTTACTCTTTTCGGTGTACATGACATGACCCATGAGTGTCTAAATTACCAATCTATGATTGACAACAATTTTACAACAACATTGCGTGACACTGTAGGCACCGCAATAGAACATGTTTCTTTTGCATTTGCAGTAGACTTTTAAAACAGAATCTATTTTCTTGATTATATATATATTTTTGTATTTGTCAGTTGATGTTGTGTTTATTTTTACAGTAAAGGGATTACTTTTCAAAGTGTCTACGTTCTAATGGTACAGTTAACTTGAAGACCGAGTTGATCTTTTTTGTGACAAAAACGAGTTGTGACGGAAGTTGTTGTCAAAGATATTTTAGAAAGCGAAGCGATTGAACAGAATATTACTTCAGAGTCGTTTGAAAAATTCCAAGAAAGAGTTTTACGAACACTAGATAATCTTGATCCTGAAATTATTGATCGTGCTATAGAAAGTATGCCGGAGCGAATTAAAGCAGTAATTAAAGGTAGGGGTTATAGAACAAAATATTAAAATATTTTGAAACTCTCTCATGAACATACTTTATGTAAAAAATTTAACTTGATAACTGTGTATAGCTACTAAGATAATAAAGAAAGTGATCTTAACTGTGCATTAATGACTTGGTAATACAAATTAACCGTTCTCTCTATTCGCGTGACCACTCACGCGTTCAGTTTGCAAATAGTTAAAACTTAACTATCCATTGTCACTACAATACACCCAACAGTACACCACAAGAATTGGCTCTAAGATAGCTATTTTCAAGACGTTTCATTCCAATTAACATATAAATCCGTGTATTATGTTATAAGTGAGGATTTTGCTCCATTTCTGTGTTGTCAAAATAAAATGCCTTGAAAATTAGCACAGTACACCATATAAAACTGTTATTTTAAAACTTAATACTAAACTAATCTTTAATTTATATTGCATTTGTGGTGTACTGTGTTTATTTCCTTTGTTTGAAACAGTAACGCCTGAAAAATACATTGCATCATAAGACTGAGATCCCATTACTACGAAAATAGTAAAAATGTTATTCGAAAGCACTGCAAAGAACGCATTAAAAGCAATCAGAATGGTGTACTGTGAGGTGTACCGTAGGTTAATTAATTCAATTCTTTACACATTACTCATCTTTCATGACACTGTTAACAGACATGTTTTGACTCTAGTCTTTGTACTGTAAAATTAATTGCGCAAAGCAATGACCACATGGAGCCAACTTTATTTTCTCTTTGAGCCTTACGCTTCTTTCCTGAAATGGCTTGTTCAGTTTTTGGGGGGAGCACACTCAGTCCTCGAGATCTGGATGTCCCTCTGAATAGAATAATTTTTTATCTTCCTTTGTGGTATACTTGAAGGCACTGTAGTAGGTGTTGTGGTTGAATCTAAAATTAACTTTTATTCCATACACCTCTTCCAGATAATGTTGGACAGACAACCACCTTGCGCGCTTTTCCAATTTCAACGCCATGTGGTAGTGGAAAATGTTAGCACTACTGCTATCACAATTATCGTGCATTTCTCGCGCGACTACCCACTGCTTCATGGATGCCCCAGTTGTTCCCCATGCAGTTTTTACGGCCTCAGCAAACGCTTCTCTGCTTTGAATTTTGTTTAAATCTGCACGGCTATATGTAATAAGGTACACTATGCGCACCTCACGAACCCCCGTTATTTTTATCTCCGTCCGCCATGTTTTCATTCACGTCTGAATCGATGTTGAAATTGTCAATAAAAATTCAACCATATACCCCCTACCCTACCCCCCTCGCTTCTCCCTCGCCACCACCCCTAACTAACAAACATATTGCTTACTACTGTCCATAACTTTTGTATTATCCATGGTTTATTTAGTTTCCTCTTTGTTGAATGAAGTCACACGCTTTCAAACACTGATTGAGGTTCCTCAATTGACAGAAATATTTCGTTTATATTTACATCTACAAATTGGATAATTTTGAGTCCAATTGTGTTTTACAATGATTTCAAGCATTGATACGATATGAAATATTCTAGTTGTTCGTTTGCAGTGATATGGAAGTGATTTTCTGTTTGAACATTTATGTTAAAACATAGGTATATCATATGACCACACCCAACTTTTACAGACAACCTAAGACAGAAGTGTTGGCACGATCAACAGAATTAACTTCCCACCCCCCCTCCCCGTCTCAATGTTGGGTTGCAACCACATTATCGCCCCAACGAGGTGCAACCTTGTTACGGGGGGGGGGGGGGGGGGGCATCTTTAGTCATAGTCAGACACTAACTTTATAATAACAAAGTTTTAGCGTCAATAGGAGAGAAATTTCTATTTGCAACAGTGAGCGTTCCAACTACTTTTGTCTTCGGTTGTATGAAAACTGACAAATGTATTAAATTGGTCATAACACAAATTCTAATAACAATATAATCTCGATATGTTCACAAATACATGTGTATATTTTACTCTTTTCGGTGTACATGACATGACCCATGAGTGTCTAAATTACCAATCTATGATTGACAACAATTTTACAACAACATTGCGTGACACTGTAGGCACCGCAATAGAACATGTTTCTTTTGCATTTGCAGTAGACTTTTAAAACAGAATCTATTTTCTTGATTATATATATATTTTTGTATTTGTCAGTTGATGTTGTGTTTATTTTTACAGTAAAGGGATTACTTTTCAAAGTGTCTACGTTCTAATGGTACAGTTAACTTGAAGACCGAGTTGATCTTTTTTGTGACAAAAACGAGTTGTGACGGAAGTTGTTGTCAAAGATATTTTAGAAAGCGAAGCGATTGAACAGAATATTACTTCAGAGTCGTTTGAAAAATTCCAAGAAAGAGTTTTACGAACACTAGATAATCTTGATCCTGAAATTATTGATCGTGCTATAGAAAGTATGCCGGAGCGAATTAAAGCAGTAATTAAAGGTAGGGGTTATAGAACAAAATATTAAAATATTTTGAAACTCTCTCATGAACATACTTTATGTAAAAAATTTAACTTGATAACTGTGTATAGCTACTAAGATAATAAAGAAAGTGATCTTAACTGTGCATTAATGACTTGGTAATACAAATTAACCGTTCTCTCTATTCGCGTGACCACTCACGCGTTCAGTTTGCAAATAGTTAAAACTTAACTATCCATTGTCACTACAATACACCCAACAGTACACCACAAGAATTGGCTCTAAGATAGCTATTTTCAAGACGTTTCATTCCAATTAACATATAAATCCGTGTATTATGTTATAAGTGAGGATTTTGCTCCATTTCTGTGTTGTCAAAATAAAATGCCTTGAAAATTAGCACAGTACACCATATAAAACTGTTATTTTAAAACTTAATACTAAACTAATCTTTAATTTATATTGCATTTGTGGTGTACTGTGTTTATTTCCTTTGTTTGAAACAGTAACGCCTGAAAAATACATTGCATCATAAGACTGAGATCCCATTACTACGAAAATAGTAAAAATGTTATTCGAAAGCACTGCAAAGAACGCATTAAAAGCAATCAGAATGGTGTACTGTGAGGTGTACCGTAGGTTAATTAATTCAATTCTTTACACATTACTCATCTTTCATGACACTGTTAACAGACATGTTTTGACTCTAGTCTTTGTACTGTAAAATTAATTGCGCAAAGCAATGACCACATGGAGCCAACTTTATTTTCTCTTTGAGCCTTACGCTTCTTTCCTGAAATGGCTTGTTCAGTTTTTGGGGGGAGCACACTCAGTCCTCGAGATCTGGATGTCCCTCTGAATAGAATAATTTTTTATCTTCCTTTGTGGTATACTTGAAGGCACTGTAGTAGGTGTTGTGGTTGAATCTAAAATTAACTTTTATTCCATACACCTCTTCCAGATAATGTTGGACAGACAACCACCTTGCGCGCTTTTCCAATTTCAACGCCATGTGGTAGTGGAAAATGTTAGCACTACTGCTATCACAATTATCGTGCATTTCTCGCGCGACTACCCACTGCTTCATGGATGCCCCAGTTGTTCCCCATGCAGTTTTTACGGCCTCAGCAAACGCTTCTCTGCTTTGAATTTTGTTTAAATCTGCACGGCTATATGTAATAAGGTACACTATGCGCACCTCACGAACCCCCGTTATTTTTATCTCCGTCCGCCATGTTTTCATTCACGTCTGAATCGATGTTGAAATTGTCAATAAAAATTCAACCATATACCCCCTACCCTACCCCCCTCGCTTCTCCCTCGCCACCACCCCTAACTAACAAACATATTGCTTACTACTGTCCATAACTTTTGTATTATCCATGGTTTATTTAGTTTCCTCTTTGTTGAATGAAGTCACACGCTTTCAAACACTGATTGAGGTTCCTCAATTGACAGAAATATTTCGTTTATATTTACATCTACAAATTGGATAATTTTGAGTCCAATTGTGTTTTACAATGATTTCAAGCATTGATACGATATGAAATATTCTAGTTGTTCGTTTGCAGTGATATGGAAGTGATTTTCTGTTTGAACATTTATGTTAAAACATAGGTATATCATATGACCACACCCAACTTTTACAGACAACCTAAGACAGAAGTGTTGGCACGATCAACAGAATTAACTTCCCACCCCCCCTCCCCGTCTCAATGTTGGGTTGCAACCACATTATCGCCCCAACGAGGTGCAACCTTGTTACGGGGGGGGGGGGGGGGGGGCATCTTTAGTCATAGTCAGACACTAACTTTATAATAACAAAGTTTTAGCGTCAATAGGAGAGAAATTTCTATTTGCAACAGTGAGCGTTCCAACTACTTTTGTCTTCGGTTGTATGAAAACTGACAAATGTATTAAATTGGTCATAACACAAATTCTAATAACAATATAATCTCGATATGTTCACAAATACATGTGTATATTTTACTCTTTTCGGTGTACATGACATGACCCATGAGTGTCTAAATTACCAATCTATGATTGACAACAATTTTACAACAACATTGCGTGACACTGTAGGCACCGCAATAGAACATGTTTCTTTTGCATTTGCAGTAGACTTTTAAAACAGAATCTATTTTCTTGATTATATATATATTTTTGTATTTGTCAGTTGATGTTGTGTTTATTTTTACAGTAAAGGGATTACTTTTCAAAGTGTCTACGTTCTAATGGTACAGTTAACTTGAAGACCGAGTTGATCTTTTTGTGACAAAAACGAGTTGTGACGGAAGTTGTTGTCAAAGATATTTTAGAAAGCGAAGCGATTGAACAGAATATTACTTCAGAGTCGTTTGAAAAATTCCAAGAAAGAGTTTTACGAACACTAGATAATCTTGATCCTGAAATTATTGATCGTGCTATAGAAAGTATGCCGGAGCGAATTAAAGCAGTAATTAAAGGTAGGGGTTATAGAACAAAATATTAAAATATTTTGAAACTCTCTCATGAACATACTTTATGTAAAAAATTTAACTTGATAACTGTGTATAGCTACTAAGATAATAAAGAAAGTGATCTTAACTGTGCATTAATGACTTGGTAATACAAATTAACCGTTCTCTCTATTCGCGTGACCACTCACGCGTTCAGTTTGCAAATAGTTAAAACTTAACTATCCATTGTCACTACAATACACCCAACAGTACACCACAAGAATTGGCTCTAAGATAGCTATTTTCAAGACGTTTCATTCCAATTAACATATAAATCCGTGTATTATGTTATAAGTGAGGATTTTGCTCCATTTCTGTGTTGTCAAAATAAAATGCCTTGAAAATTAGCACAGTACACCATATAAAACTGTTATTTTAAAACTTAATACTAAACTAATCTTTAATTTATATTGCATTTGTGGTGTACTGTGTTTATTTCCTTTGTTTGAAACAGTAACGCCTGAAAAATACATTGCATCATAAGACTGAGATCCCATTACTACGAAAATAGTAAAAATGTTATTCGAAAGCACTGCAAAGAACGCATTAAAAGCAATCAGAATGGTGTACTGTGAGGTGTACCGTAGGTTAATTAATTCAATTCTTTACACATTACTCATCTTTCATGACACTGTTAACAGACATGTTTTGACTCTAGTCTTTGTACTGTAAAATTAATTGCGCAAAGCAATGACCACATGGAGCCAACTTTATTTTCTCTTTGAGCCTTACGCTTCTTTCCTGAAATGGCTTGTTCAGTTTTTGGGGGGAGCACACTCAGTCCTCGAGATCTGGATGTCCCTCTGAATAGAATAATTTTTTATCTTCCTTTGTGGTATACTTGAAGGCACTGTAGTAGGTGTTGTGGTTGAATCTAAAATTAACTTTTATTCCATACACCTCTTCCAGATAATGTTGGACAGACAACCACCTTGCGCGCTTTTCCAATTTCAACGCCATGTGGTAGTGGAAAATGTTAGCACTACTGCTATCACAATTATCGTGCATTTCTCGCGCGACTACCCACTGCTTCATGGATGCCCCAGTTGTTCCCCATGCAGTTTTTACGGCCTCAGCAAACGCTTCTCTGCTTTGAATTTTGTTTAAATCTGCACGGCTATATGTAATAAGGTACACTATGCGCACCTCACGAACCCCCGTTATTTTTATCTCCGTCCGCCATGTTTTCATTCACGTCTGAATCGATGTTGAAATTGTCAATAAAAATTCAACCATATACCCCCTACCCTACCCCCCTCGCTTCTCCCTCGCCACCACCCCTAACTAACAAACATATTGCTTACTACTGTCCATAACTTTTGTATTATCCATGGTTTATTTAGTTTCCTCTTTGTTGAATGAAGTCACACGCTTTCAAACACTGATTGAGGTTCCTCAATTGACAGAAATATTTCGTTTATATTTACATCTACAAATTGGATAATTTTGAGTCCAATTGTGTTTTACAATGATTTCAAGCATTGATACGATATGAAATATTCTAGTTGTTCGTTTGCAGTGATATGGAAGTGATTTTCTGTTTGAACATTTATGTTAAAACATAGGTATATCATATGACCACACCCAACTTTTACAGACAACCTAAGACAGAAGTGTTGGCACGATCAACAGAATTAACTTCCCACCCCCCCTCCCCGTCTCAATGTTGGGTTGCAACCACATTATCGCCCCAACGAGGTGCAACCTTGTTACGGGGGGGGGGGGGGGGGGGCATCTTTAGTCATAGTCAGACACTAACTTTATAATAACAAAGTTTTAGCGTCAATAGGAGAGAAATTTCTATTTGCAACAGTGAGCGTTCCAACTACTTTTGTCTTCGGTTGTATGAAAACTGACAAATGTATTAAATTGGTCATAACACAAATTCTAATAACAATATAATCTCGATATGTTCACAAATACATGTGTATATTTTACTCTTTTCGGTGTACATGACATGACCCATGAGTGTCTAAATTACCAATCTATGATTGACAACAATTTTACAACAACATTGCGTGACACTGTAGGCACCGCAATAGAACATGTTTCTTTTGCATTTGCAGTAGACTTTTAAAACAGAATCTATTTTCTTGATTATATATATATTTTTGTATTTGTCAGTTGATGTTGTGTTTATTTTTACAGTAAAGGGATTACTTTTCAAAGTGTCTACGTTCTAATGGTACAGTTAACTTGAAGACCGAGTTGATCTTTTTTGTGACAAAAACGAGTTGTGACGGAAGTTGTTGTCAAAGATATTTTAGAAAGCGAAGCGATTGAACAGAATATTACTTCAGAGTCGTTTGAAAAATTCCAAGAAAGAGTTTTACGAACACTAGATAATCTTGATCCTGAAATTATTGATCGTGCTATAGAAAGTATGCCGGAGCGAATTAAAGCAGTAATTAAAGGTAGGGGTTATAGAACAAAATATTAAAATATTTTGAAACTCTCTCATGAACATACTTTATGTAAAAAATTTAACTTGATAACTGTGTATAGCTACTAAGATAATAAAGAAAGTGATCTTAACTGTGCATTAATGACTTGGTAATACAAATTAACCGTTCTCTCTATTCGCGTGACCACTCACGCGTTCAGTTTGCAAATAGTTAAAACTTAACTATCCATTGTCACTACAATACACCCAACAGTACACCACAAGAATTGGCTCTAAGATAGCTATTTTCAAGACGTTTCATTCCAATTAACATATAAATCCGTGTATTATGTTATAAGTGAGGATTTTGCTCCATTTCTGTGTTGTCAAAATAAAATGCCTTGAAAATTAGCACAGTACACCATATAAAACTGTTATTTTAAAACTTAATACTAAACTAATCTTTAATTTATATTGCATTTGTGGTGTACTGTGTTTATTTCCTTTGTTTGAAACAGTAACGCCTGAAAAATACATTGCATCATAAGACTGAGATCCCATTACTACGAAAATAGTAAAAATGTTATTCGAAAGCACTGCAAAGAACGCATTAAAAGCAATCAGAATGGTGTACTGTGAGGTGTACCGTAGGTTAATTAATTCAATTCTTTACACATTACTCATCTTTCATGACACTGTTAACAGACATGTTTTGACTCTAGTCTTTGTACTGTAAAATTAATTGCGCAAAGCAATGACCACATGGAGCCAACTTTATTTTCTCTTTGAGCCTTACGCTTCTTTCCTGAAATGGCTTGTTCAGTTTTTGGGGGGAGCACACTCAGTCCTCGAGATCTGGATGTCCCTCTGAATAGAATAATTTTTTATCTTCCTTTGTGGTATACTTGAAGGCACTGTAGTAGGTGTTGTGGTTGAATCTAAAATTAACTTTTATTCCATACACCTCTTCCAGATAATGTTGGACAGACAACCACCTTGCGCGCTTTTCCAATTTCAACGCCATGTGGTAGTGGAAAATGTTAGCACTACTGCTATCACAATTATCGTGCATTTCTCGCGCGACTACCCACTGCTTCATGGATGCCCCAGTTGTTCCCCATGCAGTTTTTACGGCCTCAGCAAACGCTTCTCTGCTTTGAATTTTGTTTAAATCTGCACGGCTATATGTAATAAGGTACACTATGCGCACCTCACGAACCCCCGTTATTTTTATCTCCGTCCGCCATGTTTTCATTCACGTCTGAATCGATGTTGAAATTGTCAATAAAAATTCAACCATATACCCCCTACCCTACCCCCCTCGCTTCTCCCTCGCCACCACCCCTAACTAACAAACATATTGCTTACTACTGTCCATAACTTTTGTATTATCCATGGTTTATTTAGTTTCCTCTTTGTTGAATGAAGTCACACGCTTTCAAACACTGATTGAGGTTCCTCAATTGACAGAAATATTTCGTTTATATTTACATCTACAAATTGGATAATTTTGAGTCCAATTGTGTTTTACAATGATTTCAAGCATTGATACGATATGAAATATTCTAGTTGTTCGTTTGCAGTGATATGGAAGTGATTTTCTGTTTGAACATTTATGTTAAAACATAGGTATATCATATGACCACACCCAACTTTTACAGACAACCTAAGACAGAAGTGTTGGCACGATCAACAGAATTAACTTCCCACCCCCCCTCCCCGTCTCAATGTTGGGTTGCAACCACATTATCGCCCCAACGAGGTGCAACCTTGTTACGGGGGGGGGGGGGGGGGGGCATCTTTAGTCATAGTCAGACACTAACTTTATAATAACAAAGTTTTAGCGTCAATAGGAGAGAAATTTCTATTTGCAACAGTGAGCGTTCCAACTACTTTTGTCTTCGGTTGTATGAAAACTGACAAATGTATTAAATTGGTCATAACACAAATTCTAATAACAATATAATCTCGATATGTTCACAAATACATGTGTATATTTTACTCTTTTCGGTGTACATGACATGACCCATGAGTGTCTAAATTACCAATCTATGATTGACAACAATTTTACAACAACATTGCGTGACACTGTAGGCACCGCAATAGAACATGTTTCTTTTGCATTTGCAGTAGACTTTTAAAACAGAATCTATTTTCTTGATTATATATATATTTTTGTATTTGTCAGTTGATGTTGTGTTTATTTTTACAGTAAAGGGATTACTTTTCAAAGTGTCTACGTTCTAATGGTACAGTTAACTTGAAGACCGAGTTGATCTTTTTTGTGACAAAAACGAGTTGTGACGGAAGTTGTTGTCAAAGATATTTTAGAAAGCGAAGCGATTGAACAGAATATTACTTCAGAGTCGTTTGAAAAATTCCAAGAAAGAGTTTTACGAACACTAGATAATCTTGATCCTGAAATTATTGATCGTGCTATAGAAAGTATGCCGGAGCGAATTAAAGCAGTAATTAAAGGTAGGGGTTATAGAACAAAATATTAAAATATTTTGAAACTCTCTCATGAACATACTTTATGTAAAAAATTTAACTTGATAACTGTGTATAGCTACTAAGATAATAAAGAAAGTGATCTTAACTGTGCATTAATGACTTGGTAATACAAATTAACCGTTCTCTCTATTCGCGTGACCACTCACGCGTTCAGTTTGCAAATAGTTAAAACTTAACTATCCATTGTCACTACAATACACCCAACAGTACACCACAAGAATTGGCTCTAAGATAGCTATTTTCAAGACGTTTCATTCCAATTAACATATAAATCCGTGTATTATGTTATAAGTGAGGATTTTGCTCCATTTCTGTGTTGTCAAAATAAAATGCCTTGAAAATTAGCACAGTACACCATATAAAACTGTTATTTTAAAACTTAATACTAAACTAATCTTTAATTTATATTGCATTTGTGGTGTACTGTGTTTATTTCCTTTGTTTGAAACAGTAACGCCTGAAAAATACATTGCATCATAAGACTGAGATCCCATTACTACGAAAATAGTAAAAATGTTATTCGAAAGCACTGCAAAGAACGCATTAAAAGCAATCAGAATGGTGTACTGTGAGGTGTACCGTAGGTTAATTAATTCAATTCTTTACACATTACTCATCTTTCATGACACTGTTAACAGACATGTTTTGACTCTAGTCTTTGTACTGTAAAATTAATTGCGCAAAGCAATGACCACATGGAGCCAACTTTATTTTCTCTTTGAGCCTTACGCTTCTTTCCTGAAATGGCTTGTTCAGTTTTTGGGGGGAGCACACTCAGTCCTCGAGATCTGGATGTCCCTCTGAATAGAATAATTTTTTATCTTCCTTTGTGGTATACTTGAAGGCACTGTAGTAGGTGTTGTGGTTGAATCTAAAATTAACTTTTATTCCATACACCTCTTCCAGATAATGTTGGACAGACAACCACCTTGCGCGCTTTTCCAATTTCAACGCCATGTGGTAGTGGAAAATGTTAGCACTACTGCTATCACAATTATCGTGCATTTCTCGCGCGACTACCCACTGCTTCATGGATGCCCCAGTTGTTCCCCATGCAGTTTTTACGGCCTCAGCAAACGCTTCTCTGCTTTGAATTTTGTTTAAATCTGCACGGCTATATGTAATAAGGTACACTATGCGCACCTCACGAACCCCCGTTATTTTTATCTCCGTCCGCCATGTTTTCATTCACGTCTGAATCGATGTTGAAATTGTCAATAAAAATTCAACCATATACCCCCTACCCTACCCCCCTCGCTTCTCCCTCGCCACCACCCCTAACTAACAAACATATTGCTTACTACTGTCCATAACTTTTGTATTATCCATGGTTTATTTAGTTTCCTCTTTGTTGAATGAAGTCACACGCTTTCAAACACTGATTGAGGTTCCTCAATTGACAGAAATATTTCGTTTATATTTACATCTACAAATTGGATAATTTTGAGTCCAATTGTGTTTTACAATGATTTCAAGCATTGATACGATATGAAATATTCTAGTTGTTCGTTTGCAGTGATATGGAAGTGATTTTCTGTTTGAACATTTATGTTAAAACATAGGTATATCATATGACCACACCCAACTTTTACAGACAACCTAAGACAGAAGTGTTGGCACGATCAACAGAATTAACTTCCCACCCCCCCTCCCCGTCTCAATGTTGGGTTGCAACCACATTATCGCCCCAACGAGGTGCAACCTTGTTACGGGGGGGGGGGGGGGGGGGCATCTTTAGTCATAGTCAGACACTAACTTTATAATAACAAAGTTTTAGCGTCAATAGGAGAGAAATTTCTATTTGCAACAGTGAGCGTTCCAACTACTTTTGTCTTCGGTTGTATGAAAACTGACAAATGTATTAAATTGGTCATAACACAAATTCTAATAACAATATAATCTCGATATGTTCACAAATACATGTGTATATTTTACTCTTTTCGGTGTACATGACATGACCCATGAGTGTCTAAATTACCAATCTATGATTGACAACAATTTTACAACAACATTGCGTGACACTGTAGGCACCGCAATAGAACATGTTTCTTTTGCATTTGCAGTAGACTTTTAAAACAGAATCTATTTTCTTGATTATATATATATTTTTGTATTTGTCAGTTGATGTTGTGTTTATTTTTACAGTAAAGGGATTACTTTTCAAAGTGTCTACGTTCTAATGGTACAGTTAACTTGAAGACCGAGTTGATCTTTTTTGTGACAAAAACGAGTTGTGACGGAAGTTGTTGTCAAAGATATTTTAGAAAGCGAAGCGATTGAACAGAATATTACTTCAGAGTCGTTTGAAAAATTCCAAGAAAGAGTTTTACGAACACTAGATAATCTTGATCCTGAAATTATTGATCGTGCTATAGAAAGTATGCCGGAGCGAATTAAAGCAGTAATTAAAGGTAGGGGTTATAGAACAAAATATTAAAATATTTTGAAACTCTCTCATGAACATACTTTATGTAAAAAATTTAACTTGATAACTGTGTATAGCTACTAAGATAATAAAGAAAGTGATCTTAACTGTGCATTAATGACTTGGTAATACAAATTAACCGTTCTCTCTATTCGCGTGACCACTCACGCGTTCAGTTTGCAAATAGTTAAAACTTAACTATCCATTGTCACTACAATACACCCAACAGTACACCACAAGAATTGGCTCTAAGATAGCTATTTTCAAGACGTTTCATTCCAATTAACATATAAATCCGTGTATTATGTTATAAGTGAGGATTTTGCTCCATTTCTGTGTTGTCAAAATAAAATGCCTTGAAAATTAGCACAGTACACCATATAAAACTGTTATTTTAAAACTTAATACTAAACTAATCTTTAATTTATATTGCATTTGTGGTGTACTGTGTTTATTTCCTTTGTTTGAAACAGTAACGCCTGAAAAATACATTGCATCATAAGACTGAGATCCCATTACTACGAAAATAGTAAAAATGTTATTCGAAAGCACTGCAAAGAACGCATTAAAAGCAATCAGAATGGTGTACTGTGAGGTGTACCGTAGGTTAATTAATTCAATTCTTTACACATTACTCATCTTTCATGACACTGTTAACAGACATGTTTTGACTCTAGTCTTTGTACTGTAAAATTAATTGCGCAAAGCAATGACCACATGGAGCCAACTTTATTTTCTCTTTGAGCCTTACGCTTCTTTCCTGAAATGGCTTGTTCAGTTTTTGGGGGGAGCACACTCAGTCCTCGAGATCTGGATGTCCCTCTGAATAGAATAATTTTTTATCTTCCTTTGTGGTATACTTGAAGGCACTGTAGTAGGTGTTGTGGTTGAATCTAAAATTAACTTTTATTCCATACACCTCTTCCAGATAATGTTGGACAGACAACCACCTTGCGCGCTTTTCCAATTTCAACGCCATGTGGTAGTGGAAAATGTTAGCACTACTGCTATCACAATTATCGTGCATTTCTCGCGCGACTACCCACTGCTTCATGGATGCCCCAGTTGTTCCCCATGCAGTTTTTACGGCCTCAGCAAACGCTTCTCTGCTTTGAATTTTGTTTAAATCTGCACGGCTATATGTAATAAGGTACACTATGCGCACCTCACGAACCCCCGTTATTTTTATCTCCGTCCGCCATGTTTTCATTCACGTCTGAATCGATGTTGAAATTGTCAATAAAAATTCAACCATATACCCCCTACCCTACCCCCCTCGCTTCTCCCTCGCCACCACCCCTAACTAACAAACATATTGCTTACTACTGTCCATAACTTTTGTATTATCCATGGTTTATTTAGTTTCCTCTTTGTTGAATGAAGTCACACGCTTTCAAACACTGATTGAGGTTCCTCAATTGACAGAAATATTTCGTTTATATTTACATCTACAAATTGGATAATTTTGAGTCCAATTGTGTTTTACAATGATTTCAAGCATTGATACGATATGAAATATTCTAGTTGTTCGTTTGCAGTGATATGGAAGTGATTTTCTGTTTGAACATTTATGTTAAAACATAGGTATATCATATGACCACACCCAACTTTTACAGACAACCTAAGACAGAAGTGTTGGCACGATCAACAGAATTAACTTCCCACCCCCCCTCCCCGTCTCAATGTTGGGTTGCAACCACATTATCGCCCCAACGAGGTGCAACCTTGTTACGGGGGGGGGGGGGGGGGGGGCATCTTTAGTCATAGTCAGACACTAACTTTATAATAACAAAGTTTTAGCGTCAATAGGAGAGAAATTTCTATTTGCAACAGTGAGCGTTCCAACTACTTTTGTCTTCGGTTGTATGAAAACTGACAAATGTATTAAATTGGTCATAACACAAATTCTAATAACAATATAATCTCGATATGTTCACAAATACATGTGTATATTTTACTCTTTTCGGTGTACATGACATGACCCATGAGTGTCTAAATTACCAATCTATGATTGACAACAATTTTACAACAACATTGCGTGACACTGTAGGCACCGCAATAGAACATGTTTCTTTTGCATTTGCAGTAGACTTTTAAAACAGAATCTATTTTCTTGATTATATATATATTTTTGTATTTGTCAGTTGATGTTGTGTTTATTTTTACAGTAAAGGGATTACTTTTCAAAGTGTCTACGTTCTAATGGTACAGTTAACTTGAAGACCGAGTTGATCTTTTTTGTGACAAAAACGAGTTGTGACGGAAGTTGTTGTCAAAGATATTTTAGAAAGCGAAGCGATTGAACAGAATATTACTTCAGAGTCGTTTGAAAAATTCCAAGAAAGAGTTTTACGAACACTAGATAATCTTGATCCTGAAATTATTGATCGTGCTATAGAAAGTATGCCGGAGCGAATTAAAGCAGTAATTAAAGGTAGGGGTTATAGAACAAAATATTAAAATATTTTGAAACTCTCTCATGAACATACTTTATGTAAAAAATTTAACTTGATAACTGTGTATAGCTACTAAGATAATAAAGAAAGTGATCTTAACTGTGCATTAATGACTTGGTAATACAAATTAACCGTTCTCTCTATTCGCGTGACCACTCACGCGTTCAGTTTGCAAATAGTTAAAACTTAACTATCCATTGTCACTACAATACACCCAACAGTACACCACAAGAATTGGCTCTAAGATAGCTATTTTCAAGACGTTTCATTCCAATTAACATATAAATCCGTGTATTATGTTATAAGTGAGGATTTTGCTCCATTTCTGTGTTGTCAAAATAAAATGCCTTGAAAATTAGCACAGTACACCATATAAAACTGTTATTTTAAAACTTAATACTAAACTAATCTTTAATTTATATTGCATTTGTGGTGTACTGTGTTTATTTCCTTTGTTTGAAACAGTAACGCCTGAAAAATACATTGCATCATAAGACTGAGATCCCATTACTACGAAAATAGTAAAAATGTTATTCGAAAGCACTGCAAAGAACG
>MU826924.1:0-64063 GCA_029204205.1 Desmophyllum pertusum | reverse complement strand
AATCACATATTTGGCGCTTATGTAAAAAAGTTTACCCTTTCCGTCAAAAGCCCTTCACATGGTGTACATAGCAAGCGCTTACCCATAACACGAGACAAATTTACAGTTTTTTAAGAAAATCACATATTTCACGCTTATGTAAAAAAGTTTACCCTTTCCAGTCAAAAGCCCTTCACATGGTGTACATAGCAAGCGCTTACCCATAACACGAGACAAATTTGCAGTTTTTTGCTAAAATCACATATTTCACGCTTATGTAAAAAAGTTTACCCTTTCCGTCAAAAGCCCTTCACATGGTGTACATAGCAAGCGCTTACCCATAACACGAGACAAATTTGCAGTTTTTTAAGAAATCATATATTTGCCGCTTATGTAAAAAAGTTTACCATTTCCGTCATAAGTCCTTCACATGGTGTATCATAGCAAGCGCTTACCATAACACGAGACAAATTTGCAGTTTTTTTAAGAAAATCACATATTTCACGCCTTATGTAAAAAAGTTTACCCTTTCCGCTCCAAAGCCCTGAACATGGTGTACATAGCAAGTGCTTACCCATAACACGCAGACAAATTTGCAGTTTTTGCCTAAAATCACATATTTCATACTTATGTAAAAAAGTTTACCATTTCCGTCAAAAGCCCTTTCCACATGGTGTACATAGCAAATCGCTTTACCCGTACCACGAGACAAATTTACAGTTTTTTAAGAAAATCACATATTTCACGCTTATGTAAAAAAGTTTACCCTTTCCGTTATAAGCCTTCACATGGTGTACATAGCAAGCGCTTACCCGTAACACGAGACAAAATTTACAGTTTTTTAAGAAAATCAGATAATTTCACGCTTATGTAAAAAAAGTTTACCCTTTCCGTCAAAAGCCCTTCACATGGTGTACATAGCAAGCGCTTACCCATAACACGAGACAAATTTGCAGTTTTTTGCTAAAATCACATATTTCACACTTATGTAAAAAAAGGTTACCCTTCCGTTCAAAAGCCCTTCACATGGTGTTACATAGCAAGCGCTTACCCATAACACGAGACAAATTTGCAGTTTTTTAAGAAAATCACATATTTGGCGCTTATGTAAAAAAGTTTACCCTTTCCGTCAAAAGCCCTTCACATGGTGTACATAGCAAGCGCTTACCCATAACACGAGACAAATTTACAGTTTTTTTTAAGAAAATCACATATTTCACGCTTATGTAAAAAAGTTTACCCTTTCCGTCAAAAGCCCTTCACATGGTGTACATAGCAAGTGCTTACCCATAACACGAGACAAATTTGCAGATTTTTTAAGAAAATCACATATTTCACGCTTATGTAAAAAAGTTTACCCTTTCCGTCAAAAGCCCTACACATGGTGAACATAGGAAGTGCTTGCCCATAACACGAGACAAATTTACAGTTTTTTTGCTAAAATTACATATTTCACGCTTATGTAAAAAAGTTTACCCTTTCCGTCAAAAGTCCTTCACATGGTGTTTCATAGCAAGAGCTTACCCATAACACAAGACAAATTTACAGTTTTTTGCTAAAATCACATATTTCACGCTTATGTAAAAAAGTTTACCCTTTCCGTCAAAAGTCCTTCACATGGTGTTTAATAGCAAGAGCTTACCCATAACACAAGACAAATTTACAGTTTTTTGCTAAAATCACATATTTCACGCTTATGTAAAAAAGTTTTACCCTTTCCGTCAAAAGCCCTTCACATGGTGTACATAGCAAGTGCTTATCCATAAAACGAGACAAATTTACAGTTTTTTTGCTAAAATCACATATTTGGCGCTTATGTAAAAACGTTTACCCTTTCCGTCATAAGCCCTTCACATGGTGTACATAACAAGTGCTTACCCATAACACGAGACAAATTTACAGTTTTTTAAGAAAATCACATATTTTCACGCTTATGTAAAAAAGTTTACCCTTTCCGTCAAAAGCCCTTCACATGGTGTACATAGCAAGCGCTTACCCATAACACGAGACAAATTTACAGTTTTTTGCTAAAATCACATATTTCACGTTTATGTAAAAAAGTTTACCCTTTCCGTCAAAAGCCCTTCACATGGTGTTCATAGCAAGCGCTTACCCATAACACGAGACAAATTTACAGTTTTTTTTAAGAAAATCACATATTTCACACTTTTGTAAAAAAGTTTACCCTTTCCGTCAAAAGCCCTTTCACATGGTGTACATAGCAAGCGCTTACCCATAACACGAGACAAATTTACAGTTTTTTGCTAAAATTACATATTTCACGCTTATGTAAAAAAGTTTACCCTTTCCGTCAAAAGTCCTTCACATGGTGTTTCATAGCAAGCGCTTACCCATAACACAAGACAAATTTACAGTTTTTTTGCTAAAATCACATATTTCACGCTTATGTAAAAAAGTTTACCCTTTCCGTCAAAAGCCCTACACATGGTGAACATAGGAAGTGCTTGCCCATAACACGAGACAAATTTACAGTTTTTTGCTAAAATTACATATTTCACGCTTATGTAAAAAAGTTTACCCTTTCCGTCAAAAGTCCTTCACATGGTGTTCATAGCAAGAGCTTACCCATAACACAAGACAAATTTACAGTTTTTTTGCTAAAATCACATATTTCACGCTTATGTAAAAAAGTTTACCCTTTCCGTCAAAAGTCCTTCACATGGTGTTAATAGCAAGAGCTTACCCATAACACAAGACAAATTTACAGTTTTTTGCTAAAATCACATATTTCACGCTTATGTAAAAAAGTTTACCCTTTTCCGTCAAAAGCCCTTCACATGGTGTACATAGCAAGTGCTTATCCATAAAACGAGACAAATTTACAGTTTTTTTGCTAAAATCACATATTTGGCGCTTATGTAAAAACGTTTACCCTTTCCGTCATAAGCCCTTCACATGGTGTACATAACAAGTGCTTACCCATAACACGAGACAAATTTACAGTTTTTTTAAGAAAATCACATATTTCACGCTTATGTAAAAAAGTTTTACCCTTTCCGTCAAAAGCCCTTCACATGGTGTACATAGCAAGCGCTTACCCATAACACGAGACAAATTTACAGTTTTTTTTGCTAAAATCACATATTTCACGTTTTATGTAAAAAAGTTTACCCTTTCCGTCAAAAGCCCTTCACATGGTGTTCATAGCAAGCGCTTACCCATAACACGAGACAAATTTACAGTTTTTTTAAGAAAATCACATATTTCACACTTTTGTAAAAAAGTTTACCCTTTCCGTCAAAAGCCCTTCACATGGTGTACATAGCAAGCGCTTACCCATAACACGAGACAAATTTACAGTTTTTGCTAAAATTACATATTTCACGCTTATGTAAAAAAGTTTACCCTTTCCGTCAAAAGTCCTTCACATGGTGTTCATAGCAAGCGCTTACCCATAACACAAGACAAATTTACAGTTTTTTGCTAAAATCACATATTTCACGCTTATGTAAAAAAGTTTACCCTTTCCGTCAAAAGCCCTTCACATGGTGTACATAGCAAGCGCTTACCCATAAAACGAGACAAATTTACAGTTTTTTTGCTAAAATCACATATTTGGCGCTTATGTAAAAACGTTTACCCTTTCCGTCATAAGCCCTTCACATGGTGTACATAGCAAGCGCTTACCCATAACACGAGACAAATTTGCAGTTTTTTTAAGAAAATCACATATTTGGCACTTATGTAAAAAAGTTTACCATTTCCGTTATAAGCCCTTCACATGGTGTACATAGCAATCGCTTACCCGTACCACGAGACAAATTTACAGTTTTTTTAAGAAAATCACATATTTCACGCTTATGTAAAAAAGTTTACCCTTTCCGTTATAAGCCCTTCACATGGTGTACATAGCAAGCGCTTACCCGTAACACGAGACAAATTTACAGTTTTTTAAGAAAATCAGATATTTCACGCTTATGTAAAAAAGTTTACCCTTTCCGTCAAAAGCCCTTCACATGGTGTACATAGCAAGCGCTTACCCATAACACGAGACAAATTTGCAGTTTTTTTGCTAAAATCACATATTTCACACTTATGTAAAAAAGTTTACCCTTTCCGTCAAAAGCCCTTCACATGGTGTACATAGCAAGCGCTTACCCATAACACGAGACAAATTTGCAGTTTTTTAAGAAAATCACATATTTGGCGCTTATGTAAAAAAGTTTACCCTTTCCGTCAAAAGCCCTTCACATGGTGTACATAGCAAGCGCTTACCCATAACACGAGACAAATTTACAGTTTTTTAAGAAAATCACATATTTCACGCTTATGTAAAAAAGTTTACCCTTTCCGTCAAAAGCCCTTCACATGGTGTACATAGCAAGCGCTTACCCATAACACGAGACAAATTTGCAGTTTTTTAAGAAAATCACATATTTCACGCTTATGTAAAAAAGTTTACCCTTTCCGTCAAAAGCCTTCACATGGTGTACATAGCAAGCGCTTACCCATAACACGAGACAAATTTACAGTTTTTTGCTAAAATCACATATTTCACGCTTATGTAAAAAAGTTTACCCTTTCCGTCAAAAGCCCTTCACATGGTGTACATAGCAAGAGCTTACCCATAACACGAGACAAATTTGCAGTTTTTTGCTAAAAATCACATATTTCACGCTTATGTAAAAAAGTTTACCCTTTCCGTCAAAAGCTCTTCACATGGTGTACATAGCAAGCGCTTACCCATAACACGAGACAAATTTGCAGTTTTTTGCTAAAAATCACATATTTGGCGCTTATGTAAAAAACGTTTACCCTTTCCGTCATAAGCCCTTCACATGGTGTACATAGCAAGCGCTTACCCATAACACGAGACAAATTTACAGTTTTTTAGAAAATCACATATTTCACGCTTATGTAAAAAAGTTTACCCTTTCCGTCAAAAGCCCTTCACATGGTGTACATAGCAAGCGCTTACCCATAACACGAGACAAATTTGCAGTTTTTTTGCTAAAATCACATATTTCACACTTATGTAAAAAAGTTTACCCTTTCCGTCAAAAGCCCTTCACATGGTGTACATAGCAAGCGCTTATCCATAAAACGAGACAAATTTACAGTTTTTTGCTAAAATCACATATTTGGCGCTTATGTAAAAACGTTTACCCTTTCCGTCATAAGCCCTTCACATGGTGTACATAGCAAGCGCTTACCCATAACACGAGACAAATTTGCAGTTTTTTAAGAAAATCACATATTTGGCACTTATGTAAAAAAGTTTACCATTTCCGTTATAAGCCCTTCACATGGTGTACATAGCAATCGCTTACCCGTACCACGAGACAAATTTACAGTTTTTTAAGAAAATCACATATTTCACGCTTATGTCAAAAAGTTTACCCTTTCCGTCAAAAGCCCTTCACATGGTGTACATAGCAAGTGCTTACCCATAACACGAGACAAATTTGCAGTTTTTTAAGAAAATCAAATATTTGGCACTTATGTAAAAAAGTTTACCATTTCCGTTATAAGCCCTTCACATGGTGTACATAGCAATCGCTTACCCGTACCACGAGACAAATTTACAGTTTTTTAAGAAAATCACATATTTCACGCTTATGTAAAAAAGTTTACCCTTTCCGTTATAAGCCCTTCACATGGTGTACATAGCAAGCGCTTACCCGTAACACGAGGACAAATTTACAGTTTTTTAAGAAAATCAGATATTTCACGCTTATGTAAAAAAGTTTACCCTTTCCGTCAAAAGCCCTTCACATGGTGTACATAGCAAGCGCTTACCCATAACACGAGACAAATTTGCAGTTTTTTGCTAAAATCACATATTTCACACTTATGTAAAAAAGTTTACCCTTTCCGTCAAAAGCCCTTCACATGGTGTACATAGCAAGCGCTTACCCATAACACGAGACAAATTTGCAGTTTTTTAAGAAAATCACATATTTGGCGCTTATGTAAAAAAAGTTTACCCTTTCCGTCAAAAGCCCTTCACATGGTGTACATAGCAAGCGCTTACCCATAACACGAGACAAATTTACAGTTTTTTAAGAAAATCACATATTTCACGCTTATGTAAAAAAGTTTACCCTTTCCGTCAAAAGCCCTTCACATGGTGTACATAGCAAGTGCTTACCCATAACACGAGACAAATTTGCAGATTTTTAAGAAAATCACATATTTCACGCTTATGTAAAAAAAGTTTACCCTTTCCGTCAAAAGCCCTACACATGGTGAACATAGGAAGTGCTTGCCCATAACACGAGACAAATTTACAGTTTTTTGCTAAAATTACATATTTCACGCTTATGTAAAAAAGTTTACCCTTTCCGTCAAAAGTCCTTCACATGGTGTTCATAGCAAGAGCTTACCCATAACACAAGACAAATTTACAGTTTTTTGCTAAAATCACATATTTCACGCTTATGTAAAAAAGTTTACCCTTTCCGTCAAAAGTCCTTCACATGGTGTTAATAGCAAGAGCTTACCCATAACACAAGACAAATTTACAGTTTTTTGCTAAAATCACATATTTCACGCTTATGTAAAAAAGTTTACCCTTTCCGTCAAAAGCCCTTCACATGGTGTACATAGCAAGTGCTTATCCATAAAACGAGACAAATTTACAGTTTTTTGCTAAAATCACATATTTGGCGCTTATGTAAAAACGTTTACCCTTTCCGTCATAAGCCCTTCACATGGTGTACATAACAAGTGCTTACCCATAAACACGAGACAAATTTACAGTTTTTTAAGAAAATCACATATTTCACGCTTATGTAAAAAAGTTTACCCTTTCCGTCAAAAGCCCTTCACATGGTGTACATAGCAAGCGCTTACCCATAACACGAGACAAATTTACAGTTTTTTGCTAAAATCACATATTTCACGTTTATGTAAAAAAGTTTACCCTTTCCGTCAAAAGCCCTTCACATGGTGTTCATAGCAAGCGCTTACCCATAACACGAGACAAATTTACAGTTTTTTAAGAAAATCACATATTTCACACTTTTGTAAAAAAGTTTACCCTTTCCGTCAAAAAGCCCTTCACATGGTGTACATAGCAAGCGCTTACCCATAACACGAGACAAATTTACAGTTTTTGCTAAAATTACATATTTCACGCTTATGTAAAAAAGTTTACCCTTTCCGTCAAAAGTCCTTCACATGGTGTTCATAGCAAGCGCTTACCCATAACACAAGACAAATTTACAGTTTTTTGCTAAAAATCACATATTTCACGCTTATGTAAAAAAGTTTACCCTTTCCGTCAAAAAGCCCTACACATGGTGAACATAGGAAGTGCTTGCCCATAACACGAGACAAATTTACAGTTTTTTGCTAAAATTACATATTTCACGCTTATGTAAAAAAGTTTACCCTTTCCGTCAAAAGTCCTTCACATGGTGTTCATAGCAAGAGCTTACCCATAACACAAGACAAATTTACAGTTTTTTGCTAAAATCACATATTTCACGCTTATGTAAAAAAGTTTACCCTTTCCGTCAAAAGTCCTTCACATGGTGTTAATAGCAAGAGCTTACCCATAACACAAGACAAATTTACAGTTTTTTGCTAAAATCACATATTTCACGCTTATGTAAAAAAGTTTACCCTTTCCGTCAAAAGCCCTTCACATGGTGTACATAGCAAGTGCTTATCCATAAAACGAGACAAATTTACAGTTTTTTGCTAAAATCACATATTTGGCGCTTATGTAAAAAACGTTTACCCTTTCCGTCATAAGCCCTTCACATGGTGTACATAACAAGTGCTTACCCATAACACGAGACAAATTTACAGTTTTTTAAGAAAATCACATATTTCACGCTTATGTAAAAAAGTTTACCCTTTCCGTCAAAAGCCCTTCACATGGTGTACATAGCAAGCGCTTACCCATAACACGAGACAAATTTACAGTTTTTTGCTAAAATCACATATTTCACGTTTATGTAAAAAAAGTTTACCCTTTCCGTCAAAAGCCCTTCACATGGTGTTCATAGCAAGCGCTTACCCATAACACGAGACAAATTTACAGTTTTTTAAGAAAATCACATATTTCACACTTTTGTAAAAAAGTTTACCCTTTCCGTCAAAAAGCCCTTCACATGGTGTACATAGCAAGCGCTTACCCATAACACGAGACAAATTTACAGTTTTTGCTAAAATTACATATTTCACGCTTATGTAAAAAAGTTTACCCTTTCCGTCAAAAGTCCTTCACATGGTGTTCATAGCAAGCGCTTACCCATAACACAAGACAAATTTACAGTTTTTTGCTAAAATCACATATTTCACGCTTATGTAAAAAAGTTTACCCTTTCCGTCAAAAGCCCTTCACATGGTGTACATAGCAAGCGCTTACCCATAAAACGAGACAAATTTACAGTTTTTTGCTAAAATCACATATTTGGCGCTTATGTAAAAACGTTTACCCTTTCCGTCATAAGCCCTTCACATGGTGTACATAGCAAGCGCTTACCCATAACACGAGACAAATTTGCAGTTTTTTAAGAAAATCACATATTTGGCACTTATGTAAAAAAGTTTACCATTTCCGTTATAAGCCCTTCACATGGTGTACATAGCAATCGCTTACCCGTACCACGAGACAAATTTACAGTTTTTTAAGAAAATCACATATTTCACGCTTATGTAAAAAAGTTTACCCTTTCCGTTATAAGCCCTTCACATGGTGTACATAGCAAGCGCTTACCCGTAACACGAGACAAATTTACAGTTTTTTAAGAAAATCAGATATTTCACGCTTATGTAAAAAAAGTTTACCCTTTCCGTCAAAAGCCCTTCACATGGTGTACATAGCAAGCGCTTACCCATAACACGAGACAAATTTGCAGTTTTTTGCTAAAATCACATATTTCACGTTTATGTAAAAAAGTTTACCCTTTCCGTCAAAAGCCCTTCACATGGTGTACATAGCAGGCGCTTACCCATAACACGAGACAAATTTGCAGTTTTTTAAGAAAATCACATATTTGGCGCTTATGTAAAAAAGTTTACCCTTTCCGTCAAAAGCCCTTCACATGGTGTACATAGCAAGCGCTTACCCATAAACACGAGACAAATTTACAGTTTTTTTAAGAAAATCACATATTTCACGCTTATGTAAAAAAGTTTACCCTTTCCGTCAAAAGCCCTTCACATGGTGTACATAGCAAGTGCTTACCCATAACACGAGACAAATTTGCAGATTTTTAAGAAAATCACATATTTCACGCTTATGTAAAAAAGTTTACCCTTTCCGTCAAAAGCCTTCACATGGTGAACATAGGAAGTGCTTGCCCATAACACGAGACAAATTTACAGTTTTTTGCTAAAATTACATATTTCACGCTTATGTAAAAAAGTTTACCCTTTCCGTCAAAAGTCCTTCACATGGTGTTCATAGCAAGAGCTTACCCATAACACAAGACAAATTTACAGTTTTTGCTAAAATCACATATTTCACGCTTATGTAAAAAAGTTTACCCTTTCCGTCAAAAGCTCTTCACATGGTGTACATAGGAAGCGCTTACCCATAAAACGAGACAAATTTACAGTTTTTTGCTAAAATCACATATTTGGCGCTTATGTAAAAACGTTTACCCTTTCCGTCATAAGCCCTTCACATGGTGTACATAACAAGCGCTTACCCATAACACGAGACAAATTTACAGATTTTTAAGAAAATCACATATTTCACGCTTATGTAAAAAAGTTTACCCTTTCCGTCAAAAGCCCTTCACATGGTGTACATAGCAAGCGCTTACCCATAACACGAGACAAATTTGCAGTTTTTTGCTAAAATCACATATTTCACACTTATGTAAAAAAGTTTACCCTTTCCGTCAAAAGCCCTTCACATGGTGTACATAGCAAGCGCTTATCCATAAAACGAGACAAATTTACAGTTTTTTGCTAAAATCACATATTTGGCGCCTTATGTAAAAACGTTTACCCTTTCCGTCATAAGCCCTTCACATGGTGTACATAGCAAGCGCTTACCCATAACACGAGACAAATTTGCAGTTTTTTAAGAAAATCACATATTTGGCACTTATGTAAAAAAGTTTACCATTTCCGTTATAAGCCCTTCACATGGTGTACATAGCAATCGCTTACCCGTACCACGAGACAAATTTACAGTTTTTTAAGAAAATCACATATTTCACGCTTATGTAAAAAAGTTTACCCTTTCCGTCAAAAGCCCTTCACATGGTGTACATAGCAAGTGCTTACCCATAACACGAGACAAATTTGCAGTTTTTTAAGAAAATCAAATATTTGGCACTTATGTAAAAAAGTTTACCATTTCCGTTATAAGCCCTTCACATGGTGTACATAGCAATCGCTTACCCGTACCACGAGACAAATTTACAGTTTTTTAAGAAAATCACATATTTCACGCTTATGTAAAAAAGTTTACCCTTTCCGTTATAAGCCCTTCACATGGTGTACATAGCAAGCGCTTACCCGTAACACGAGACAAATTTACAGTTTTTTAAGAAAATCAGATATTTCACGCTTATGTAAAAAAGTTTACCCTTTCCGTCAAAAGCCCTTCACATGGTGTACATAGCAAGCGCTTACCCATAACACGAGACAAATTTGCAGTTTTTTGCTAAAATCACATATTTCACACTTATGTAAAAAAGTTTACCCTTTCCGTCAAAAGCCCTTCACATGGTGTACATAGCAAGCGCTTACCCATAACACGAGACAAATTTGCAGTTTTTTAAGAAAATCACATATTTGGCGCTTATGTAAAAAAGTTTACCCTTTCCGTCAAAAGCCCTTCACATGGTGTACATAGCAAGCGCTTACCCATAACACGAGACAAATTTACAGTTTTTTAAGAAAATCACATATTTCACGCTTAAGTAAAAAAGTTTACCCTTTCCGTCAAAAGTCCTTCACATGGTGTACATAGCAAGTGCTTACCCATAACACGAGACAAATTTGCAGATTTTTAAGAAAATCACATATTTCACGCTTATGTAAAAAAGTTTACCCTTTCCGTCAAAAGCCCTTCACATGGTGAACATAGGAAGTGCTTGCCCATAACACGAGACAAATTTACAGTTTTTGCTAAAATTACATATTTCACGCTTATGTAAAAAAGTTTACCCTTTCCGTCAAAAGTCCTTCACATGGTGTTCATAGCAAGAGCTTACCCATAACACGAGACAAATTTACAGATTTTTAAGAAAATCACATATTTCACGCTTATGTAAAAAAGTTTACCCTTTCCGTCAAAAGCCCTTCACATGGTGTACATAGCAAGCGCTTACCCATAACACGAGACAAATTTACAGTTTTTTGCTAAAATCACATATTTCACGTTTATGTAAAAAAGTTTACCCTTTCCGTCAAAAGCCCTTCACATGGTGTTCATAGCAAGCGCTTACCCATAACACAAGACAAATTTACAGTTTTTTGCTAAAATCACATATTTCACGCTTATGTAAAAAAGTTTACCCTTTCCGTCAAAAGCCCTTCACATGGTGTACATAGCAAGCGCTTACCCATAAAACGAGACAAATTTACAGTTTTTTGCTAAAATCACATATTTGGCGCTTATGTAAAAACGTTTACCCTTTCCGTCATAAGCCCTTCACATGGTGTACATAGCAAGCGCTTACCCATAACACGAGACAAATTTGCAGTTTTTTAAGAAAATCACATATTTGGCACTTATGTAAAAAAGTTTACCATTTCCGTTATAAGCCCTTCACATGGTGTACATAGCAATCGCTTACCCGTACCACGAGACAAATTTACAGTTTTTTAAGAAAATCACATATTTCACGCTTATGTAAAAAAGTTTACCCTTTCCGTCAAAAGCCCTTCACATGGTGTACATAGCAAGTGCTTACCCATAACACGAGACAAATTTGCAGTTTTTTAAGAAAATCAAATATTTGGCACTTATGTAAAAAAGTTTACCATTTCCGTTATAAGCCCTTCACATGGTGTACATAGCAATCGCTTACCCGTACCACGAGACAAATTTACAGTTTTTTAAGAAAATCACATATTTCACGCTTATGTAAAAAAGTTTACCCTTTCCGTTATAAGCCCTTCACATGGTGTACATAGCAAGCGCTTACCCGTAACACGAGACAAATTTACAGTTTTTTAAGAAAATCAGATATTTCACGCTTATGTAAAAAAGTTTACCCTTTCCGTCAAAAGCCCTTCACATGGTGTACATAGCAAGCGCTTACCCATAACACGAGACAAATTTGCAGTTTTTTGCTAAAATCACATATTTCACACTTATGTAAAAAAGTTTACCCTTTCCGTCAAAAGCCCTTCACATGGTGTACATAGCAAGCGCTTACCCATAACACAAGACAAATTTACAGTTTTTTGCTAAAATCACATATTTCACGCTTATGTAAAAAAGTTTACCCTTTCCGTCAAAAGCCCTTCGCATGGTGTACATAGCAAGCGCTTACCCATAAAACGAGACAAATTTACAGTTTTTTGCTAAAATCACATATTTGGCGCTTATGTAAAAACGTTTACCCTTTCCGTCATAAGCCCTTCACATGGTGTACATAGCAAGCGCTTACCCATAACACGAGACAAATTTGCAGTTTTTTAAGAAAATCACATATTTGGCACTTATGTAAAAAAGTTTACCATTTCCGTTATAAGCCCTTCACATGGTGTACATAGCAATCGCTTACCCGTACCACGAGACAAATTTACAGTTTTTTAAGAAAATCACATATTTCACGCTTATGTAAAAAAGTTTACCCTTTCCGTCAAAAGCCCTTCACATGGTGTACATAGCAAGTGCTTACCCATAACACGAGACAAATTTGCAGTTTTTTAAGAAAATCAAATATTTGGCACTTATGTAAAAAAGTTTACCATTTCCGTTATAAGCCCTTCACATGGTGTACATAGCAATCGCTTACCCGTACCACGAGACAAATTTACAGTTTTTTAAGAAAATCACATATTTCACGCTTATGTAAAAAAGTTTACCCTTTCCGTCAAAAGCCCTTCACATGGTGTACATAGCAAGCGCTTACCCATAACACGAGACAAATTTGCAGTTTTTTGCTAAAATCACATATTTCACACTTATGTAAAAAAGTTTACCCTTTCCGTCAAAAGCCCTTCACATGGTGTACATAGCAAGCGCTTACCCATAACACGAGACAAATTTGCAGTTTTTTAAGAAAATCACATATTTGGCGCTTATGTAAAAAAGTTTACCCTTTCCGTCAAAAGCCCTTCACATGGTGTACATAGCAAGCGCTTACCCATAACACGAGACAAATTTACAGTTTTTTAAGAAAATCACATATTTCACGCTTAAGTAAAAAAGTTTACCCTTTCCGTCAAAAGCCCTTCACATGGTGTACATAGCAAGTGCTTACCCATAACACGAGACAAATTTGCAGATTTTTAAGAAAATCACATATTTCACGCTTATGTAAAAAAGTTTACCCTTTCCGTCAAAAGCCCTTCACATGGTGAACATAGGAAGTGCTTGCCCATAACACGAGACAAATTTACAGTTTTTTGCTAAAATTACATATTTCACGCCTTATGTAAAAAAGTTTACCCTTTCCGTCAAAAGTCCTTCACATGGTGTTCATAGCAAGAGCTTACCCATAACACGAGACAAATTTACAGATTTTTAAGAAAATCACATATTTCACGCTTATGTAAAAAAGTTTACCCTTTCCGTCAAAAGCCCTTCACATGGTGTACATAGCAAGCGCTTACCCATAACACGAGACAAATTTACAGTTTTTTGCTAAAATCACATATTTCACGTTTATGTAAAAAAGTTTACCCTTTCCGTCAAAAGCCCTTCACATGGTGTTCATAGCAAGCGCTTACCCATAACACAAGACAAATTTACAGTTTTTTGCTAAAATCACATATTTCACGCTTATGTAAAAAAGTTTACCCTTTCCGTCAAAAGCCCTTCACATGGTGTACATAGCAAGCGCTTACCCATAAAACGAGACAAATTTACAGTTTTTTGCTAAAATCACATATTTGGCGCTTATGTAAAAACGTTTACCCTTTCCGTCATAAGCCCTTCACATGGTGTACATAGCAAGCGCTTACCCATAACACGAGACAAATTTGCCAGTTTTTTAAGAAAATCACATATTTGGCACTTATGTAAAAAAAGTTTACCATTTCCGTTATAAGCCCTTCACATGGTGTACATAGCAATCGCTTACCCGTACCACGAGACAAATTTACAGTTTTTTTAAGAAAATCACATATTTCACGCTTATGTAAAAAAGTTTACCCTTTCCGTCAAAAGCCCTTCACATGGTGTACATAGCAAGTGCTTACCCATAACACGAGACAAATTTGCAGTTTTTTAAGAAAATCAAATATTTGGCACTTATGTAAAAAAGTTTACCATTTCCGTTATAAGCCCTTCACATGGTGTACATAGCAATCGCTTACCCGTACCACGAGACAAATTTACAGTTTTTTAAGAAAATCACATATTTCACGCTTATGTAAAAAAAGTTTACCCTTTTCCGTTATAAGCCCTTCACATGGTGTACATAGCAAGCGCTTACCCGTAACACGAGACAAATTTACAGTTTTTTAAGAAAATCAGATATTTCACGCTTATGTAAAAAAGTTTACCCTTTCCGTCAAAAGCCCTTCACATGGTGTACATAGCAAGCGCTTACCCATAACACGAGACAAATTTGCAGTTTTTGCTAAAATCACATATTTCACACTTATGTAAAAAAGTTTACCCTTTCCGTCAAAAGCCCTTCACATGGTGTACATAGCAAGCGCTTACCCATAACACGAGACAAATTTGCAGTTTTTTAAGAAAATCACATATTTGGCGCTTATGTAAAAAAGTTTACCCTTTCCGTCAAAAGCCCTTCACATGGTGTACATAGCAAGCGCTTACCCATAACACGAGACAAATTTACAGTTTTTTAAGAAAATCACATATTTCACGCTTAAGTAAAAAAGTTTACCCTTTCCGTCAAAAGCCCTTCACATGGTGTACATAGCAAGTGCTTACCCATAACACGAGACAAATTTGCAGATTTTTAAGAAAATCACATATTTCACGCTTATGTAAAAAAGTTTACCCTTTCCGTCAAAAGCCCTTCACATGGTGAACATAGGAAGTGCTTGCCCATAACACGAGACAAAATTTACAGTTTTTTGCTAAAATTACATATTTCACGCTTATGTAAAAAAGTTTACCCTTTCCGTCAAAAGTCCTTCACATGGTGTTCATAGCAAGAGCTTACCCCATAACACAAGACAAATTTACAGTTTTTTGCTAAAATCACATATTTCACGCTTATGTAAAAAAGTTTACCCTTTCCGTCAAAAGCCCTTCACATGGTGTACATAGCAAGCGCTTACCCATAAAACGAGACAAATTTACAGTTTTTTGCTAAAATCACATATTTGGCGCTTATGTAAAAACGTTTACCCTTTCCGTCATAAGCCCTTCACATGGTGTACATAGCAAGCGCTTACCCATAACACGAGACAAATTTGCAGTTTTTAAGAAAATCACATATTTGGCACTTATGTAAAAAAGTTTACCATTTCCGTTATAAGCCCTTCACATGGTGTACATAGCAATCGCTTACCCGTACCACGAGACAAATTTACAGTTTTTTAAGAAAATCACATATTTCACGCTTATGTAAAAAAGTTTACCCTTTCCGTCAAAAGCCCTTCACATGGTGTACATAGCAAGTGCTTACCCATAACACGAGACAAATTTGCAGTTTTTTAAGAAAATCAAATATTTGGCACTTATGTAAAAAAGTTTACCATTTCCGTTATAAGCCCTTCACATGGTGTACATAGCAATCGCTTACCCGTACCACGAGACAAATTTACAGTTTTTTAAGAAAATCACATATTTCACGCTTATGTAAAAAAGTTTACCCTTTCCGTTATAAGCCCTTCACATGGTGTACATAGCAAGCGCTTACCCGTAACACGAGACAAATTTACAGTTTTTTAAGAAAATCAGATATTTCACGCTTATGTAAAAAAGTTTACCCTTTCCGTCAAAAGCCCTTCACATGGTGTACATAGCAAGCGCTTACCCAATAACACGAGACAAATTTGCAGTTTTTTGCTAAAATCACATATTTCACACTTATGTAAAAAAGTTTACCCTTTCCGTCAAAAGCCCTTCACATGGTGTACATAGCAAGCGCTTACCCATAACACGAGACAAATTTGCAGTTTTTTTAAGAAAATCACATATTTGGCGCTTATGTAAAAAAGTTTACCCTTTCCGTCAAAAAGCCCTTCACATGGTGTACATAGCAAGCGCTTACCCATAACACGAGACAAATTTACAGTTTTTTAAGAAAATCACATATTTCACGCTTAAGTAAAAAAGTTTACCCTTTCCGTCAAAAGCCCTTCACATGGTGTACATAGCAAGTGCTTACCCATAACACGAGACAAATTTGCAGATTTTTAAGAAAATCACATATTTCACGCTTATGTAAAAAAGTTTACCCTTTCCGTCAAAAGCCCTTCACATGGTGAACATAGGAAGTGCTTGCCCATAACACGAGACAAATTTACAGTTTTTTGCTAAAATTACATATTTCACGCTTATGTAAAAAAGTTTACCCTTTCCGTCAAAAGTCCTTCACATGGTGTTCATAGCAAGAGCTTACCCATAACACAAGACAAATTTACAGTTTTTTGCTAAAATCACATATTTCACGCTTATGTAAAAAAGTTTACCCTTTCCGTCAAAAGCCCTTCACATGGTGTAACATAGCAAGCGCTTACCCATAAAACGAGACGAATTTACAGTTTTTTGCTAAAATCACATATTTGGCGCTTATGTAAAAACGTTTACCCTTTTCCGTCATAAGCCCTTCACATGGTGTACATAACAAGCGCTTACCCATAACACGAGACAAATTTACAGATTTTTAAGAAAATCACATATTTCACGCTTATGTAAAAAAGTTTACCCTTTCCGTCAAAAGCCCTTCACATGGTGTACATAGCAAGCGCTTACCCATAACACGAGACAAATTTGCAGTTTTTTGCTAAAATCACATATTTCACACTTATGTAAAAAAGTTTTACCCTTTCCGTCAAAAGCCCTTCACATGGTGTACATAGCAAGCGCTTACCCATAACACGAGAAAAATTTGCAGTTTTTTAAGAAAATCACATATTTGGCGCTTATGTAAAAAAGTTTACCCTTTCCGTCAAAAGCCCTTCACATGGTGTACATAGCAAGCGCTTACCCATAACACGAGACAAATTTACAGTTTTTTAAGAAAATCACATATTTCACGCTTATGTAAAAAGTTTACCCTTTCCGTCAAAAGCCCTTGACATGGTGTACATAGCAAGTGCTTACCCATAACACGAGACAAATTTGCAGATTTTTAAGAAAATCACATATTTCACGCTTATGTAAAAAAGTTTACCCTTTCCGTCAAAAGCCCTTCACATGGTGAACATAGGAAGTGCTTGCCCATAACACGAGACAAATTTACAGTTTTTTGCTAAAATTACATATTTCACGCTTATGTAAAAAAGTTTACCCTTTCCATCAAAAGTCCTTCACATGGTGTTTCATAGCAAGAGCTTACCCATAACACAAGACAAATTTACAGTTTTTTGCTAAAATCACATATTTCACGCTTATGTAAAAAAGTTTACCCTTTCCGTCAAAAGCCCTTCACATGGTGTACATAGCAAGCGCTTACCCATAAAACGAGACAAATTTACAGTTTTTTGCTAAAATCACATATTTGGCGCTTATGTAAAAACGTTTACCCTTTCCGTCATAAGCCCTTCACATGGTGTACATAACAAGCGCTTACCCATAACACGAGACAAATTTACAGATTTTTAAGAAAATCACATATTTCACGCTTATGTAAAAAAGTTTACCCTTTCCGTCAAAAGCCCTTCACATGGTGTACATAGCAAGCGCTTACCCATAACACGAGACAAATTTGCAGTTTTTTGCTAAAATCACATATTTCACACTTATGTAAAAAAGTTTACCCTTTCCGTCAAAAGCCCTTCACATGGTGTACATAGCAAGCGCTTACCCATAACACGAGACAAATTTGCAGTTTTTTAAGAAAATCACATATTTGGCGCTTATGTAAAAAAGTTTACCCTTTCCGTCAAAAGCCCTTCACATGGTGTACATAGCAAGCGCTTACCCATAACACGAGACAAATTTACAGTTTTTTAAGAAAATCACATATTTCACGCTTATGTAAAAAAGTTTACCCTTTCCGTCAAAAGCCCTTCACATGGTGTACATAGCAAGTGCTTACCCATAACACGAGACAAATTTGCAGATTTTTAAGAAAATCACATATTTCACGCTTATGTAAAAAAGTTTACCCTTTCCGTCAAAAGCCCTTCACATGGTGAACATAGGAAGTGCTTGCCCATAACACGAGACAAATTTACAGTTTTTTGCTAAAATTACATATTTCACGCTTATGTAAAAAAGTTTACCCTTTCCGTCAAAAGTCCTTCACATGGTGTTCATAGCAAGAGCTTACCCATAACACAAGACAAATTTACAGTTTTTTGCTAAAATCACATATTTCACGCTTATGTAAAAAAGTTTACCCTTTCCGTCAAAAGCCCTTCACATGGTGTACATAGCAAGCGCTTACCCATAAAACGAGACAAATTTACAGTTTTTTGCTAAAATCACATATTTGGCGCTTATGTAAAAACGTTTACCCTTTCCGTCATAAGCCCTTCACATGGTGTACATAACAAGCGCTTACCCATAACACGAGACAAATTTACAGATTTTTAAGAAAATCACATATTTCACGCTTATGTAAAAAAGTTTACCCTTTCCGTCAAAAGCCCTTCACATGGTGTACATAGCAAGCGCTTACCCATAACACGAGACAAATTTACAGTTTTTTGCTAAAATCACATATTTCACGCTTATGTAAAAAAGTTTACCCTTTCCGTCAAAAGCCCTTCACATGGTGTTCATAGCAAGCGCTTACCCATAACACGAGACAAATTTACAGTTTTTTAAGAAAATCACATATTTCACGCTTTTGTAAAAAAGTTTACCCTTTCCGTCAAAAGCCCTTCACATGGTGTACATAGCAAGCGCTTACCCATAACACGAGACAAATTTACAGTTTTTGCTAAAATTACATATTTCACGCTTATGTAAAAAAGTTTACCCTTTCCGTCAAAAGTCCTTCACATGGTGTTCATAGCAAGCGCTTACCCATAACACAAGACAAATTTACAGTTTTTTGCTAAAATCACATATTTCACGCTTATGTAAAAATGTTTACCCTTTCCGTCAAAAGCCCTTCACATGGTGTACATAGCAAGCGCTTACCCATAAAACGAGACAAATTTACAGTTTTTTGCTAAAATCACATATTTGGCGCTTATGTAAAAACGTTTACCCTTTCCGTCATAAGCCCTTCACATGGTGTACATAACAAGCGCTTACCCATAACACGAGACAAATTTACAGATTTTTAAGAAAATCACATATTTCACGCTTATGTAAAAAAGTTTACCCTTTCCGTCAAAAGCCCTTCACATGGTGTTCATAGCAAGCGCTTACCCATAACACGAGACAAATTTACAGTTTTTTAAGAAAATCACATATTTCACGCTTATGTAAAAAAGTTTACCCTTTCCGTCAAAAGCCCTTCACATGGTGTACATAGCAAGCGCTTACCCATAACACGAGACAAATTTACAGTTTTTTGCTAAAATCACATATTTGGCGCTTATGTAAAAAAGTTTACCCTTTCCGTTATAAGCCCTTCACATGGTGTTCATAGCAAGCGCTTACCCGTAACACGAGACAAATTTACAGATTTACACGGGTGACTGTGAAAGGTACTAAAGGCAATAAAGACTCCACTTTTTTTTTTCTATTTTTTTTTTATGGCAACTTTAATTTATGACCTAACTCCTTCCCCTAAAAAAGTACTTTACAGTCGAACCTGTATATAACGGCCCTGTATTAAGCGGCCACCTCTATTAAGCGGCCAGCTTTCAAAGTCCCGAGTTGTATTTGCTACTTGTATTAACCTGTATTAAGCGGCCACTTTCTGAAGTCCCGAGGGTGACCGTTATATACAGGTTCGACTGTACTTTAAAGCCTTGATTTTCATTTTGATTCGTCTTATGTTCAATGTCTACTATCTTCCGTCTTTCAAGCAGACAATGGACGTCGGAATAGAACTCCGGAACAGGCTGGAGGTAAATAGACTTCTTCTATTTTGCATACACATTAATTTATGCTCTACTGAACCTGGTACATACAGGGCAAACAATAAAACAATTATTAGATTCGGTTTTCGCATGATAACACAAACCTCGGCCTTGATAATTCTCGCTATCATGATATGCTCAACCTCATCCAAGAATTGTTTATTATCACAGGTAATATGCTCTAGATTTCACGACGTTAGGGAGAACGTAACTGGAGAAAAATTAAATCTGCGCGTATTTAATGTCTGTTGCCAAATTGCGACGAAGGTAAAATTTTCTTCCTTGCATGGCGATTACAGACAAAGAAAATTAATCACAAATGCGTCTATGTGAAATTGTTGCATGTTTTGACATTTTGACTTCCTTATATACTACTTGCGTCAAATGACCAAACGGAATCATAAGTCGGCTCGCAGGTAGAGGCAATTGGCAGTAACAATGCAACTGACTGCATGCAGATAGCATGATTTAACTCTGTAATGTCTTCCATCTTTCAAGGAGAAAAAAAAAGAGAAGAAAAAGATCGGGTGATAACTCCGCAAGCGCCTGGAGGTAAATAGATATCTTACATTTTTCAATTAATACTGTCGAACCTGTATATAACGGCCCTGTATTAAGCGGTCACCCTCTGTTAAGCGGCCAGTTTTCATAGTCCCGAATTTTCGTCCGTATAAACTTTGTATTTGCTATCTGTATTAAACGGTCACCTCTATATATAAAGCTGTCCCGGTCACCCTTCACCACACTTGAATGTAAACCTAAAACAACGTCTTTTATAATTTTATTTCGCTTAAAAATGATCCATCAACACTGCATTACAGAGGTGTTATTGTTCATTACTGCATGTATGTTTCTTTCGAATTACTGCTTGACTTGACATTTGACCACGCCAGTAGTATAGTAGTTGGGGGTATGGGATCATTTTGAAAAAATGATCCCATATCGCCCAACTATTATGCTACTTCCCTGTTGTTGGGATCAAATATGGGAATCAAATATGGGAATCAAAAATGGGAATCAAAAATGGTAAATGGAAATCGAAAAAACCTAGGACCCAGGTCTGGAACCAAAACCTAGGATCAAAACCTAGGATCAAAAACGGAAATCAAAAACGGAAATCAAAAATGGGAATCAAAAATGGGAATCAAAAATGGAAATCATATTTTAAGCTATATTTTTGGATACATCCACAGTGTCCACCCACTGGGTACAAATGCATTAATAAATTGAATTGAGGAGGATGACTAATGTTTGATATTACGATGTCCGTATGCATAGCTTGTTATTCCATCTTCATGTATATATCTTTTGTCATCAAAACAGCTGAGCGACACTTTATTTATCTCATAACTTCCTAATTGATGGTTTTTGACTTCTGATTGTTTTCATTTTATGATGCATCTGTTTATTATCGAAGAGTGTTTCTTTATAGTTTTCATGTGTAATGTTCTTTTTAATAACGTTCTTTTTTATTCCTTTAGCAGTCTTTCCTCCTTTTTGGTTGTCTTTCATGTAGCTATACATTTTTGATCGTAGACCAACGAATTCACAAATAGGGACTCCTGCGGCTTCATCTTTGAATTTACCGATTACTTTTTTATTTGTCTTATCGAAATACGGGGAGCCTTCAGGGTAGTCGCTGTTATCGAATTTATTTTTATCATTCCAAAAGTCTTGGTATACATCTTCAGCTTCGATTTCATAGGTCAAGCTGTCTGTGTCTGTGAATAGTAACTTGGCATTGTCTCCATATTTCTTTTTAATGTAGTTATAATGGAAATCGTACATTAACGTCTTGCTTAAATCTAAGATGCACATACCCACATATGCCGGCCTGTTTAGAGTAAGTGTTTCTTTGATCTTATGCACAGCTACTAGATTTTCGTTGAAGATCTTACTACTAACATACGTTGGTTTACTGCAGTATTTCAATAGTTTCTTCTCATCAGTCACCAATCTAACATCTACTCGCTTTCTGATGTTTTCCATAGTTTTTCCAAATACACTGTTATTCATAAGTTTGAAGAAGTCTTTTTCAAAAGCATTTTTAGCATTCTTACGTTTTTCAGTATTGAAATCAATATATTGCCTAAGCCAAGGAGATTGATCGAACTCTAGTACTCGATGGACTTTAGTTATTTTCAAACCGAGATCAGTGTATAATTGGAGGTTCCTATAATGTAGTACGTACTTTTCTTTGTTGTTCAAAGTTGGAATTAATTTATGTATGAGACCTGTCGATATTTTGTATTCCTCCGCGATTTTTTTGCAATAATCTGATAGCATGTCTTCTGTTACTTTCACCTTTTCCGGTCCTAATGGGTAGTCATTATGAAGATTATGCAACCCTTCAGGGTATTCTAGGTCGACTTCTAGTATTAAACCTTTCTTACTGTCTTCTTTATACTTGGCTAAGTCTGTTTTATCAATCTGGCTTTTTGTCATCCATCTAAATCCGCCTGTTGGAAGGTATTGACTCATACTAAATCCGTATAAATTATTTGCGTCAAGATACATGATATACTTTGAGGGCGCCTTCTCATCATATGTTTTCATGTATTTATTGTTTGCTTTTCCATAGCGGTTGGCTATATAGCTGATTCCACCACGCATGCCCTTTTCAATAAATTGGAACATATCAATATCAGTCATAAGCTCTAGTTGAATGTCGGTCATTTTTAGCATGGCATCCCACGACAACCCGGGGGATGTGAAATAATGGCATGGATCAAGTTTATAGTATTCTAAGCATGTTCTCCTGAAGTTTTCGAATACATCAGCTAATAAGAGGATGTCGGATTCCAGGTACAGGTTATGGTATTCACCCATCGTTTTAAGCATGAATGTTTCCCATACAGTCTGGACATGTTGATAATCTTCATCGGTAATGTGCTCATTATTCATGTTACTGAAGAAGTCTTCTTTTGTTGGTAGTTTTTTCATTGAATTTATCGAAACTGTCCATATAGTCGTAAGGGTATACTCCTTTTCTAGCCATCAGATCAAGCTTTTTACCTTTGAATTTTTGAGAGGTATATTTTAATGATTTTCTTGGTAGATTACTAACTAGTTTTTCCAAACTAGAGCTCATAAATTGGAAACTATCAATGAAGGTAAGATGATTACCAACCATGAAAGCCATGTATTTTTCCATATTGTTTGGTATGGCATTGATATTCATATGTTTTTCCTCTCCTTTCTTATTTTTGTATGCATGTTTCTTAACTATAGCTCCAATCTCTTGCATTATAAAATGACTATCATAACCTCTTAGATTATGGAATATAACAGGTATTTTTATTTCTTCTGGGTTTACTCTAAGTTTCAGATTACAGTCTTGATGTGCTGAGCCTCTGTATTTGCCAGTAATATGGCAATGATCTCTGACTCGAATGTCTTTTTCAGTATATTTTTTTATCGCAGATGTGACATCTTTTTGCTTTTTTGAATTCCTCTGCATCATCTTCCGTCATTTTCAATGGTTTGTTAAAAAATGTTTTCATGATTCTTTTACAATACTTAACTTCTTCTAGCATTTTTTCCATGAATTTGTACACAGCCTTTTCGCCCCTATATATTTGTGTTTTTTTTGTATATTTATCATCATAGCAACAGACAATCTTGTAACCGTACCCACAGTCTGTGTGCTTCTGGTATGCTTCAGTATAGGATTTATCATTATTGGGTTGGCATCCTTGAATCTTTTCTGTTATAGCCTCAAAATCAGCATAGATGACAAATGGCACTTGTTGTTGTTTATGGAAGTTGTTGAATTTCAGTATATTATTATCCTTATCAGGCATTTTTACTGCTTGTATTCCATTTAATTGTATGCAATTATCTTTATGATCGTTTAATACTCTTTCAGAACTGAAACATTGTAGACAGTGCATACAGAAGTGCTTCCTTTCCTTGTGTTTTGTTTGGTTGTACATGAATTTATTAAAATCCTTTATGAGGACATAATGCTTGTTATCATCTTTCGTTACCAGTAGTAGTTCCATATGATCTTCATACTTTTCTTTCGATATATATATTGGGTATGGTTGCTTTTCTTCATAATCGAATACATTTATTCTGATGTTATTCTTTTTCTCAATTTTGTTGAACTGCTTAATAGTTACTGGGAATATAATTCCGGAGTAATCCAATTTATTGATGTATTCCTTATCAGATTTTTTGATTCGCTGAGGGTATTTAGCTTGTGGGTTTAAGTGTCTGATGTGACACCATCTAAAGCATTCATCATCCTCATTTTTCATATTAATCAATCCCTTTGCACTGCTTCGGAGTTCTTGTGGTAGTTGAATATATGAGGAGCCTCTCATTGGTTGGTATTTTACTATATTAAGATAATGGTTGTCAACAGATTGAATAGTCCAACCAGAACCTTCAGATACCCATTGAGCTATCTTATTCAAGATTTGCTGTTTTGATAATTGTAGTGATTCAGTAACTTCCAGATTATTCACAATTGTATGAGCTGCACTGTTGAAATAGGCAGTTTTATATACTATGTCACTATCCGTTATTTTTGTGAATGACACCTTAAGCGTTTCAATGAATTTTAGACCTTTCATAGATGTTAGTATACTTATAATATGATATGTAGTGGCCTTCCTTGTGTTTTGTAGTTGCGCTAGCGGGTCTTTGTTATTTTTAATATTAATTTCAAAAGACTTTGTGTAGCCTTTCAGAGCTTTATCAACTTGCTCTATCTTAGTCCTTGGTAATGGGACTGTTTTTTTGGTTCTTGGTAATGGGACTGGTTTCTTAGTCCTTGGTTTGGGTATTGGTTTGTAATCATCCCTAAATTCTAATGGTGGAAGGATTATGTTGTCTTCATACTCCTGCGCCATCTGCTTTACACTCTTACGAGGAGTTGGGATTGGCTTTCTCGGTTGTGGCTTCACATTTTTAGACTGCAGTTCCGCGATTTTCTGCTGCGTATGTGTTGTTTCTACATTTTGCAACAACAGTTTGATTAGCTGAGATTTACTTAATTTCTTGAGACTACTCTTGTTCATACAATATGTTGAGATATTTTTTTCCATTTTATATATTATTACTATAGTTTTTTTCCTTAAGTGTTTTTATGGTGCGTTTAAAATAACCCAAACATTGAGTCATTTTGAACTATGATGGAATTGGTTATTATACGTTATTTATTCATAGCTTCAGTATTTCTCATATGCTTTCTCGTCTTAAGATGGCTCCATTTCCCAGCTAACGAGTAATCCCTATTTCCACATACTGGGCATCGCCATTCTTTATTCAACATGTACTTGGTCTTGCTATGTGTAAGTGCTTGCTTCCTCTCTTCTTCACTAAAATGTTTAATTGGTGTATGGATATTTTTCGGTCTTCCCATTATATATAATATATAATATTTCTTAAAGTCTTTTTATAGTGCGTTTAACCCTACCATATACATAGCATCCCCGCCCATTATATATATATTAAATATATATATAATTCATATTCGGAACTAGCAATTCTTTTATTTCACTAACCTCTATATTACAATGGAAATTCATGCATCTGGTATCTTTTTCGTCTTTTTTCTCCTTTTGATAATTCCATCTTCGTAACAATGAATACAAAGCTCTAAGTCTATCGAACTAATATAATAACTTAAGCCATGATCATTATAAGATGAACCACAAAATTCACAATTGCCTTTATCTTTTTCTTTTTCTTCTCGTGTACATATATCTCTATCATCACCACAGTCATCATCACAGTCCGAGTCACACAAAAGGTGGTCTTCGTGAATATAATCAATTTCACAATACTCAATACATTTTTTACATAGGTATGTAGTTTTTCTCCCACGTAAGTTGAGATTATATTCGGCTTTCCTCGAACAATTTTCACCTTTACATATGTGTTCATTTTTACTTATGTGTTCATTTTTACTTCCCATGTCTATATAATATCTATATATAATTATTTCTTTATATCATAAATAGTGCGTTTAAATATGTTGTAAATCCTTCATTGTAATCCAGCTGTTAAATTCATCACTATACCCCTTCCACTTCACCAGAGCTTGTTTCTTTTTATAATCCCTTTTGATGACTTTGTCAATACGGAAAATGTCTTGTTGTGCTTTCAACAACTCCTGCTCATAAAATGAACCTTTAATTTCTTCACTATTAAGATCCTTCAATTTATATGTGATTGGATTTGTGTATTGGATTTTATCGATTGTAAATACTTCTTCTGTCCAGTTTGGAGTATAGCCCTTGTCAAATACCTTCCTTTTATACTTTGATATTCGAACCTTATCACCAACTTTGAATTTCGGTTTAGATGATAGCGGCTCCATTTCACCATATAAATTGAAATATACAACTCCTTCATTTTTCTTCTTAGATGCATCAACAGGTGTCATTTTAATGCTTGAATGCTTTGTACTATTGTATTCTTTTACCAACTGAGGTAACATATCTAAATATTGTGTTGTATTTTTAGCTGTAAACTGTTTCCACATCCTGTTTTTCATTGTACGATTCCATCTTTCAACAACTGATGACTTTTCTTCATTTTCTGTTGAATACAGTGTAATGTTATGTTTATCAAGTAATGATTTCATATGTTTGTTATAAAACTCAGAACCTTTATCTGTCCATAAAAACTTTGGCTTTCTACCTTCTTTGAATATCGTTTTAAATGCTTCAGTAACTGTCTCGCCTTTTTTATTTTTTAATGGTTCAATCCATCCATACTTTGAGAAAACATCAATTACAGTCAACAAATATTTAACCCCTTTATTCCATTTGCTGAATTGTTGCATTTCAACCAGATCTGCAGCCCATATCTCATCTATTCCATTTACAATAACTCTTCTTGTTTTGAAATGCCTTTTGATTGGTTTATGAAGTTCATCGGCTAATTGTTGAGCCCAATCATTATTACTCAACGCCGTTTTCCGTTTTTTGGCTTCTTTTGTTTAACACCAAGACCTAATTTCTGTTTAGTATTTATTAAATTACGAACAGCTGTTGAACCCCAAGGTTTATCTTTCCATGGTATCTGATCAATCGCTTTTACCATTTTTTTATCACAATCTCCCTTATCTCGACCACGATCGTAGCAAATATCGTGATATGCTGATATCTTATCCAATTCGTTTTTTGGATGGACTTTCCAATTAATAACCTCCCCTGTATCTGTGTTATATGATAATTGATCAGCTAGGGGGTTATACGGTCCCATATATTTGTATGAACCTGGTGTCCAGCCTCCTTTTGGGCGTGGAAGTTTACCAATCAATTTATGAATATCAACCCCTTGACCATATTGGCTTTCTATCATAAAGCGGATTAGTAGGATCACTTGTATTGGTATACATGCTCATATCATATGCTATTCCTTTACCAATCGGTGATATTTTCTTTGAAATATCGCTCGTGAACGAATCCAGAGCTTGATCCAAATAGTTATGCCCAACCTTTTTGATCTTAGATTTTACAAAATCAGATTTTACAGCTCGACTCAAAGCTTGGCGTCCAACTAAAGATCCCATTTTCAGAGCTCCTTTGAAGAGCTCTGACGCCAAATCGCCCCATCTTGTGAGGGCATAACTAGTTTTTTGATTGTTTAACGAACTTAGTCTTCTTTATGCCACACTCAGCACAGGTGCAGAAAAACATCAATCTACCATTCTTAGCCGTTGTATATCCAGATGGTTCCACACACTCAGTTTGTTTCTTCTGTTTAACACAATATGATTTCACCATTATAATAATAAGTTACATAATATTTGTGAAATAGTTGATAAGAAATCTATGATTAACACCGTGATCTATTGGATCAAAATTTGAATTATGTATGGTTTCTAATAATGATCTGCCTCTTTGACGTTCATTTAGATAGTATAAACACCAATATCCACATAAAATGGAATCTCTTTCCTGTATTTCATCTCCCGAAAATATGAGGTGTTTTTCCACTTGTTGATAAATACGTTTTGACCTCATGGGGCATAGTTAAACCGAATGGATCAAAGTATTCACAATAGTTATCAATATTCCTATAACAAACCCAGTGAGTGCCCGGCCCTATTTGTGAATCCAAATTGATAATCCCACATTCTTTCTTTATTTTGTTTGGTAAATTATCACGACTGAAAATACTCCTGAAATGTTTGATCTTGAGTTGTTTCAACCAGTTTATTAAATCAATGTTTGATAATGCTTTGTTTATGAATTTTAAAGGAGTGCTCCGAGCAATGGGATTCCGTTGAATGGGCTGTTTTTGCCTAGAAGAAGCCCTTTCCCTTTCTTTACCTTCTTTTTTGGAGCTTTTTTTTTAATTCCCATCCCTACCGGGTTGCCCCATGTTCCAAAGAATGGTGGAGGTCGTGCATGTGGATTAATCAAGCCACCTTTCGATTTTGGGGTGGGAGGAGGAGGAGGAGGTGGAGGTACATAAACGGGTAACGATCTTCTTGAACGATTACTATCAACCTGCAATCCTTTTCCGGTTAAAGCTTTTACCAGCAGAGGGATCCCGATAGATGCAAGAAGAGTGCCGAGAAACCCCCCATGCTGTTTTTTAGAAGGTTTAATAACTAACTGACCGCCAGTTTGTAGAGCATCTAAAATCTTCTTTTTCTGTGATACTGTTAGTAGATGCTTATACTGGATGAGTTGGTTGATCTTATTCTGTGGAATGAGAAAACCACCCGTTTGTCCCTTTCCAAAAATCTTGTCAATCCCCAAACTACCAAGAGCACTCATCGCACCAGTAGCAAAAGCCGGAACCGCCTTTGTGGCATATGGCAATAATTTCGTTCCCAGTGAGAATAGCGATGACCAAAGACTCCCACCGTGTTTAACTGCTTTTCTAATCTGTGTCTTTGATATCTTGATATCAACTCCTGTTCCATTCCTTTGTGATTTCGCAATTTTATTAATCTGAGTTTTTGTAAGCATCAATTCATCAGATCCATTCATTCGTTTCTTGATAATCGAATTGTAATTGCAGAATTATTTTGATAAGCTTTTGCAAGTCTTGATCTCTGTCCTTCTGAATAGACTGACTCCATGAGGATAATATGTAGTCATATCTTGTATATAATATATTTTAGATAATTTTCGGTATCTTTGTTTAAAACATCAGTTGAATATATTTAAGATCTAAACAATAGCTTACCATTCTTCTGCTCAAGTTCAACGTCTTGTTCATGCAAGGTAATCGCATAAATAGAATAGGGTGTAGCAGTTATTCCTGAAAGCTCATATCTGAACGCTAATTTCGTTGTTCCGTCTTTGATGTCCATTTTCTGCTTCGTGAGGTCAAAGTACAAGAATGGGAATACAGAACCGAAGTTCGTACGACTCAGAAGCGTCCCTTCTCCATATTCGTTGTTAGCGTGGACGTATTTCAAAACATCTCTGTATACACGCGATGGATCTGATGAAGGTGTGTAATGAACATCCGGATATTCGTTTCCATTACCTACCTCAAGATGGCAATTCAAAAGAGTTCGAGGGTCTGTACTAACTGAAAATGTGTTATACAGGTACGGATTTGCTGTTTGTACGTCTACGTTTGCGTCATTTAAAATGAACACAAAAACATGACGAGGTCGTGTTATCCCAGAGGTTATTTTAAAATTACCAGTTCTCTGTTGCGAACTGTTGGATCTTTCCACATTTTCGCGAAGATAAGTCCAATTTCGCGTTTTAAGAAATTCACTCATATACAAGCTTTGACCCTCCGAATTAAAAGTTATTCTAGGAACAAACAGCTGCATTCGTGTGATGATTACCCTGCAATCGTCGCCATTCTGCCAAATCAAGTTACCATCGCTCTCAATTTCCAAATTCAATTCCACTCGGGTGTTCGGCAATAGCTCACCCATAAGACCTTCAAAAAACGAATAACGATTCAGTGAAATTTCAGTATGAACAGTACTAGACACACCCAGAAGAGCTTTTCTGCTTGCAAAGCCTTTATTATAAGCCGCATTTGTCTTGTCTTCTTGTGTATTTCTGTTAGTATCAAGATAGAAAAATTCATTTGAAGCCGTACTTTGAGCATAAGATGGACTATATTCAAGCAAGTTTTTGATGTTCACAACATGGTTACTCTCGTTGCAGTCGTACACCTTCTTACCATTCAACTTAATATCAAAATTCTTAATCAAACTATGAGACCCATTAACAATACCATTATGATCAGTAACAGCAATATTTCCACTGTCAGCTGTCTTGTTAACTTTAAAATCTAGTGATATTCGGGCATTATACCAATCAAATGGTGTGACCTCCCCCGAATTGTCAACAACGAATCGGTAGCCGTCCTTTTTCTGTCTAGCATTATTAGCAACAGTCGTATTCAAAGCTGTTTCCAGGTCAAAAACAACATCTTCGTATCTTTCAACAAATTTAGGATTTCTATACATATATAATTAAATTACATAATTTTCATCTTGCGAAGTTTCCCACCTGAAAGTAGTTGATTAACTCTTTCATTTATCTCATAATCAGTTAATGGTGATGATTGTGTTGGTGGTGTTTGGGTTCGTGGTTGATTATTTCTGCTCAATAGCTGAACTATCTTATCACCTGCCTTCTTTGTTGCAAAATCACCTGCTTTAGTAGCGGCGTTTTCGAATGCTTTTTCAGCACCTTTTTGAATCCCAGCTTTCAATGTTTTTTTTACTGTCTTACCAAATAATTTACTGGCAATTGATTTCATCACATCTGACATGCCCTCACCATAAATATGTGTTCGTACATATCGATCCATTTCTGGGTCGTAATGTTTCTTGTATTCACATTGTCTTGTCATTCTATATTATTCAGTTAGATTAAATAGGTGTTGATCTAAGAATCAGTGTGATATACCAGTCGATGTCGTTCAAAATCACAGGTCTATCGAGAGCATCTGAAACATAGAATCTCATTTGACTGATATTATTAGAAGCTACAGGACTAAAGAGAGCCCGCCTCGGCTCAAATGTGAATGGGAAACTGCGTGTCAGATTGTCCAGTTGGAAGCACACATAATGAATTGCTGTTTTTACCGTCCACAATACTGTCTGTAATAGCATCGGTATTTATGTATAAGGAGTCGATGCTATTTTGTGATATTGGGGAGCATTGATCCATACTCCGTTCCTGTAATAATCTTCTGTTCAAATCCAATTAACACGCCAAATACATTACCTCGGAGATCTAGCTGATAATTATTCTCAATTTCAATAACCACTTTATATGAAGACAAAACGAATGTGATATTGATGTTATAACCACCTTCTGCTGTTTTGTGGTTTTTAGTATCCATATATTGATGTAAAAAATCGTTAATGTCGTCGTAACTATACATCCCAGCAACAAAAGTAACTGTTTCCCATGACTGGCCTCCATCTGTAGAATATTTGATGGAATCATTTCCATAGATCGGCGAAATATTATGCCAACTATAAGTCATTGACAAACGATCTACAGCTAGTTCGTGTTGCATATCTGGGTTTAATTTTAAAATCGGGTTGAATTTAACAACAAAATCTTCAGTTTTGCTTCGTCCTACCTTGACTCTGTTGATAGATGAGATGTGAATCGCCCTCTCGTTCATTATATATTAGAGTATATTATTTGAGTATATATTCTTTTAAAAGATCATTAAGCTGATTGGTATTAAGAACACCTAATTTGTTTAATGTATGCACAATTTCTGTGAATTCATCTCTTACACCATCATTTCCTGCCATTATTGACCCTCCCAACAGCTCCAGACGTGAAAATAAATCCTGCGGGTTATTATAGTAGACGACTCCACTACCTATCTTCTTGTATTTTTTACTTGTTCTATGTATTGGAATTTCACTGATTCTATTCAAGTCGTCAAATACAGATTTCGATAAAGGACTATATTTCTTTTTACTATTGAACCTCTTTGTGAGTAGATCAAGTGTATCAAAATCAACTCGTTTATCGTATACTTTTTCACCATCTTTGTAAGCAATTAGTTTGAGCTGACCGTATAATTCAGGCAGATCGATGATTAAATGGCCATATGTGCCATTTTCTGGGTTGATCTTGTATGCATTCCGTTTTGTTTGTGTATATATACCCTTTCCGACTTTCAAAGTTTTTGTACCCTCTTCAACTACACCTATTCGCTTTCTATATTTTCGAATAGCATCAATGTCTGTGGTGTATTCGTCTATTGCATCTTTGTTTTGTTTTCTTGCTTTTTTTGTTGTAGATAAACTCCCTTTTTCGTTCCTAATACTTTATTCAATTGCCCCGATTTATCTAATATTTTACTAGCCATGCCTGCATCTTTCATGGTACTAATCAGAACAGTTGAGGGTAATCTAATTCATATTTTTGTATAATTGCTAAGTCTTCAGGTGTAAAACCTTTGTCCATATCTGAAACCATTTTTGTTTGTTCACCGCCAGGCCCTGGCAATGATAATTTTTGAATTTGCTGATAATATGGGACTATTTGCATTTCTTTTGCTTCTTCTCTCAACTTACTTATTTCATCGATTTTCTAATTTCTCAGTAATCGGTTTAACTTCTTCTTTTTTTTGTTCATAGACATCCTGCTTTGATGTTTTATCATCTTTGATAACATCACGAACAATTTTGGTTATTTTTTCCTGCTTCGATTTTAGGAATAGTGAGTCTCTTATATCGTTCAATATCCATATATAAGTACATTATATTAAAACTTATCTTAACTTATCTCAACTCATCTTTACTTATCTTTAATATAACGTAATAATATATATGGAAATACCTAATTACGATTCTGGTAATGATCAACAAAATAATTTCAAACAGTTGTATGAATACATGCCAAAGAACACATTTCGTATGCTAATTTGTGGAAATAGCGGTAGTGGTAAAACCAATCTTTTATATCATATGATTACGAAACCGCTTGTTTACTACGATCAAATTCATTTATATGGGAAAAATCTCGAACAAGATAAATATAAAAACCTGGTGAAGACAATGAGTGAAATAAGTAAACAAGTTGGTTGTGATGTTTTAGTTTCCAGTAATGATAAAATTATCCCCGTGAATAAATTAGAAAATCAAGATCTGCAAAGAGTTGTTATTTTTGATGACTTTGTTTGTGAGAAAAATCAAAAGGATCTGGTTGATTATTTCATTCAAGGACGGCATAAAAACTGTTCAGTTATCTATCTCAGTCAAAGTTTTTATAAAACGCCAAAAGACATTAGATTGAATTGCTCGCATTATTGCGTTTATGATTTTCCATCTACTAATGAAAGAAATCTGATATCAAGAGAGCTTGGTGTTGATAAGGAAAAATACATTGAGGCTACTAAAAAACCATACTCATTTTTATATGTTGATAAACCAATGAAATTAATCAAGCGAAATTTTTATGGGGCTATTTAATATAACGATATAATATAATGGGGCTGTTTAATGAACGTAGTAGTTCTACTACCACCACTGGTAGTAGTGATATCATAAAAACAGGACCACCTGGAATTGGTTTTCAAACTGGATTCGGATGGTAATTACGACATGCAACATAAAACAATCAGCAATCTAGCTGTTCCAACAAATGCTCAAGATTCGGTTAATTATATGACAATGAAAGCTCAAACCCTCTTATTAGATGGTGCTAATCACATGACTGGGTCTCTTGACATGGGTGGCAAGGATATAATTAATTCTGGCGATATCGTTATGCAAAATAAATTAGTGAAACAGATGGGGAATCCCGTTGGCGATCAAGATGGTGTTAATCTCCTTACACTTAACAAAGTTAAACAAGAGTTACAAGCTTCAGACAGTAATAAACTAAGCAAAAACACTGATATCGATATGAGTGGTCATAAAATATTTGGTTTAGAAAACAATCCTGATCATAAAGTAGACGATGAATACAGTCATATCGTTCGTGATGTGAAGTCAGCCGTGAATAAAGAATACCTCAACCAGAAATTTCTAAAAAAAAAATTATGATGAAACTTATTTCGATCTGAAAGGTCAACTAATTAAAAATTCAGAACCATTTAATCTAAGTTCATACGATGATCAAAGTCTCGTTCCGAAAAAGTATATAGATCAGACTGTTACAAAAAAAGCTGATAAAAATAGTGTGATGCTTCTAGATGGTAGTAATAAAATGCTTTCAGATTTAGATATGGATCATAATAATATGAAAAATATTAATAATGCTTTGATAAGAACAGCCACAATACCCGTTTTAAACATGATGACACCTCCTAATCCTCAAGATATGAGAGCAATTAATAAATTATATTTAGACAATCGAATCAAAAATATTAACGGTTCAAGTGATCTTGATATGAAATACCATAAAATTGTATTTAGCAACTCCTCTCAGTCAAGAGAATGGTGCCGCCGTTAATGTTGCCTTTGTGAGTGAGGAATTGAGAAAATCAAACACACCGATAACTATTGATATGAAGAATTATGTTGATAAATCTAATATTTCAAGTTCAAACAACAAAAAAGATTTTTTTAGATATTTGATGGAAGACAAAAAAGAATCGGTGGATGAACACAATATTATCATTGATGGAATTGTCAATTTTAGCAGGTCTCCGCACAGTTTGAACAAAAAAGCTTATAGTCTAAAACTCGGGATAAATTCTCAAAAGAAATATTCATCAAGAATCGGTTTTAATATGTTGAAATTGCCTGAAGGAGAATTTACTTTCGTAATTGAATTTTTCCCGCCATCGATGACCAATGTGAGTTTGAATGTGGTTTCAACGTCTTTGAATATTTCACAACAAGCAACAAAAAGTTTTCAAAATTATACCAGATCAATCATTCACATGCATAAATGGTCACTTACTCCACCAGAATTTATTTATTTAGATTTAAAATGTGATGGATCTTCTTCAAGTCCAAGCCAGGGGCAGGGTTATTTGATTGTTTATGGTGTATCCGGCCATCAATCTGATATAGACTCTAATATTTACGATACTGTTTTTGTCATTGAAAATGGTAATATGGTGATGGAAACTGATATTGATATGAATGGCCATCAAATAAAAAATTCCACGCATTTCATTCATGGTATCTTGAACACCAAAGATGGTAATAAGACATTTTTATGGCTACTGCGCTTGCGCAAGTGGCCATTATTGTCGTCGTCGAAGCATTCTTTGTAACATTCCTTCGTAAGACTTTTTTGTTCGTAAGACTTTTTTGTAAAAATTCTTTGAATTTCTGAAATGTATTGTATTGTTCTATTTTTAGGTTGATTACTTGTATCTTTTATGATTATACGAGCATGGTCACGTTTGAGGCAAATTATTGAACTTTTGTAACGAAGTTGGTTTCCTTTTTTTTCCCCTCTGTTCAAATTAAGCGGTAAGTCACGACGCAAAAACCGGAGTAAAACAAAATCGCTTTTGTTTGCTGTACTTTATTTTCGTCAAGGAAAAAATATCCTTAGACACCCTATTGTAGTGGTGTACGAAGTCTACACATAAAGTTCGATCTACGTAGTAGTTTTAGTTAGCATTTTCTGTGAAATGTAATTACCTTTTCCAGCCCGCTTTGAATTGAGGTTGATTGTTCATAGCTTCAGTTCAGTTGAAAGACTGTTGATGCAACTGTTCTTATGAGTGATTCAAACAGAATCACTACATGGTGGAGTCACTTGTACGTAGTGTCGAGCGTTTTGCTGTGTGCATTTGTGCATGTGTTGAGGAAAGATAAGAACGGAATGTTGATCTTTGGTTGAAAACAACAGTGACGTTAGACTATGTGTTGACATAAGATAACAGAATTGCGGTTTCTTTGTAAAGGATGTAAGTCATTAAGTTGCGTCTTTATTGATAAGTTGTACCAGTCCAAATGGCTGTTCTGTGAGCTTCTGTGACTTATTTTCTGCCATGTGAGGGTGAAACGACGGAGGAAGTTCTAATCTGTATAAGTGTATAGTGGGGGAAAATCTATATTTTCTTTTACCACAATGCATCTTTTTCGTCACATTATAGTAGGAAGCAAGATGAGAACTGTTCTTTGATTGATTCTTGTGTAATAATTCGTTGTCTATGTCAATAATTTTGCGTCGTGTAATGGTTGGGTTATTACACAATTACAGAGATAAAGGCAAATAACTTTGACAGTTTTGCAGTGTTTTTTTTTCTGTTTCTCAAGTTTCTTACTTTCTTGAAGTCAAATCCTTTGTTTTGACTGTGATTGAAACTCCTCCGTATTAAGCAACGTCTAATGACCGCAATAAAAGGCCGAGGAAGTGAAACTTTTGTTCTACGCCTGTCACTTAGTCTACTTTTGTTTTAGCACAGTGAGCAGAGAACGTTTAGGTCAGTACAAGGGTCAAACACCGGAAGACAGTTGTCAAACATGTCATGACAAATGAAAATATACAGTGCACAGATAAGCGAGGTTAACTTTGTATCACTGAGAGCGGAAAAGTGTCCGTTGTCCGTATTTAGGGCTAATGTATAAGATCAAATATATTAGCTTTTCGTCGGCACAAAACAAAATTGTCCGTAATAAGCGGTTGTTCGTATTGAGGGTATTGCGTGTACTAACTTTCGAGTTCCTCCCGAGTTTGTAGGGTGGTCCCGCCGGGAGAAGGCGGAATTTTTCATCTCGCCCAAAAAAGTCTTAAACAGCCCGGAATGACAAAATAACAGCACACATGACTCAATTGACATATATTTTAAACTCTATTGAATAATACAGATCACGTTTACTCTTAAATCTAAACTTGTGAACCAAATTTCACCCGTCAGTGTGTTTTTCGTCTAGGGTACGAGCATATTTTATCAGTTAAACTTTGCATGTTAGTAATTAACCGACGAGAATAAGTTTACAAGCTTATTTATCAATTCTGAGTATTTCTTAGTTCATAAGCTAAAAGGTTGTGTATGATGGTCGTTAATCTGTCACTGGTCAACGTAGTTAGCTTTTCTAGGTTACTGTGCATTTAGACGGTGCAATTTTGTCATGCACTGAAAGCTTACTATAATCCTGCGAATGTTCGTCGTATGATCTGATGTTTATTTATCTTCTAGTGATCAACGTAGTTAGTGTGACTTCTTTGTAAGTGTTATTAGGTATAGTTGAAGCTTTACACGAGAAGTTGTTTACATGTACAAGAGTAGAGTATTGATGTTTTACGAAATAGTTGTGATTTTTTTATGTAGTACCTTTTCAACCGTTGGAAAACTTGTAGAGCGTGGTGTTGAAAGTTTTATCATCCAAGTTTTCAAATAACAATTTGTATAGAGTGAGTAATGATATAATTTTGTTATGTCAGCGCGAATGGTGCTGTGTCATCAAACACTTTGCAAATTACGCCAAATAAAAGACGATATAATCTCTTTGTTGTTGATGGCAATATAAATTGTACATGTAAAAGTTGTACGCTTACGTGATTGAAATAATTAATTTAAATTGTTCTTTCAAGTAAAAGGCCGTCAAGGGTTTTGTCATCATATAAAGGCAGGTTTTAAAATTGACGTAATGTAAATGGTATTGTGACAATTAGTTGTTTCAAGTGTTATTTTAGTAAAAGTCTGTGTCATCTCCTTTTTTTTTATGGAAAGATAAATTTTACACGTAAAAAGGTGTTCGTCCCTGTGATTGAAATTGTGTTTCTAGAATGAGTAGTTGTTATGAATGTGAGTGTTGTATTGTGTGACTTCTCCCCAGTATTATTCAAATGGCAGGGTTCAATTTTACGTTTCTTTCATCTGTTTTTTATTGACGAAGAGAGGTGACGTGATTGAAACGGTATCTCAAGTATTAGTGGTTTCAATTTTTACTGCAACTAAAAGGCTGTGTCATCTCTTTATTGTTGATGGAAAGATAACTTTTGCAATCTTTGACATGTGCAGTTTATCTTTCCACCAAGGACAAAGAGATTTGTTTACGTAAAAATTGAAACCATTTTATCACCAACGACATCAATTAACAATCTCGTAGCTATCTTATCAATAACGAACAGATGTCAGAAGATGAACTAATCTCCGCTCCATTCGAAAAAACCTATTTTTTTGTAAAGAAAATATTGTTACTTGTCGATTGTTGTTTTTAGTGTGAATTCAGCTGCACATAATGAGATGGAGGAGTCACATATAATTGAAGATACGAATTCAGTTGGACATGAGATGGATGATACTGGTAGCAATTACGAGGCTCCTTCCATGGAGGTCCTTCCAAATGAAATTCTTGAAATGATTGTTGATTTTTCATTAACAGGGAACCCCAGAAACATCGTGGACAACTTTAACGTTTTGAGTAGGGTAAACAAACACTTCCGAAGTATTACTACCTCATTCATTAATCGATTACCGCAAGTCAGTTATGATCGAGATATATGTGTTGGATATCACAGCATGCGGCGAATTTGTAAACTACGGGGAAAAGCAAGTGGTCTAGTCTTGGCATTGAAGGCCATAATAAGTATAGGAAATCGTATGAACGCGAGTGCAATTCGTGATTTATGGGCATGAGTGATGTTTTGAAAGTTCTCAAAATTGCACGAGCCGTCAGGCGAGTGCAATTTGAGAACTTTCAAAACATCACGAGTGACCATAAATCACTAATTGCACGAGCAGTTCATACGATTTTTTGTTTATAATATTCTCAACAAAATTTTGCTGCGGTCATCACGCTACTCTGCACATGAAACGCTTCACTGGTTTCCAAAGTGCTCACATGTTTTATTTGAACGCGCAGGCAAACCAAACGGGAACTTTTTGAAAGAATTACAGTACTATAGTTTAGAAAACATTTAACCATTAACTTGAAAGCTTATTTCAATGCCATCAAGGGGCAAAAACGTCTCTACTTGTCCGGAACCGTTTATCACAATTCCGTATTGCACTCTATAACCTATTTATGCATTCGTCATTGACCAATCAGAAGCTGCATATTTTGTTGAGTATATTATAAGCATAATTATTCGACAACACGACAAATGCTGGACTGAAGATGGTAAACGGTAACTTCAGGCGTCGTTAATGAAATTTAAAAAAGCTAGATAAATCACGGTGGTGCAGTTACACTTTTTACTTTTGATTAAAAGTTCAGTAATATTCCATCGTTAGGTCGATCAATACAATAAACAACAAGAAAGTTTTTATAGAGTGCATAGCAGTATTCTCAAAATTAACGGAAATGTCAACAAATATGATGCGTGAACAGGCTATGACATTATTTGTCAACTCCTGTAATTCTGTAATTACCTTTCCTTTCGAGTATGAATTCAAGATCGTACGACATTCCAATGCATGAATTAGTATTCTTGGAGCGTCGTCTCCGTTGATTTAAGCTTCATCTGAGTCGCAACCATCGAAAACCTTCCACTCGGTTTTCGTACAATATTTGGACAAAGTCAATCAAGTTCCGTATGCGAAGCCGGTCGCTTCGCCAACAAGTTAACTCGCCTACACTGAAGTCAACTCGCCTACATCATGTACCTAGTAATTAATTTGTTTAATAAGAGAACAGCGCGTAAAAGTGTTCTAAAGACGCTGGAATAATCCTGGGGAATAACCTCGTTCTAAAAGCATGTTTACGTGTATAAATACGCGAAAGATATCAAGAAAGATAACAGGAATGTTCAGGTGTATTTCTTGTTCTAAAAACGTGTAAGCGAGCACGTACACAGTATAAACATCATTACATGTGTATAAATTGACGATCTTGCAACGTTTTTCAAACACTTTGCAATGCATTGAGCGTGCACCTAAAACAGAAACGCTCGGACAAGGCTTGACATACTTACTTACATGACATCGACAGCAGACAAGACTTCTAACCGCAGATCGAGCATAACGCACGCAACACTGACGTTTGTCACGGAGGCCCATCAGTTCTATGCCTCGATTCCAAGTGAAACCAACACAGTACGATAACTCCTCGTTTTCTTTCCTGTAATGTTACAACAATTTACCTCAATGTATTAACTCCTCTGTAACATCGATACTTGTAACTCTTGCGGGTCGAAGACGTCAGTGTTATCTTTAGTTTAATCAGTCCGCCGATCATCTGTTCACAAAAGCGCGACATTCTTTTGTATCTTGAATGAAGGAAATGGCGGTCGATTTTTACATACGTTTGTAGTTCTGTTTCAATTTTTCAGTTAATGCACTCTATGGATTTTTTTTGTGTTAATTCTACTAGCTGTTAGCAGTTTTTTATTGCGTGCGTCATGTATCCAGCATGATCCAGAGAACAGATAATAATCTACGGAATGTAAATTAGGCTACGACCGTCGATGATGCATACAAGATTTACGAATGAACTTTATAATTTTAGAAACTTTACACGTCACCCTTCGAAGCTATCCGTATATCGGATACTATTTTTGAGCTAAAGCTATAAAGTTCCCGCTTTTAGCATTTATTAATAGGACTTGTTTCCATCACGCTTGAACCGGTTCTGCAAAACGTTTTCTATTCATTCGTCTAATAGTTCGTGCGCGAGCTTCCCTACAAAAAAGACCCTAGTTGTCCAGCTCTGTTATAAATTTGGCCGGCGTATGGCCGTTAACCTCTGTAATGGCAATAATTATGCACATCTTAATTAATTATTTTTGTGTTTCAAACGCAATGAAACGCGTTTCTTCTGTTTGAAACGCCTTCAGTTTGAAACCGTTTGAAACACATTTGAAATGCATTTGAAATAATTTGAAATGCGTTTGAAAAGCATTTCAAACGCTGCGTTTAAATGCGTTTGTAAAAAATCACCTTAAGCCCCCTTTTCCTATGGAGGGTCACATATTTTAATAAATTATTTATTTATTTTATTTATTTATTATCTACTCATTTAGTCACACGCGCGCGCGAGGGGTGAAGTCAGAGAAGAAAGTATTGCTGAGGGACCAAATAATTTTGTTATGCTAGCGTGAATTTACAACTCGAATGCTGCTGTGTAAAGAAAGATATTACAGTATGACGACAATCAGAAGAGTATGAGTGATGAGTGATTTGAGAATTTTGTTATGTCAGCATGAATGTAGACTTTCTCAAAGTCCGTTTTTCGCGTTTTGGTGATTTTGTCAGTCAGTCGGAAAACGGACTTTTCCAGCCTGCTGCGCGCCATTTTTTACCGACCAGCTTTTTGGTCGGGGGTGTGTCGGAGGTGTGGCAACACTGCTATCCAATCAGAGAGAGCTAAATTGGGTTACGTCACATTCCGGGAAACCAGATCCTTTGTTCGCTCGACGTGAATATTAAAACAGCGATTAGTTTTGGGAGCTTTTGGGTTAAGCTTGCAAGCTTGGGTTTGAAGATATAAAAGACAACCAACGAAAAGTAGTGGAAGCTTACATCAATGGACGAGATGTGTTGATGGTTGCGCCGACTGGTTCAGGAAAGAGTCTTACATTCCACATCGCGCCGTTCGTTCTGGATTTCTGTAAACATGGCGAAGCGCAAGCGTCGCATGTGGTTGAAACAGTCTGCCTTGTAATTTCTCCTTTAGTTTCGTTGATGAAGGATCAAGTGTCGAGCCTTCGCGAAAAAGGAGTCGTAGTAGGATATATATATAAACGGGTGACAGGCCGCACAATCTCTACCAGTGTGAAATATTTGAAACCTTTTATATTTTTGTTCTAACGAGTAGAATCTATATTTGATTGATACCGTGTTTCTTACGGGCGATATAAGCTTATGTTTTATTATGAGGAGGATTTTCAAGTAGATTTGAACCTTTGACTATGTTAATTCTAGCAAATTTTTAGGCTCTGAAATATTCCGTGTATGAAGTTGATTTCTTGCATTTACTGTAAAGCCGGGCCCGGCAGCTATAAAAGCTATAAAAGCTGTTTTATGCTGTTTTATGCAAGGTATGTCGTTTGAAATACCGAATATCATGTGTCCTGTTCCAGATACTATTGTAGCTTCTACAAGACTACAAAATGTGTTTAGCAGAGATGCTGTACGCTTGACGCGAAGGTTACATTTCTTGCATCAATTTGTGATTTGACCGAGCTTTTGTAGTTCGACGTTTCTGTTTCCTCCTTTGATCGTTGTGTGATGTTCGCACCACACGATTTAAATCAACGAGAATCTTCAAATTATTCACACGCTTGAGATTTGTTGGAGCTCGAGAACAGTTTTCGCCGATTATTTGGATCAGAAATACTTTCCACACACAAGATATACGCTGATCCTTTTGAATTCGGAGACAGACGAGTAACATTTTTTGTTGGAGTTATTAAATTCATCGGTGTCCGCGATCCAGCCATTTGAGAGCTGTTTGTTTTTGTATTCAAATACAGGGAGCGGGCGGTCGCGAACAATGACGTCACGCTACCTTCCCGGCAAGAAATATGCAAATTAAATTCGAACTCATGCAGGCGGAACAAGTCGACTTCTCGCGGCGTTCGCCGCTCGTCTCGCGACTTCGTCGCTCGCTTTTGCGACTTCGTCGCTTAAAGAAGTCGACTTGTGGCAAGTCTAGCATGAATGCTGCGAATGCTGTTGTGACAAAGATCAAAGCCGCGTGCTGGATTGCAGAAAATTAATTCACCGCGCTTTCGGGAGTCTGACGTTGGACATCGTGACAAAATGATATTAGAAAATGGATTTTAGATCTACTATTGTTAAGTGTGTTAAATTTTTTTCGAAACGAGGAATGATTTTAATATGAAAATATCTTCTAAAATTAAAGACGAACTTATCTGCTTGGTTTGTAGACGAAAGATAAGATCATCTCATTTGAGCACAGTTTCCGTTGTTTTAAGAAAACAGTGGGTGATTGTATTCAAATTAGCTTGGGTTTCAAGTCTTGTACTGATCAAAATGACATGAAGGTAAATAAACTGAACAGAGTTTGTTGTCCGCAACTGAGAAGTCGGCGAGCTAGTTTACGAGAGCAAAGTGTTGCTAAAAGTGACCTAATAAATTTGTTACGTTAAACGTGAATCGTGCAGTGTACTGTAATTACCCAGTTCAGTTAGCTAGGATATGAGCAGAGTCACGTCACGCGCGAGGAGCGAAGCCCGGGGAGGGGGGGGGGGGGGGGGGGGGGTACTCCCAAAAAAAATTTGGGTAGGGGTGTGCCGCTGGACTATAAAACCCCTTAACCTGTACCGACTACAAAACGCTAATTTTGCGACACTGTTCCAGACTAAATGTTAAAAAAGATACCCTGTTCCAGACGATTTTTAACGATTTTTTTCTAACCCAAAAGGCTAAACTAGTAAGCAGCAGTTGTAAAGCTTCTTTAAATTCAAAATGGATTAATGACAAACAATTGCAAGAAACTTTATGTGACATGTAATTTACAATTTACGGACAAATGTATCTATCGATTGACAGGATTTTGCTGCGGCCTTTCTATTTCGCTCTTCTGTGACCTCTGGCTCTGTTCGGTCCATTTTATCCAATATTGACACACATGCTGAGCCCTTTTGCAGTTCATTATTGGGGTACCCAGTCTTCTCTCATTTTGAGATCCTGGGGATTAAAATTCCGTATGAGGGTTTTAGGTCGAATTTATCGTTAACGTTAAATTCAGCTTATAGAATCTCAAGATCTGGTCCAAAATTTAATATGTCACCCAGCAAATCTACAAATGGCGGACCTTCGATGTTATCTTCGTTGATTCAGGCTTCATTTCCAGACTACACCAGTTAGCGAATTAGAGCTTTTCATTCACTTTATTGACAGCCATCGGTCCACGGACGTACCTGTCGCATCCCTCGCCTTACGGGCCTGATTATTTTAGTGTGGTTAGCCAAAGCAAGAGATGTTGCCTTAGGGCTAGGGTTATCAAATGCAATACACCAAAGAAAAAATAACAAAACCAACAAAGTTGCTGCACTATCCTCAACGGCGACAACTCGGAGAACGAAGTCTTGACCTATATTATCAATTGAGAGGTCTGGTGAGAGTTAACGAAAGCCATTGGCGTGGAAATGTTTATATCTAGTATGTCTAGTATACATGTTATAAAGGGATGATGTGGATTCATGACTGCTGGGTAGAGAAAAATATAACTTACTGATTGAAATCGTGAGAGTCCCTAACCCATTTCGTTTAATCGGCTCATGGGCTATATGTATGCGCATTCTCTGAGTAAAAAATGCAGTAGCCATGAGCACGCCTCGCGGGCCTATTTTTATTAAATGGCTGTGATAAAAATCATTCTGCCTAATTACAGTCATATTATTCAAATCAAAGCAATGCATTTCAAATTTGCCGCAGAATATGCCAAAATCAAATTGAAAATAAAACATGGTTTCCTTCTTCAAACCGTAAATAATTACACATCACCTTCGACGACCCAGCTTCAGACAATAGATATAGATCTGAAACTAACATTTGGCCATTTAGCAATTGAATTAACTTCTGAAGCACCAGAAGAAGAAATATTGTTAATGGTCGAATATAGAATACCATGATGAATTTAATTTAATGAATAATATATATGCCAAGAAAAATAAGTGAGAGCATTTATCAATTCAATCATATTGATAAAGAACTTAGTAAAGAAACAATCGATGAGATAAAATCGTTATATACATATTACCATAAAAAATATTGGTGTTACAAGAAGGCTTTCAAATACTTTAAACGCTTGAATATGATGGCAAATATATCATCTGTTGGACTTGTTGTTGTGGGATCTGTGGTTGGTGGTATTACTTTGAATCCTATTATATTAGGAACAATATCAGGAACAGGCATTCTTCTAAAAAGTTATTGTGAAATTAAAAACTTCTCTCGGAAAATTGAAATGGCTAAATTTGCATTCACAACATATCAAAAAACTTTGGTTGATTTGAGATCTTGTTTGAGGGGGAGCCAGTTTAATCATAACCAATTCATAAATGAAATGAGATTATTAGATGAGATAATTGTTGACTTGTGTCCTATCGTGGATAAATTCGAAAAACAATATGCTGAGAAATTCACGACTAAATAATCTGTAAAATCTCTACCTGTATCATGACGTCACGACACAGCTGTGTTGTTATGTCATACTATTTCTTAATTTTTTTCTTACAAAGCTTCGTTGGCTTAGTTGCAATATACGTTAACCCGGTTTTTGTACAAATATCCATCCAGATAGTTTCATATTGTTTTAAGGTTTTCAGGCTCTTAGGAAGATCAAAATATTTGTAACATGGAGATTGTATTATTTTGAATATCTTTCGGAATATGAAGTTAAATTTTATTGACCGTTTTCTTTTGTCGTTAAGTAAAACACCTTCAATCTTCTTAAACATACTATTAATTTTGGCTCTATCTCTATACGATATTCGAATCCTGTGTTTAAAACATTTATCGTCTAAGACGTTCTTTATATGGTATTTCCGATGATAGACCGACTTCTTCCTATATTTACACATGTTTTCATAAAAATCTATATATTCAGAAGCATACACATAACCATCAACTACACCACAGTTTATACAAACAATCATACCATTTTCATTAATCGTTTCTTTATTATCACAACATGGTTCGTTATTTTTTTTGCTTATATAATCTTTCAGTTGTTCCTCACAGAAAGGGCAGATAATCTCTCCCTCTTCCTCCAGACCGTCGTGAATCTTCACATCACAATTCATTCTATATACTATTAGTAGAGATTATATTTTAAGAGAGCGTCTCCACAAGAATCAAACAAAATCGGAAAATAGCGGCAAAAATGCGAAAACTCAAAAACGCTCAAACTTTGGCTGTTAGTAGTCCATATTGAGTCATTCATTGCTATGTGGTTCATTTGTCAAATAATTTATTATTTTGGCAGAAAACGACGAAAATCAATTTCAGGGCTCCATACAAGAATATTTGGCTTGAAAATTAGCCATTTTTAAGCGAACCGCTTGCTTTAACTATTAATCCAGAATACATCCACTTGATATCAGCGTATTCTACGACTATTCGAGGTTCTATTTATAATTTCCATAAAGATTGAAAAACTTATGACACTGAGAGAGGCCTGAAAAAAATCCCCTGTTTCTCTATGGCAATTACTAGCTCGATTGAAAAAATTATTTACCCTACTACCTTTATCACAAATCAAATGAAATTTAGGAATTACACTCAGCAGGAAATGGCCTTTCAACTGATATAATTTTTGTTCTGGGGAAATTATATTGCGCTCTGTGAGAGAGCGCTCAAAATGGCCGAAAAATGATATACGTGACTAGTGGATTGCGTGACATACCGTGACCGTAGCACATATTTCAGTGCTGCTTTAGTCAAAGAAATGGTAAAATCCAAATTCCTGCCTTGGGGATATTAAAAAACACTTTATTTTGAGAATCTCAGTATTTTTCGTACATCATTGATGCTTCCCACGATGATGTGACGTAAGAAAATGGTTTATTTCACTGTGTGAATTGTACTTTGGCTTATAAGAAATTCTCTGATATCCACGCTATTTGAACTTAATCTTGTGTAATCTTGTTGTTTTTCTAACATTCATTCTCAGCTAAACACTTCTCCGGTTGGGTACTAATTTACATATCATACGTGTATGTGTTACAAGAGGGTTACCAACTTTAAATGTATAAATACTAGGGTGGATCTAAGGGGTGGGGTCAAGGGTTTCTGGACCCCCTTTTCCATGATGGTAGATACTTTAAGGATAAACAAATTACATTGCTTTACGCGTTTTGACACCTAGCTGGAATTGTATCTATTTCTATATTTACATATAAATATAATTTCTTTTTCATCCATACTGTTGTCAGAACTTATTCATTTAACATGTGACAATAAAGACTGTTATTTGTTATCTGTAACATCTTTGAGTACCAACTAAATTAACACTATTCTGCCTGGGCTTTGTTTTTCATTCATGAGCCTGGGGGAAGTGGGGGGGAGGCAGAATGTGCCCCCCCCCCCCCCCCCCCCCAATATATCTTCATAAGTATTTATGCAAAAGAAATGAAACTTATATGGTGTGTAAAGCATCAAAAAATGTTTATTTTGGTAACAGTCACGTGTCGATCACGACGTCATATCACGCCAAATTTACGTCATACGTTTAAAAAATCCGCCATCTTGGATCCGCCATCTTAGATTGCTAAATCTTTCGGAAATGTCAGAAAATCTCCAAATTTGATTTGAAAAAAATCAAGAAAAATATAAGGATACAGAAACTGTAAAGATTTTGGAAGACACTCTTAATAAAAAGCAAAATCACATAAAACCCGAAAGAATTAGATGAAAAACACCTAATTTGAATAAAACAACCTGTCAAAAATTGATTGCTATGGAAATGTCAAGTCACGTGATCAAAACATTGACGCACCAACATGTTCCCAGATAATGTTTTAGGAAAAGTCACAAAGTTTGGCTACATTTCCTTTAAGTAATAAAGGTTTTAAATCAGCGCGGGCACTTTCCGCCCCCACCCCCCCAGGCAGAATAGGGTTAAACTAATTTAAATTCCCTTTTGGAAAACTATCTTTGAAAAGCTCCGGCTTACTAAGCTCGTCTCTCAGGGAAATTTATATAATTATATAGTCAGATTTTTCGTATAATCATCGATACTTTTTAGAGTTAGATGAAAATTGTCATATTCTTTTTCTTCTTTTTCTTTTCGATATGTAACTTTATATTTTTGGAATATTTCTTCTTTCCTTTTAAAATTATAAATATTTTTAGACTATTTATATAAGAACAATTATTTATGAACATATTTTATTGTAAAATATTAAAAAATCGTTCTCTGGTTAAAAATTTAAAAATATGAGCTTTCGGTTGCCAGTCTGCAACCTTTGACAACCTTATTTACTGCATCGCACATAGGTTTACACCAGCTGTGATTCTTTTTCACAGCTGATCTATTATTATTATTATTAATTTGCTGGCTCGTGAGAAAATCGCCATAGCCGTACGCGAATAATCTCTCCCCGTTGCTATCTTTCGCAAACCTTATCGCTTTAGAGACGTCGGTCGATCGTCCTTCTTCCCGGTTCTCTCTCCAATTTGAAACTTGACATTTAGGTACTGCTTTTGTTTGTCGGTAAATTCAAAGCCTTCATGACTGTGTCGATATCACTGCCCATCCCATCGTGAGAGTAGGTGTGGCTGGTAGTGATGATCTACTTCCCTCTACATGTATCACTGTTGGAGCTTTGCTTGCGCCACAGTTCAGTTTAGTCGAGTAGCCTAACATGGCCTTGTCATAGAGCATTTCGTGCGCAAATATAGAAATAGATACAATTCCATGTTAAATGAGTAAGTTCTGACAACAGTATGGATGAAAAAGAAATTAAATTTATATGTAAATGTAGAAATAGATACAATTCCCGCTAGGTGTCAAAACGCGTAAAGCAATGTAATTTGTTTATTCTTAAAGTATCTACCATCTTGGAAAAGGGGGTCCAGAAACCCTTGACCCCACCCCTTAGATCCTTGTAACACATACATGTATGATATGTAAATTAGTACCCAACCGGAGAAGTGTTTAGCTGAGAATGAATGTTAGAAAAACAACAAGATTACACAAGATTAAGTTCAAATAGCGTGGATATCAGAGAATTTCTTATAAGCCAAAGTACAATTCACACAGTGAAATAAACCATTTTCTTACGTCACATCATCGTGGGAAGCATCAATGATGTACGAAAAATACTGAGATTCTCAAAATAAAGTGTTTTTTAATATCCCCAAGGCAGGAATTTGGATTTTACCATTTCTTTGACTAAAGCAGCACTGAAATATGTGCTACGGTCACGGTATGTCACGCAATCCACTAGTCACGTATATCATTTTTCGGCCATTTTGAGCGCTCTCTCACAGAGCGCAATATAATTTCCCCAGAACAAAAATTATATCAGTTGAAAGGCCATTTCCTGCTGAGTGTAATTCCTAAATTTCATTTGATTTGTGATAAAGGTAGTAGGGTAAATAATTTTTTCAATCGAGCTAGTAATTGCCATAGAGAAACAGGGGGATTTTTTTCAGGCCTCTCTCAGTGTCATAAGTTTTTCAATCTTTATGGAAATTATAAAATAGACCCTGGAAAAGTCATAGAATACGCTGATATCAAGTGGATGTCTTCTGGATTAATAGTTAAGGCGAGCGGTTTGTTTAAAAATGGCTAATTTTCAAGCCAAATTTTCTTGTATCGAGCCCTGAAATTGATTTTCGTCATTTTTTGCCGAAACAAAAACATATTTCACAAACAAACCACATAGCGATGAATAACTCAATATGAACTACTAAAAGCCAAAGTTTGAGCGATTTTGAAATTTTGAAGTTTGCCGGTCAAAGTTCGATTTTCTGGAGATGCTCTCTTAAATACAATAACAAACAAAAACGTATGACGTCACGCCACAATTGTGGCGCTCGTCATAATTCACAAGTGCTGTAGTTGGTAAAATGGAACAATATTCAAGGTTCATGACGTCACGCCACAGCTGTGGCGTTTTGTGGCTAATATTGTTCAAACCCACTGATTTGCTTCTTCTTCATGGTCCTTAAAATAGTTCAGGATAGCATTCCCATTACAAACGAACCATATGAATGGTAGTTTACATTGTAGCACCTTGATATATTGGTTAAACCTCTTGTAGAACATCCTCGACTGCCTTGCGCGAGTTTTCTTAACGAAACATTTTGGTCGACCCACTCGTCAAAGTTTGTAACGCACACGACCCTATTTTTTTTGTCCTCTTGAAACTTTTGAAAGGCCTTTTCAATCCATTTACCGTAAACGAATGCGTTCTTCAAGTGGTAATTTTCAACTGTTTGAAAACACCTGTCACACTCTTTTATCTTCGTCTCATACTCCTCTAGAGTCAGCTCTTCAGTGGGAAATTCGTTCGGTACGTCGTAATGGAATTCTTCAGCTGAAGGTGAAAGCTTACTTCGCATTTCTTGTATAAGGTTTTCCACATCTGTCACTTTTCTGACTTTCTTGTGTTTAAACTGTTCCTCTTGCTCGGTGGGTAATACTTGAGGCACTTTCGGGCATCCTATAGGTTCAGGCCAGTCCTCAAGTTTTTTAATTGCATCGTCTCAGTGATCCCAAAGCTTCGTCTCGCTGTATACAACAGTTTGAGTATAGTTTCATCCAGTAGAAGGCAAACTGTTGTACCTTGTCGTTTACCTGATAGAGATTATTTTCTAGGTGGAAGCCATGTAATATTTCGACATCGCAGTCTGTCTCATAATTTGAGTCATTCAAATCTAAAAACTCCATCGAATCAGATAAACCAGTTTCACTCGCAGCCATATTATCACACAAACTGATTCATGAAGCCCTCAATTCTATTAATATACAATTATTTTCCCTTATCCTGTTTACCAAAAATCACCAATTTTGATTGGTGGAAAAAATCATACGACCGTCTCGTGATCTGAAACAATAGCTATTAGTGATGACTCATTTCCTGTTTATCAAAATATGTTCAGACTTGTTAGCGGGGAATCCCGAATTTGACTTCCGCTTTTCCGAGAATGTCACGCAAAGGAAATCACGCAATGGAATAAACAGATGCATCATAAAATGAAAACAATCAGAAGTCAAAACCATCAATTAGGAAGTTATGAGATAAATAAAGTGTCGCTCAGCTGTTTTGATGACAAAAGATATATACATGAAGATGGAATAACAAGCTATGCATACGGACATCGTAATATCAAACATTAGTCATCCTCCTCAATTCAATTTATTAATGCATTTGTACCCAGTGGGTGGACACTGTGGATGTATCCAAAAATATAGCTTAAAATATGATTTCCATTTTTGATTCCCATTTTTGATTCCCATTTTTGATTTCCGTTTTTGATTTCCGTTTTTGATCCTAGGTTTTGATCCTAGGTTTTGGTTCCAGACCTGGGTCCTAGGTTTTTTCGATTTCCATTTACCATTTTTGATTCCCATTTTGATTCCCATATTTGATTCCCATATTTGATCCCAACAACAGGGAAGTAGCATAATAGTTGGGCGATATGGGATCATTTTTTCAAAATGATCCCATACCCCCAACTACTATACTACTCACGCCCACAAAGTATTTTGGATGAGCTGTAGCCAACTTAAGAAGTCCCGAGGGTGGCCGTTATATACAGGTTTGACAGTGTATGTCATTTGATCATACACTCAAAAAATATAGAGGATATGATTTCTTTCTAGTGAAATGACCATGACTTACGGAAACCTAGTGCGGGCCGGCCTAAAAATTAGGGAGTTTGGATAAACTACGACGGCAACGGCAACGAGAATGTCGCTAAAAAATAGTTTCCCTTTGGATTTGAACTCTGCCTTAACTGAATGGAACTAGAGATTCGCGAGATTCTGAAATAAAATATAATTTCATTTTATTATCGACGTTGGCCTTAGTCATTTTGGTTAACAGACTGCAACAATGAATAATGTTATAGTAATTTTATGCAATACTTTTTCCACTTTTTTACACTACGTAACTAGTACATGCAAACAACTAATATGAATTATTTCCCTAGGTTCTGACTCTAAATTTAAGGACGCAAGTCTCCTTTTCCAACAGAGTGGAAGTGAGTGTATTTTAGTGAATTGCTTATCAAATATAATGTCAATAGGGCCATTTATACGGGAGAAAATAAGACGCGACTTAAATAAGACGTGAACTGATCGTATAAATCAGGTACAAAATAAGCGTTCGTGTCTTATTTTAGATGCGACTTAAATAAGACGCGTCTTATCTTAGAACAGGGTTTTCAGCTGTTCTTATTTTGTCCGCGTCTTAAATAAGGACGTGAACTTTCTCGTATAAATACTTTCGCGTCCTAAATAAGACGTGAACTATAAGTGGGCATGCGTAACAACAACAAGGCTGTATCGTCGGCGGTATCAAAATAATACACGAACCATTCCTACGTGATCTTTCGCGTCTTATGTAGGACGCGACGACGCGAACGTATAAACGGTACAGTTCGCGTCTTATTTAAGTCGCGTCTTAGGAAAGACGCGTCTTATTTTCTCCCGTATAAATGGCCCTAATGTGTACCTGATAAGTGCCGGCAAAAAACACAGGTTTCTGTAGCCTAAAGGTACTCAAGTTGTTACGTTCCCATACTCCCGCCGAGTGAAAAAGGGCCTTTTGGTAATTTCCTAGCTATAGGAACAACGCAGTGACCATGGCCAGGGTAATAACAGGGCCAACAACCTCCAATATCGTACGAAATATCAATTAACATGTCAGTTTCACCTTTTCAGAAAAAGAGAAGCGCCGATGCTATAATTGTGGCCAGCAAGGCCACAATTTCTACCACTGCCAGGAAACGCGAAGAAATCGAACAAGTGGCAGCGCAGGAAAGAGTCGCATCACAGGCAGCAAGATCTTAGTAATCGACTGAGGGGGAGACGGCGCCAAGAAAGACAACCCTCTCAGACAATGCCAGCTAACGCTGGCAGTGGCATTAATATAACATTCAATGTACAAACTGTAAATTTTCAAACAGTAACACATATACCTATTAATTAGATGCATTACTGTTTGAAATTTTCAGATTGCAGATTGAAAGTTATATTAAATCAATTATATCGTGCAACTTTGGCTACCGTAAAGTTCCGACAGTAACTATTACACTATTAGGTATTAACAGAAACCCTTATGGGTTTCTGGTATTAACCGTACCCAAATTCGTTGTTTTTCTGAAAGCAAAAGTTCCAATCGTCGATATCGATGTGTATCGCTCTAAAAATTAACGGTTTGAAAATGAACTATTTACGGTCAGAATCAGTTTCCATAATCTTGCGTTTCCTATGGAGAATTGGAATTGAAAAAGGTTGAATATTATCATTTTTGATATTTGTACGCCGATTTGTTGAGAAAACTTCGAGTAGGAGACGCGACATACGTACGCAGTGCAGCAGCCGCGTTTTAGCTTAGTTTTTATACGTAGTTTTCCTTCTGATTTCGCCGATTGGTAAGTTCAGAATTTGGGTACAGTTTAAGTTTACAAAATTAAATTTGCGCAGTTCCATATAATATCCATACCCACCCCAAGGGATATAAATATGAAATTATGAGTGGGAGGGGTAATAGCGGCTCAAAGCCAATTTTTTATAAGAAAAGTATGAAGCTAAATTGGAATTTAAGGGGGGGGGGGGGGGGTGGATATTTTCTGTAACCACTATATTAATCATTTAAAGAAAAAAACAATAATGAAAGGAAAGTAGATTGATAAAAAAAATTATCAAAATGAAATATATTTTTTGGAAAAATAAATGTCATTTTTCCATTGATTCAAGTTTAAATCAGTATTTTATCATGATAAAACAGTCAACGTCTTAAGTCAATTAATTTTTCAGCAGACTTACTTCTATTATTAATTTAATTTAATTTTAATGACAATTAATTGTAATGGCACAGCACACTTTTTACTTTTAGCTGTTAATATGCAAAAAAATTACAGGCCCAATGGGGTTTAACAAAACGGTGGCATAACCCGACTTTAAACTGGCCAATTTTGATGTGTTAACGTAATTTAAAGTAACCCCTGTCTAGAAGGGATTTGTATAACACATGACTAAAAAAAGAATCAGCAACTTAGACTACGTAGACTTATTCGGTCAAAAAGGGTTTAGTGTTGTGGAAACAGCTCCATACACTGTTTAATTTCTTAAGCATTCAATATTTTTACCTAAAGTTTGTATCTCATAGTATTGATTAACACGTATCTGAGGTTTGTGAACCGATTTAGGATTTTCTTGCGATTTTAAGCCGTTTAGATGAACTTACCTATTTAAGCACCGCAAACATAGACGTTTTTGAAAACAAGAAATAACTTAGAAAGAAATGATCGTGAACTTAACAAATAAACTGAATGATGATTTAATACATTAGTTGATGTCATTGTGTTTTCTACTTTTCGCGAGTCGAGCTGGTCACTCGATGATTCGATCCCCTGAAACGTTTCGGTTACCTAATTCATACATTGTGTACGAGCGCAAAACAAAAGAATGTGCACGGTCGTGAACCTTCCAACATAAATTTTGCCATCTTCGTTTGCTCCTGTGTTTGTCGAGATTTTCTTGGAAAGAGCCAACGTAACAGATAACTAAATTCAACCCTGGTCTTGTTTCACAGGTTAAATACACTAGTCACGGGACCGTGGCAAAATAGAGACTAAGGTCTTGATTAAAGAAATGGCTTCTGGAACTACTGTAGAAAAGAAACTCAGTGAAATGTTCGTTTACGCAGTGGTTTGTCAAAAATCCATTTTGAATTTTACTGAACAGTTGTAGAAATATTCATGTTTTTACTTTTCGATGCAATTTTTGTCGCGCTCAAATTGCAACTTCAAAATCGCGCGTGTAAACCGCGGGCTGCGATTTCAGCGCGATTTCAGTGCGATTTGTCGCCGCGATATCGCAGGAGTTTCGAACATGCAATTTCGCGGCGATTTTTTGATTAAAAAAGTGACAATTATGTATCAGAAGGGACTCCTCGGGAGGTTTTTGTCACGCGCGGCTACACGAACAACATGGCTATGAAGACTACGAAGGACAAAAAACCTGCAAAAATTGCGAAAAACCGGACATAGAGTTATAAAGAGGAGGAATATATTATCGAGCTATGGACAAAATACGAATGCTTGTATAACACGAGCTCAAAGGATTATAAGAGGCACGACAAGAAGGCAGCAGCTGTCGAATATATGAAAAGAAGCCTCAAAGAGCAGTTTAATTTGAGGAGCCTTTACCTATGGCGTTATATTCCCGCCAAAATTCAACTTTGCAGTTCAACAATCATGGCAATTTTAAAACATTCATGTTTGCCATTCATTATTTGTAATTTTCTCTTCAACATCCAATATTTGCTATTCATTTTTTTTCTTCCTCTACTTCCATACAGGGAAACCACTTTTTACGACACTTTTCACGTCTACGCCATTTTGTAAACAAAACGTGTGCGCCTGTGTAAATGGGCATTTAGGTTCCATATCAAACTGCCTTCAAAACGCACGAAATGCAGTCTCAGACAACCTTAATCTTTCAAAATTTTATTTTTATACCGCCGAAGGCGCTACTAAACGGATGGCACCATTGGTACTCTAAACGCATCCTCCCATTCTAAATCCTGTCTACGAGCCCCGGCTACGGGCCTGCCTATCTACCAAGTAACTGATATTTACATTGTCCATGAATTAACTTTCAACCCTTTCCAAATAACAATGTCAAATAATACAACTTTTACGTGCAGTGGCAGACCTGGCGGCTTAATAAGATTCTTATATACACTGGAAAAGTTGAAAATTTACAAAGTTTGTAAATAACTGTAAATCTTGTAAATAACCTGTAAATAACATGTAAAGATACTGTAAATGATAATTGACAGGATCATTCCCCTTTTACATGATCTTGTCGATCCTGTAAAAAACATGTAAATATTTGGAGTGGATCCTGTAAATATTGAGAATAATCATGTAAATTTTTGTACAAACTGCCAACCAAACATGTAAATATTTTGTAAATAACATGTAAATTGAAAAGGGAGGCCTTGTAAATAACATGTAAATTGAAAAAGGAGGCCTTGTAAATCCTTGTAAATAACATGTAAATTGAAAAGGGGGCCTTGTAAATCCTTGTAAATTGAAAAAGGAGGCCTTGTAAATCCTTGTAAAAAACATGTAAATTGAAAAAGGGGGCCTTGTAAATCCTTGTAAATTGAAAAAGGAGGCCTTGTAAATCCTTGTAAATAACATGTAAATTGAAAAAGGGGGCCTTTGTAAATCCTTGTAAATTGAAAAAGGAGGCCTTGTAAATCCTTGTAAATAACATGTAAATTGAAAAAGGAGGCCTTGTAAATAACATGTAAATTGAAAAAGGAGGCCTTGTAAATAACATGTAAATTGAAAAAGGGGCCTTGTAAATAACATGTAAATCGAAAAGGGGGCCCTGTAAATACTGTAACATGTAAATTTGAAAACGCAGCTTGTCACAAACCCAGTAAATACATGTAAAATGTAAATCGAAAAAGGAGCAATATTTTTTCTATCTGTTCTTTGCAAATTTTATTTTCAAAACATAAAAAAGCCCATTTACAAATCGATACATACATATATATCTTTGCCTTAGAGGTAATTTGAAATGTCATAAGATAAAACTGTAATATTGATGTTGCAGCATTCCAAAACTAAGATAATAGTTACAAATATGTTACATATTTGAAGAAACCGTTCTGAAATACAATGAACATAACGATGTGATGAAATACAAGAAGAACGTAACAAAGTAGAATGCGAGATACTAAAGATACTAACTCTAATGAGAACTCCATAAGGTAAGTATAGTTCGATCAGTTCCTTTCCTTTCGGTAAACAACGAGCAAGTCTCTTTCCCACGAGGCCTCCGGTTAATTGACCAGGCCTCCGGTCAGCGGTCAGCTTGTGAGAACTATCGATCCGTGACTAACTCTGCACAAATGCTGTGAATAATATATGCACCAGATGGGCTTATATTTAGCTTTTTCCTTTTGAACAAATATAAGTTATAAGTTAATTATTTGGAAGTTTTGGTTATTTAGTCAGCTTGCAAGTGTCGAAGGCTACTTAACAATTATTCGCCAAAGGCGAAGTGAATATTGGGGAATATTCACCAATATTCACGAGCCTGAGGCGAATAATTGTTTTATAATATACAAATTGCAGGGAAAATGTCGAATTTCTCCGAAGAAACTGGAAAAATACGAAAATATTCCGCTATTTTTTCCCCGAGACAAAACATTTGAACTTTGCGGCATTTCCAAATAAGGTAGAGAGGTATAATGCCTCTGAGACCATGAGTAGGGAACCAATCAAATTGCTTGAAAATGCATTATTCCATGGTTAGTATATTATAATATACATTGTAATGTTTATAAATCAATATCATCTCATATGAAATACCTCCAATAAAATCATTATTTTTCTAAATACCATATTTTCATGATTACACATGCATTGTATGCATCTATCCTTCTTCTTTGTATAAGCCCCTCAAATACATTTTGTATAATCATAATATGAATCATGAAAGTTACATATAAACAATAGCCGCCATTTGGCGAGGAAATATGCTCGGATATTTGTCCGCGGACATTATCTGTTCCGAGAAGCGAACAGTTTTCCGAGAGCGAAGCTCGAGGAAAACTGTGAGCTTCGAGGAACAGATAATGTCCAAGGACAAATATCCGAGCATATTTTGAAGCCAAATGGAGGCTATTGTAGTTATTATCCTTCAAATATTTTTTCACAAGGCCGCTCTGTTTGCCGTGGAAGATCTCGGTCGGCCAAGCTGTTAAACATCAAAATAATTCTGTTGGCGTTCAAAAATATTTCTAGTCTGTTCAAAACAATCAGTTTTTATTTAATTTAGCAATTTATTTGAGACGAAAACTGAACCTGCGAACGTGAAACGCAAATTTTCAAAACTGGGGAATATCACTTGGGGAATATCACGCGGATATTCCCCAGTTTTGGCTGTGTCACGTGACGTGTTTAGGCCAATCGCGCGCGAGAAAAAATTTTGATGGATTATAAGTAAGAATATACATGTACATGTATAAACGTGCCATTCTCCCTAAAAAGCAGTCAGATTGAATTTCTAAAGATAGAGAATGCAAAATTACTTAACTCAGGAAATACATAATGTATGGTACAATGTTGTTATATTTATACAAACATAAAATGTAGAAATGTATATTCCTATTGAAGCAATATTGGCTGCGGTCACATCAAAGGTGTTAACTTAGTAAAGACAGAGCTAACTTTAGTTACATGTAGCTATTTCGGTATGCAACCTCTTCTCTGTTTACTCTAACTATAGTCTGGAAATTTACGCTTCAGCTTCAGGGATCCAAAACAATAGAAAGCAACTGAAATTATACCCAAGCAGGATGCTAGGGTTTAACATTAATTAGGAAGGCGAAGAGCCAATCAGAATGCGGTCTTTGACATTTCTTTTTAGAATAATTCTAGTTAACAACGTTGGTGTGACCGCAACCACTTGTCCAACCACTAAGTCTGATGTCATGTAACTAAAGATTAAGAGTGACTGCCTGTTGGGATCGAGAATGGTCCGTCAACGACCAATTTGGCGAATCGCTGATATTTTGCCCAACGATACCCTTGGGTGAACTATTTTCAAAAATCATATTTAAAAGTTCCAGCGATTTTTTAATTTTCAGAAAATCGCGAAAATTTGAAAGTGCGGTCAAAATGCAGTTTTTCGCTTCATCAAATGCCAAAAATAAGGTGCAAGTACGAAGCACCACCGAAGCGTTCAAATAAATCCAATTGACGCCAAACTTCACACAAAGTCGGAACAACTATTCCTATGCATTGTTCACTTGTAACAATTTTCAAGTACGTTGATATTGTAATTTTGCAAGCCATTTTAAAAACACCTCCGAAGACCGCTAAAAATGGCGGCAGAATATTGTTAATGTTTAACACCACAAAAATCCATCTGGTACCTCATTTTTCGAAACTTTTATTTCACAGCCCTAACATATGATTATTAAACTTTTACCATGCCAAGTTTCAGGGTCGAACTCGAAACGCTTCCCTTCGAAAAAATCCAAAATCTATGTAATGTGTCCGTGCCAAATGACGCAAGATTTAGAGACGAATTAGAGGTTAATCAACTTCAATTTGGCCCATAAATTCTGAAATTAATTTCAATCTTGGCAATTTGCAGCGTGAAGCTGGCAAAAATATCTAATAGCATGTAGCAAACGCATTCAGAGGCTTTAGAAGATATTGAAAGTCAAATTTGAGATATAAATCTCTCTAATTTTACCATCGGCTAGTATTCGCAATGTACAGTAGTTACAAGAAAACAAACGATTGTTCGTCGATCGGTCTCTCGAGAGGTCAGGATGTCAAGAACAGTTCAAAGGTTCGGCAATGTATCACTGGAGCGAATATCAAGCAGAAGACCAAAATGTCAGTGTTGTAGTCTGGTAGTAATTTCAAAACAAATGGCGTCCAAATAATTGAAAAACAAGAAGCGAAACTATCCGACCCCAAACAAATACACATCATTTAGCGCTAATTATTGCACGAAGTATAAGCCACAAGAAACATACCCAAAAGCCATATGTCCACCTCAGTGCTACATATTAGCTTCCACAATTCCAAGCTTTCTGTTATAAACATCAGGGAAAATCTGAATCCATTTTCTGGCGGCATATTCAGTACCATCGGCATGCGTATTGTCAGGCAAAAGTGTTGTTGACATTCGAGCCTCAACAAATGTCACGCAAGTCAACGCCTGAATTAGCAATCAGGCCAACTTTACTTTACAACTTACTTTATTGAAAAACTCTGACAATATATTTAGCACCATAATTATGTGAATTGTAATTAATTTCGGGGGATTTTTTGCGGGAAATATCGGTCTTTGTGCATGGGATCTATGTTTTTACAAATTATGAGAGGGGGGAGAAGTGGATAATTTTTGCCAACCTCGTTCCCAGGGTCTCTCTTCTTCCATCCAAACGCGATTGAAGAAGAGAGACCCTGGAGAGACCCTTTTTTCCGAACTATTTATAAACAGCTATGTAAAGATCTTGCAACATTGCATTTCTGGCAATTCCCGAGATGGATTGTGCAGCATTTTCATTCTTCGGATAGCAATACGGGATTATTTGTAACAACCTACACCTCCCCACCCCCCCCCCCCCCCCCCCCCCACCCCCCCTTCCCCTTCTTCTTTCTTAAAAATTACAATGGTCCATCGCTTATGAGATATGTTTGCTAAGTATGAAAAGGCACGAAATAATGACAGTTCTCGATAATTTACTTTCGGCACGTGCACTTGCTAGTAATGTCCTTCAGAAGTGCCAAGTTTGGAGCCTTTTTACGCACGGGTGGGAGAGCTCTATCTAGGCCCGGCCTTCGCACACGCGTTGCAGCATCGGTAGCTTGAGTAGCTTCAGCGCATTGCACACACGTCGTCCTGATAGTACACGAGAGGAATATGATGGAGCTGGATTATTTTTACTGCCTCCTTTGCCTGACTAAAATTAGTCTCCTCCTGTCATTCCTGGACATCCATCTCATCTGAGGGTCCCTTTGGCGCACTGCAAGAACTTTGGCGAGAGACGAACGGGCGACCTGCGAGGTGGACAATCAGTGCCACTGGCTCGTCGCATTTCCCGCGCAACAATCTCGGCGTCAAGCTTGCGGCCCGTCGTTTGGCCAATACGGAATTTGGCTAATAGGTATGACTGTTGCTTGTCGCTAAATCCATGCACCTTCTTGGCTGCCCTGACTGACCCATCCCTGGTCATCCCCTCTTTTGGAAAAACAGTGGCCTCTTGGTGACGTATTGGGGTTTTGTTTGAGGGAAGGTAATACATGCTAATACGCACTGTTCACTATGCGCGCGCTCCGAAGGCCTTCTATTTACTCGCGAAAATAATTCGCGAAAATAATTCGCGAAAATAATTAAGTGAGAATAAGGTACTTGTAAGCAGCCGTCTTGGGGACATGAATAATTCCCTGTTGCCTCACCGCTATCCACGGAAACACCAACAGCCAAGAAGGCGTATCGATTTATCAACAAGCAAAAGTCATACCTATTGGCCAAATTCCGCATTGGCCAAACGACGGGCCGCAAGCTTGACGCCGAGATTGTTGCGCGGGAAATGCGACGAGTCCATGGCACTGATATCGATAGTGTACGTCTTTTTCAGGCATCCGAATCCCTCGCCGCCTCACGGATCGCCTCCTTCTTTCTCTCGCCAAAGGGACCCTGATGAGATGGATGTCCAGGAATGGCAGGAGGAGACTAATTTTAGTCAGGCAAAGGAGGATGTAAAAATAATCCAGCTCCATGCAGCATCCTCTCGTGTACGATCAGCACGACGTGTGTGCAATGGCGCTGGATGATACGCTGAAGCTACTCAAGCGACCAATGCTGCAACGCGTGTGCAATGGCCTGGGCTTAGATTTGCCTACGGCTTTGTCCCAGGCTTTCGCGGTCAATTCATTTCTGTGACATATCCAAGACTCACTTTTTCGCTCGAACCACGTAACCCGAAACGGATTGACCACGGCGAAATATAGAAGCCTAGGAACTAGGAAAGGCGCTAGATATAGCTCTCCCACCCGTGCGTAAAAAGGCACTTCTGAAGGACATTACTTAAATACTAGCTCGCGCCTTTTCATACTTAGGAAACATCATCCTCGTTCCCAGAGCTCCTCTTTTTTTCTCTTTGCGCCGGAAACGAGCAGCCGTGGTCGCAAGGAAATTCATTGGCTGATAAAAAATGAATGCACAACACGAATTAATGAATGGATGTCCGGAACTTTCGGACATCCGGTAATGGCTGAGACCAGAGCCTCCGCCGGTTTCGCCAACCACGTGACCAAAAGAAACGGAGGATCTGGGAATGAGAATGAACTAACATCTCATAAGCGATGGACTATTAATTTTTGAGAAAGAGGGATGGGGGGGGGGGGGGGGGGGGGGGGGGTGGGTGTTGGCGGGGAAGGTTGTTTAAATAAAATCCAGTGGTGCTATCCGGAGAAGAATGAAAAATTCTGCACAATCCATCTCGGGAATGGCCAGGAATCCAATGTTGCAAGATCTTTACATATTTGATTAAACAAAAGTTCGGAAAAAATATTCCTGCAAAAATTATCCACCTCTCCCGGTCCCCCTCTCATATAATTTGTAAAAACATAGATCCCATGCACAAAGACCGATATTTCCCGCAAAAAATCCCCCGAAATTAATTACAATTCACATAATTATGGTGCTAATATATTGTCAGAGTTTTTTCATAAAGTAAGTTTGTAAAGTAAAGTTGGCCTGATTGCTAATTCAGGCGTTGACTTGCGTGACATTTGTTGAGGCTCGAATGTCAACAACACTTTTGCCTGACAATACGCATGCCGATGGTACTGAATATGCCGCCAGAAAATGGATTCAGATTTTCCCTGATGCTTATAACAGAAAGCTTGGAATTGTGGAAGCTAAAATGTAGCACTGAGGTGGACGTATGGCTTTTGGGTATGTTTCCTGTGGTTACTTCGCGCAATAATTAGCGCTAAATAATTTGTTTGGGGTCGGATAGTTTCGCTTCTTGTTTTTCAATGATGGGTCAATTATTTAGACGCCATTTGTTTTTTAAAATTACTACCAGACTAACAACACTGACATTTTTGGGTCTTGCTGCTAGATATTCGCTCCCTGTAAAGGGCCCGGCCGCCACATAAGGCGAATTTTGTGTTTGTTTTGCAAAAAATATCTGTCCATCAGTTCCGGGTTTCTACAAGTGCGAACGGCGATTTTTTTCGCTACTAAAATTTTGTCAAGCCTTACCAAACTTCAAAGGCGCCCGTCGTCCTGGGCCGCCAGAGCTAGGAACAAAATTTTGTCAAAGGCGTCAAACTGACAGATTCGTCAATTCACACACATTAATCTCAAGGTTACAGCGATGATTTATTCGCTTGCCTCGGGCGCGTACACTAGTACCCGATCCCAAAGTTTACCTGCTAACAGCACCTAGTGATGCCTTTGAGTAGGCACAATTTGGCTTTCATAAAACAGTGAACAGTGCACGGTCCGATCGGGTACAAGTATTGCGGCCTAAAAAGTGACAGTGACAGTCGGGAAAAGCGGCAAGAAACATGCCAGTCGTTAAAATTTCAGTCGCGAGAAGAAGAAATATCTAGGTAATCAATTTGTGTATCATACCACGAAGGCAGGAGAGTAAAAACTTGTAGAAAGTACTGGTTTTAAAAGATTGTCCGAGGAGTTGAATGCAAAATTTCCACAGCAACAACAGAGGTTTTCGGTTTCTACGTGATTGATTATGTTGTGTGTGAGTTCGCGAATAATTTGTCCATGATTTTTGTGTGTTTTCAGTGGCGTAACGCGTTTTTTATCAAATTAAAATTTTGGTGGAGAACAAATTTGTAGTATATTTTGGTAGCGCCCAAACAAATTTTTGTCAGCCTATTGTCGGCCGGGGCCTAATACATTGCCGAACCTTTGAACTGTTTCTTGTACATCCTGACCTCTCGAGAAACCGAATCGACGAACATCGTTTGTTTTTCTTGAAGTTAACTACTGTACATTGGGCGAATACTAGCCGATGGTAAAATTAGAGAGATTTATATCTCAAATTTGACTTTCAATATCTTCCAAAGCCTCTGAATGCGTTTGCTACATGCTATTGGGATATTTTTGCCAGCTTCACCGCTGCAAATTGCCTATAGATTGAAATTAATTTTAGAATTTTATGGGGCAAATTGAAGTTGAGAATTATAACCTCAGATTCGTCTCTAAATCTTGCGTCATTGGCACGAACTATTACATAGATTTTGGATTTTTTTTCGAAGGGAAGCGTTTCCAGTTTCGACCCTGAACTTGTCATGGTAAAAGTTTTAATAATCATATGTTAGGGCTGTAAAATAAAAGTTTCGAAAAATGAGGTACCAGATGGATTTTTATTGGTGTTTAAAACATTAACAATATTTCTGCCGCCATTTTTAGGGCGGTCTTTCGGGGGGTGTTTTTTAAAAATGGCTTTGGCACACAAAAATTACAATATCAACGAACTTGAAAATTGTTACAAGTGAACAATGTATAGAAAATACTTGTTTTCCCGGGGGACTTTTGTGTGAAGTTTGGCGACAATTGGATTTATTTGAACGCTTCGGCGGGTGGCTTCGTACTTGCCACCTTATTTTTGGCATTTTGGATGAAGCGAAAAACCGCATTTTGACCGCACTTTCAAATTTTCGCGATTTTCTGAAAATTAAAAAATCGGGGGGGCTGGAACTTTTAAAATATGATTTTTTTGAAAATAGTTCACCCTAAGGGTATATTTGGGCAAAATATCAGGGCGATTCGCCAAATTGGTCGTTGACGAGGGTTCTATTCTCGATCCCAACAGGCAGTCAC
>MU826923.1:0-65118 GCA_029204205.1 Desmophyllum pertusum | reverse complement strand
GAATGTTACAAAGAATGCTTCGACGACGACAATAATGGCCACTTGCGCAAGCGCAGTAGCCATTAAAAATTAAAGAAAATGCTTACGATCCCGGCCTGTGGGGCCTGCGCGTCAGTTTTGCATTGCAAACAATTCTCTCTTGAGTTTGGATTCCTGCATCGATCCGTGATTAAACCAATAAAGATGTCACTTGCAAAAACATCTTTTCAATATTTTGGTTCCCCGCCTCTTCCTTTGAATTTGATTGGTTTATTTGTACAGGAGCTTAATCTGAATAATTTGTTTTGTAATTCAAAGCAAGTTGTTATGTTTCGGAAATTTATGCAGTAAATTTATGCACGAAATGCAGATATCAGACTAGGGCACTTACCCTTGCAACACCCCACGTGCGTGGCATTCCCAAATCCGAGGGCCGACAAGAAGCGACGCATTTTCTCGTCCAAAGCACCTATAAATCTATAGTTTCTTGAAACGAAAAGGCACAAGCGAAAGGAAGACACTTGTAGGTCACGTGACCCTCCCTCTTAAACCTAGATCCTGTGTCAACGCGATGTCACGCCTGACATTGACAGACTAGCGTCACGCGTATACTACGCGTGTGCTCGCTGAAAACATAGAAAACAATTCACATGGTCCTTCAAAAGACTCCCCCCCCCCCCCCCCCCAGTGGACACGTTGTAAATAGTCACACGATATTTTTCAAGCCCAACTATTCATATCCTTGTTACTGCCACCTGTCTGCCCTACCTCCTAGTAGAATCTGCTAGATAACGGATTTCATGGAAAATCAAAAGAGAAGCGCAAAAAACAACCTCTGAGGACCCAGAGGTAGCATATAACCTTTTACTATCAGTATTAATTCGCCAGTTGGTGTATACATGGGTGCCAGCAGCGCATTTTCTTGACGCAGGTTTCTTCCGGTTTCAAGTTCTCTATTATGCGCCGCAATCGAGGCGTCTCGGCCTCTGGCCGATCCCCGCCCCACCGCGAGAAATAAAAACCTCTGGTTACCCACGGTACCCGTTGGGCGACTCCCAATTACAAGTGACGGGGCACAACAGGGATCGCCGTTTGTATTCGGTTTGTAGCTTAGGTACGGCTATGACTAGGCCCTGCGCTAGTCGTTTTAAGAATTGGAATCCTCTTTTAAAGGTGGGTGCGAAAAAATGAGTATTGAGGCCCAAGACACTAACAAAAAGGACATTCAGGACTTGGTCCTTTCAAAATTTCCGATTGTATCCTTATGGGCCGCATCCCCCGGCTCACTTCCGATATATAACAGAAGACGACTCGCTCACCCCTTTAGAGCGTTCCGATAAAATGAGCTTACATCGTCACGGCATGGCGCTCATCTTGAAAAATAATGGCCAATGTTTTCAAGTTCGCCATTCGCCAATCCGTCTTAATCATCGCTCTTTAATCTTCTCCATCCTCACCATACCTTTGTTACTATTAATGTGCTCAACATTTATTACCTCTTTAGGTGTTTTTCTACCTAATAGCTAAAACTATTATTTTGAGGCTCAGTTCTTCAGATTGAACAAGGGGATGTTTGTGCACTTCACAAAAATTGACTTGAAATATCGTGACATGAAGCTCCTTTAAAATTCCGTGGGTTGGTAGCCACTTAAGGATAATAAAATCTAAAATGACCACCTGTTAGCGGTATACCTGCCAACTCACACGCATTCGCTGCGTGATGTCACACGCCTGCGGATCGAAAACATCGATCACACGCAATACAGGACAATTTCACACGCCTGACTCACAATTCCCCGGACTAACTTGTTCATTAACCATTAACGTGAATAAAATTGGATTCCCAATTTCCACCCAAATAGTCCCAATTGAAACGTTCGCTTAAATGTCGCGTTTTGAGATAAGTGTAATCTTGGCAAGAAACGGTCGCCGCCGAAGAATGCATTTGAGCCCCCTTTTTGGCACCGGCGAACCATTCGGCCAGCCTTCCCGGTAAAACATCGGAATAACATAACTTCTGACAATGTTCGGAAAGTAACGTTCGTCGGAAACATCTATCGGTAATGTTACAGCGAAGTCTGTGCGGAAATTTCGTCGGAAATTCGGTGGTAACTGTGATGGATACGAAAATCACACGCATTCAACTTAGGAAAAGTTTGGCAGGTATATGGTTAGTATTAGACACGTTTAAAGTTATCTCAGTACCTTTTAGGGTGATAAGCCGGATAAAAATGGGATAGGAACCAGTTTTGTCTTAGAATTGGTACCTCTTAGGGTTGAAAATGATTTGAGCCCACCCACAAGCGAGATTCTGTTAGCCTTTAGTACCGTTTCAAAATTTCCGGACGATCACCCCCGCTACTTTTATATGGGAATTCCCCCCCCCCCCCCGGGGCCCGTGCCAGATTCAAAATTTATAATCATTTCCCTGAAACATCTTTTGATATCTCTTGTGTACTGTTTTGCCTCGAAAGGTAGCTACAGTGATACCTTGCACAATCGAAAAATGCGTGTGGTTGGATGATGGAATGTTTCAGTTCAGGATTTTTGGAGACAGTAGTGGCCTTGAGAAGTTTCCTCATTGTCAACTTCATCACGTTCATGGTCCTGCACTGTTCTTTGTTAGATCCTCTGAACATCTCATTCACTATTACATGTAATACACAATCAACCCAACCCTTTCCCTAACCGGAACCATAAATTTTAATACACGATTAGAAAATTGACGAAACTCTATTCGTCTTGATGGACCAACCGGCACTGAACGGAACCAGGTCAGAAGTGGGTGTCAAATCATAAACAACAAATAAGCAAATGATATATGGACCGTCTAGGGACCGGAGTCCCAGCCTTTAATTTTGATACGCGCACGTTCACAAGAAACCACAATTCAGTGATGTTGCAAGGGAGGGAAAAGGTGCGCCCGCCTCAAGCGTGCGGTAACGAGCGCATCAGAAAAGCGCGCGGACTGTCGAATTCCATAACGTTACATTTGATTAATCCTCAGGTTTCCATTAAAAAAAGTCAAGTTGACTACACTATGTATCTTTCCGATTTTTTTAGTTCTACCACGAATAAGAGAAGAAGACGAAAACATTGAGGCACCTAACTTTGTGAACTATATACCTTGCTCTGGCCGGGCCGTCGAGTAGTTTTATACTATGACTGCAACAATTAAAGGCAATGTACGTTTCCTCATCATGTGTGTGAAGGTCGACTGAAACTGTGTTTAAATTCAGACACTTTCGATTTGCCACAACAGAACATTTTTCTTTTTTCTGTGTTTTTTTTTTTACAAACGAGCTGAGTGTAAACAAGAGGAATATCTTGGTGTAACCTCTCTCCCACACTCACTTCCCTCTGTGAATCTCCGACCCTCTTAATTTTTGTGTATCATCTTTTTATCATCTTCACTAGTTTGTCCCTTGTGAAGCCGTGACTGTGGACCAAAACTAGCACTGATGTACACTATTAGAAATTGTAGAAAATATTTTTATAAATGACGTACTTTTCTTTAACGCACAATTATATTAAAACCTTTCTAACAAGGGCAACGTACATAGAAAATCAAAATGTTAATTATAAGGAGGCAATGAACGCGGAGAAGGCTAGACTATGCATGCACGCTTGTTTGGGAACACTTGTCAACTCAAACAAATTTAAAAACCAGTACATGATAAAAGTTGCACAATGGAATGGGACTAATTGCGTCTTTTCAACATCTTCCCCGACGCTACGCTGTGGCCGGATGGCATCCGAAGGGCTCTCCAGATAGTGAACCTGAAATTAACACGTCTTTTGTTTTATTGTTAATCCTCAGACACAAAGTGATAACATCTTTATTGCTTCCCTGCTCCCTTTGATAAAAGTATACCCCTGCTGTGCTTCAACAGCAGAGGAAATGAAACGGTGTCAATTTAAAGCCGCGGATGTTTAACTCAATCCCACGCAACTCACATTGTAATGATCGCCGAGGTTAAAAAGCTTCCGTACAAATTTCCGTGAGTATTACTACTATAAATATATAGACCAACAGTGACAAATGATGTTAATTGTTTGCTAAGGCCTCTTGTAAAATATAGATAAGAGCCAGGAAATATACATAACAATTCATGGAAATTACAGTAGACAACAAGTCGGCAACGTCTGAATTATGGTGTTGATCCACCGCTATTTATTAGCATTATACAAAGTGATATTGCACTCGATCCATTGTCCATTGCTCCTGCCTCGATAGACTACTTTGTGAGACAAAGATTTGCTTCTGATTTCCTCACGGGGTTCCGCGAGTGAGAAGGGATTCTCGTGTGGCAACCACTGACAAGTCAGGGTGGATTAGTGTGTGGGACGTGTAGTGATAATGATGATGATGAGAGTGAGGAAGGAGGAGGACGAAGAGATGATGATGAATGATGATGATGATAAGGATGAAGTCTTCATTTTCCTGATGAGGGTACTACAACATAGTGTGCCACAAAACCTGGCACTCGGCCTTGGCCTTTAGACTAAATACACTATGACAATAATCTCCAAGACTACTGATTTTCAATAGTCTTACGGTTAAAAACCGTCAAGAATGAAACACAGCATAACATAGACTCAACATAAGGTTATTAACACAGGTAGGAAAAAGATAACAAAATAAACTGAAAATTGCTGAAAATAGCCTCGGTTACTGCGGCCGGAGAGGAGCGAAAAAGCGAGCCGGTGCAAAGAAAATCAATCGAAAGAAAGGAAACAAGAAAATCGTGATAACCGAGAGCGCGAAAGCTTCTTGTGCAACTTTCTTTTGGGTATGTGTTATAAGGAAGTTCATTTTATCCATATCCAACGTAAATTTGTATTTCAGCAATAAAACCTTTTTACCGCGAACCGAATATGTCAGACTAAAAGAAGAGAGTTTCTTTCTAAATCCGTTTTCAAAATACAACCAATGTGGACCATTTGAACTCCGGGATCCTTGCTCAGTCGGAAAAAGTGTGATATATAGCAGTATATAGTGCCGATCGATCAGAGGAACAGTGATCTTGTCTTACACCCTTTCAACCGTGCCTTGTTAGCCGGGGGGGGGGGGGGGGGGGGGGGGTATTCGGGTATGTTTTGGTTGGGTATGTGCGCCGCCCAGGTCTCCAAATTTGGACCCCGGTTTTTAGAAATAATTTGCATTCAAAATGATACCCCGTTCTAGAAATAGGCCAATTTTTAATACCCCGTTCTAGAAATTCAGTAAATTTCGATAGCCCGTTTTTTGAAAAGTCTTGAATATGGATATCCCGTTCCAGATCAGGAGTCCCAAAATCACGACCCCGTTGGGCAGCACATACCCGTTACCCGTCTATAGGTGTTTTGGGGGAGCACCCCCACCCCCCCCCCCCCCCCCCCCCCCCGGCTTGTTAGGTTCTCCGAATCTCTCATCTCAAATTGCATGCATATACACAATTGAATCCGCGTTCCACCTTGTTCTCTTATTCGCGGTTAGAAACTGACCCCACATCATCAAGATACCTATTTTAGTCAACTTCGCGTTTTTCATGGAAACCAGGATACGTCAAAAGGTTCCGGATGTTTAACTCCGTTCGTCACCGCGGTACACTTGAGGGCGGGCGCGCCTTTTCCCGTCCTTGCAACATAGCTGAATTGTGGTTTCTTGTGAAATAAACTTGAACGCAACAGACTTTTAAAAGATTGGGACTCCCTAGTCCATCCGTTGCTTCAGTTATATTCGTTGTTTATGATTTGACAAACTTCTGATTTGTTGCAGTAAAGTGACTTCAGTGTGTTAATTATAAACTCAAACGTTGCATGACGGACAGTGTTTCATCACATTTTTAATCGTAAGTTGCGACGTGTGTAAATTTATAGGTTCCGGTCCAACTAGAGCTATAAAACGGGTTTGGGTGACTAGCACTGTCAACGGACTCCCCTAGCTATACATAGACCACCATAGAAGCCGTCTATCTTTCAATCCAACTATTCTTCTGATTTTCGGGACTCCTTTGGACGAAAAGAAAAATCACTTCAATACACTGTCTTGAAAAGTCACCTTTAAAAATTATTGGACTTACGTAAACTTATTAGTTAAGGAATTATACGCCTTACTTTCTGCACACACAGTTCTCGAAGAATACAGCTCAGCTGTTAAAAACTGACCCCTGAAGTTCTACAAAAGTTTATAGCCATTTATTTTATCCCGGGTATGCAGGAAGAGGAAATTGGCCTGCTGAGAGCCTGTCTGCATGTTGATGCTAGTTTACTGACGGCTTTACATGCAAAAGGCAATTTTCTCTCAGGGGCGTAACATTAGGACGGGGCGACTTTGACGAACCATTAGGTTCCTTGCCACCAACAGATATCATAGTCGCCCACGTTAAATAGTTTTCTTATGTTATTTTGGTTATCTTTCAACAGCTCTGCAAATACAATTGGCGTTAATACATTCATTTGTCTGCTTCATTGCTACACTTCCACACGCTAAGCAGTTTCCACGGTTAACAAGGTCTTGTCGTGATATCGGCGCCAGAACGTAATGAAAAACTTTCCCGTTCAAGACCCCAAAGCTCCGAAAGGCCGCAATCAATTCTGGGTTGCTTTACCGCAGGTCCAGGACCTATTTTGTCCCAACTTGTTTTTTCTCTGAGGTCCAAAAACCCTGCTAAGCACTCGGATAGCATTACAGAACCCTCCAGTAACCACCAACAAAATAAAAATATAATTGTTCAGCCTAGGACTACAATGACAAAAATAATAACCTTAAACCCCAAATCAAATGTTGTTATGTCTTCCCATGAGTTCAATCCAGCGTAGATATACCTCGCCCGATGGCGTCCCCAGGTCAAAAATGATCTTTCCCACAAAGTGAATGTGGTACCGGGTGTGAAGTGGCTAGTGAATAGTTTTCATCTCGTGAACGCCGCCCACAGGGCACCTGCAAAAAAAAAGCTTGGTTGGGATCGCCGTTCACGCACTAAAGCATAAACTTTCGTCTTTGTCGTTAACAAATGGCGTCATCCAACATTTCTTCCGCTGCGAGCTGCGTAATGACGTACAAAATACTGGTAGCTGGAAAATGTATCATATCGAAATTATTGTAGGCGGCCGGCTGGTTTACAAAATAAATTTGACCATGACAATGCGCGCAACATCGACAGCTAACACAGGTAGGTGCGAAACATAGATATTAAGTTCAGGGCGAGCGTGGGAACGTACGCCAGCTACGTCCTCACAAGGCAAAATAAACAGAAAATATATCTTCCGTACGTACAAATTCGCTATCGCAGGCATGTCTACAAAGTGACTTCCTTTGGTGGTAAACAGAGATATGATCAAAGTTTTCAGAGTCAATGGACTTTCATAGCATCCTTGTTACAAGATCCAAACAGGAACGTCATTATTCTTTTACTCCCAAGATCATTTGTCCACGATAGCGGCCCTGTAGTAGGAAAGTCACGCTTATGATACATACACCCGAGTTCGGAACATGACGACAATAGCTCGGCGAAATACTTCTTTCTCTCGTTTTTGGTCATGCATCACATCAATGCTAGAATTGCTTATCATTGTAATACATCTTCCGTCGGACGTCGCTGCTAACATCTATTTCGTTAACTTGAAATGCACATCTTTACAACTTCCCTGTTCGACATCTTCAAAAAATCTTCCCGTCCTCCGTGGACTATAGGCAGGTCATTTGGTTTAAAATTTGCCTAAGAATGAATTGCTCGGTGTCGGAAACGAGTATTTCTTCGCATTGATATCTTTCTGCCATAATAGGTAAGTTGACAAAAACAGTTACGAACATGTCCAACTTCTGCGCTCTTAAAACCTCTCCCAGCTACAGTTTTAAAATTGCGGAAGAAGATAAAGACAAGCAATACAAATAGTCCGCCATTCTCCGATCAGATCTCGCGGCATTGGTCTCTTCCATCCAATATACCCTGAACAGACTACCGTTCTTGTGTAAATAAACTCCAGTATGTCTCGCAAACCAGGTTCGGTTAGCATTTCCAATCGAAACTACTCATTCTTTACTCTCCCGAATGTCGCGGTTAAGCAGATTTTCAAAGAAAGAACTTGCCTCTGCGAGAACTTGTCTATGAGCTTTGAACTGTTTGCCATCTTGGACAAACAGATTAATGTCGCAAGGATGATCGAGTGTTTCTTGTGGCACAAAGACTTCTCTCGTGTTCACATTATGACAAGTTGTTTGTGAATGGGCTTCTATCTACTTGTGAAATGAAGTTTGTTTCGCAAAGCTATACGGCGATTGTAAAACTGCTCGCTATATGTTATGTACTCTGATCTGTTAGTCACACTCGATTTCGTGACCATATCACGTGTATGCAAATAATGTTACGCAGCCGTTATTTGTGTCGTCACGCAACGCTTCTCCCCACTCGGTGGGGAGAAGCGTTGCGTGACGACACAAATAACGGCTGCGTTGGAGACTAGCGGATAGCCATTGTTAAAATTGTTATCATGTAAGCCTCGCGATCAGTCGCTCGCGCTTCACGCTCATCACTCACGCTTCACGCTCGCAAGCGCATGAGGAGGAGGATGCTATAGATTAAATTATTTTAAATCCGCTGCAAATTACTGGAAAAGACTACAGTGGAAACCTCTTTTCGATTCCCTAGAGGATTGATATTCCTCACCATTCCTTCATCCAGACTCCATATTCCAATTTTGTTTATCTCTCCATTTGTTTCGAGGATATGACTTTATATTAGTACAGTGACACTTCAAGTTTCAAGTTTTCAAGTTTATTTGTTTGCTCCATTTCTTCTTGCAATTCTCATTATTACATAGTATTGACTTTATTGCAGGATATCCAGGGGGATACCCTCGGGACAAGGAGAAGTGTCCCCTTAATAGAAATGTCCTTTTAATAGAAGCATGGATACTAAGATTATATGAGCGTTAATTTTGTCGGGAAAAAGGTTTGTGTCCCCTTATCGAGGTGTCCCAAAGTAGAGGTGTATGTTCATTTCAAAACCTTGACATGCACCCACCCATCCAGGTGAATACGCATGTGTTTCTAACTTTCTTTTTATTATATGAAATATATAATTTTTTCAGCCCAAACAGACGTGACCGGAGAAATGTTTCAGACCGCCCGACAGAAGAACTCCTTCAAAAGTCTTCACAAGAAGTATCGCGTAAAGGATCACTCTTGAGAAAACAAATGGACGAAAAATAAATAAACTTCTATCCTGCACGAGCATCGCTTGTTTTTTTTTTTGGTTGATTGCTGCCGGGCTTTTGTTGCCCCTTGGTTACTGTACTACAACACCCACGCACCCACCATGTGGTTGCCACCCCCCCCCCCCCCCCCCTCCTCCACCCCCCATAGATTTTGGTTATCTCAGTCCTTCATTTTCACTCTATTGTATCAGCAGATATCTCAGCACTTGCGAGTGTGTTTTTGAGAAAAGGGTTTAAATCAAAGGATCGTCTGTCTTTCTGTAACTTATTTGAGCGTCAATAGCTACTACAGTACAGCTACTACTACTGTAGCTGGCCACAAGTGGCCTACTAATTGGGCAGGACTACTAGACAGAAGTAGTTCGACTGGCTGTTCAAAGATGTTCTCCCCTCTGATCTCAATATTGCACCGCGTAGGTGAGTAATGTTGTCCTGTTACCATATATTGAATCGCCACTGGTAATGAAAATTTTCCCGCAAGCATCAGCTCCATACAAGAGCCTTCCACTCGCCCCTACCCATACGACGCCATTTTGTTTGCAACAACAACAACAACAACAACAACAACAACAACAACAACCAGTTTATTTGTACCCAGAAAGGACAGGAATAATTATAATTTATATTTTATAAAAGTAGAGGGCTACGGCGTTGCCCACAATAACCATAGGGGCCTTAACAAAGAATGGGCAGAGACAATTAAGTTACATAGAGTATTTATACAGTTTATCGGTCGGGTAACACACTCACACACACAAATATAAAAAATACTAAACAAAAATGAAAACCTACAGCGGAACAGAATATATCCTTATAAATTAATTATAAATAATTGTAATATACGGCACGCCGAGTTTTGGAGGGGGAATGGGTCACCAGCCGTGGGAACCATGGAAGACCCAGTGGAGACGGTCCATCTCATTTGCTTGTAATTTGCGCTGTTGCTTTGGTCACATGAAAAAAACCATTTCCGTCGAGATGCAGCGTTTTTGACGAGACTGACACGGTTTTGACGAAGGATTTGTGCAGAGGTGAAGGTTTTTGAAGAACGACTTGCTTGAAAAAACTCTCATTGAGCAAAGAAAACATAGGCGCGAGTTACTGAGGCATTTTACAATCCGTTTGCACGTACCATTCATTCATGTCAGGAGTCATAACATTGGATTTTTACTGCGTGGCAACGAGCCGGTCTACAATCAAAAATGATAGTTCAATACATACAGCTTCGCCGTATCCATTAGTCACAATTTTTTTCACAAATTAACCGCGCGTTGGTTCGGCTCTATTCATAGTATGACATGAAAAAATACGTGTAATAATGACGAAAATACGTCCTTAATAATGAGTCACTTTCACACTGAAGAAAGGATCTGTAACTTGTAATCCCAAAATGTCTGTGAACTTTTTAATTTTTCAAGTTTCAGCGCAGAAAACATTTTTGCAAATCGTATTCATAGTTGCTTTATTGGCCTTACATACATACAATATAATTTATAACACTTTCGATAATCCTGTAAATATACTCATAAAATTAAACGACAACCACTTACTATCAAATATTAAACCTCTTTTAAAAAAACAATTTGAACCATTAATAACAAAAGCGAGGGGTGCTTACTGGAAATTTTAGAAATTCTAAAATAAGGATGTTTTGATTTACGATCGACCACTTCAGTCACGGACTTTCCATTAAATATGTTACTGCACTCGGGGAGTCAGCAGAGAAAATTCTCCTACAAATAGCAGATGGACACTTTCTTATAAATTTTGAAATTTTGAAATAGTCGCGGCTTTATTTCATCCTGTGTGCTGTGACTATTTCTTAAAAACCTGCGATCAGGCCTGTACTAATTTTTCCGCCTCTCTAAAATACTGACTGGTGACTTCCGCAGGGATTGGTCTCTTAAACTGTCTGTGATTAAGCGAACCTAAACCACATATTTTGTTTTTTCCGCCTTTAATCCTCAGACAGAAAAGCGATAACATCATATTATTACTTTCCCGATTCCTTTAGTACACATACTCCTGCTTTGAGAGAGCGCAGAGAAAATTTAAAGTACCTTTAAGGCGCACAGGATGTTTAAATTCGTGCCCACGCAAACGTCGGCTCAAAAATTGTAATCGGAACAAATTGTCTGAAAGATTTCCTTACCAAAAGACTACAAAAACTGTATGTCTATTTTTTTAGGGAGGCCTTGGTCTGTAGCTTGTTATGTGATTTTTCAATTCTAAGGGAACATAGCATCGGGTAGTATATTGTTTTATGGCGGTTTACGTGGATACGCCAACGCCTGGATGCATGACCGAAGCAACGTGAATCGGCGAAGAAGCTCGAGGGATCTCGATTTCCTGACTCGATGAAACACATTTCTTGTCTACGATTGTATATTAATATTCAACCGTTTTGCTTTTAATTGTCCTTCATTTTGCTTCCTGATTGACAAGGAGGAGCAGGTAGATCGACACTTGAGCTTTACGTAGAAAAAACAACAATTACATTTCCTGCGAAACTGCAATGTTACTGCCCAGGGCCCTCATATAAGACCTGATCTTCCGTCTATGTGACGTCCATAATGGCTTGAAAAGGCGAAATGTTTGGCATATCAGGGCGGGGGCAGGTGTCTCCAGTTTGATTTGTGTAAAAGTTGTTCGTATTTTAATTCATGACTCGTTTCTTGCAATAAAATCGTGTCAGTACTGATGAATAATTTTATGTTTTGAAGAATTGCATTGTAAGAAGTTCTTTTTAATGTCGATAAATTATGCTATAAGCTTCTGATTTTACCAACTACAAAATATCACCTCTACCCCATCCCTGTTAGTACAGAATGCTCGTTTGAGGGAGCGTGTTGGCATGCAGACTGAGTGTGTTGCGGTTTTTGTGGGAAATGACGTAATGTCCGAAATCAATTCGGATGCACTAGTATTTCAGTGATGAATAAGACCTGTGGAGTGTCTAAACGGACTCTCGTTTCATTCATAAAGTCTTACAATCGGATGTTTGTAAAGACAGCGATCTTATTTTGACTCGTTCTTTGAAAACATTTGCGTTGACTAAAAAATATGGCGGCCGCATCAGTCCAATGTTTTGGAATAACGATGGTGTTGCTTTTGCTTGATGGTAACCGGGACTGTGGCTGAAATATTGCCTTCGATCTTTATGGAATCCAGAAAATCCATTGTGAGTATCTTTAATGGTGTTGTAGCTTTAACATTTGCTCTCGCAACGAATAATTAGCCCTCTCGTAAAACATAACTTTTTAACTCGATCGTCTTTTGAAATGCATGCAGCTGCGTGCAGTTCAAACTAATGGTCACTAATATCTGCTTCTTCAAACACTACATGCCTAGCACGCATTTATTAAGCTTATATTAAAGTGTTTTGCTTTCATCTGTGTTGTAAGATAATTGAGCTTCAAATAACCTATAAAGCTTTATAAGCTTAGTGTACATGCAGAAGGCAAGTGTAAAACAACGCCTTTTCATATTGTGCAACTTTAGGCAAACTAATTCGTTTGCAGAGGTTGATTTTATGCTTAGCAACGACAGGTGAAGATCGACGACTGTTTTGTCAATTTTAAACTTTTTAGAAACATACCTAACTAATAATGTCCCACACAATTTGTATGCCTTCTTGGGAATTTGATTAAAAACTTGTTTACAAACACATAAACAAAGAAAACAAAGAAATACTGAAATGTATGGTGGCACATTTGGCCCATATTTGTCTGACATCTTCATCTCCCATTGAAAATAACAATGTATTTATATATTCATAACATTGTATTCTATTTTAGGTTTAAAAACCTTGGCGGCACAGCAAGAAAGGTCAATGCATTTGACAAGCTGTCAATCATTTGTCCAAACTAGTGGAATACCCAATCAAAAGAAGCAGTTCCTATTCTAAAGACCTACTCTATGAAAATGTATTTATGGTGGACAAAAAGGTTTACGATAGCTGTAATGCGACACAGGGACATAGCATTTTAATTTGTAATGACCCAGCTGACGTACAGTTATGTCACAATTGTTTTTCAACGGAATAACGGCCGATGTCAATGATCCCAAGTTTGAACAGGGGAAAGAGTATTACTTTATAAGTAAGTTTTATTGTTCTATCATGACTTTACCTACCTCCACTATCAGACAGTGCCAACTTTGTCTGTGGACTGTAAATTCACAATCTGTTTCCATGTATTGTTATGTGCATTTCCTTGGATTATTATCTATTTTAAAATTAAATCTTACATAATGGTAGCCTCATCAATCAATGGGGAGATACAGCAGCAATAGTAGTAAAACTTTATTTAGACACGGTATCAATCACGGTATCAACAGTCGGGCCTAAATAGTCCAGTTCTGGCCCTCTCTCTGTCACGCAACGCTATGCTCTCTTCCTCAGAGCGTAGCGTTGCGTGACTGAGAGAGGGTCAGAACTGGACTATGGCCTAAATGGTTAGGGCAAATGGACTCTGGATTGAGCGGTACAGGTTCAAGTCCTGGCCCGTGATCATGGAGATGCTTTTACTGTGCCAGGGTGAGTCTCTCTACCCAGGAGTAAACAATATGGGTATGTGACAAAAATGCTGGGAAATAACCTGGTGTTGGACTAACAATTCCCACCCAGTCCAGTTCTGGCACATTATACTCCTGTTGTCTTCATGCTACAGAAATTTTCATGTTACATACCCTGGTGAAAATCTTTTAAAGATCTTTAAAGATCCTTGAAGATCTGCATGAAGATCTTGGTGCAGATCTTTGAGGTAATATATCAAACACGAGAGACAGTGTTTCATCAGGATATCCAAACACCGAGAATGGAGTTGAAAATACGACGCGCAGCGGAGTATTTTTGACGAAATTCGAGGTGTTTGGATAGCCGATGAAACACTGTCTCGAGTGTTTGATATATCTTCTCAATCGAAACAAAAACTAAGGAGTAAACGGAGAAATAAAATCGTAAAAATCTATGCTAATTAAGACCGGGTTTCCAAACCTCCGACACGGTTATGATTTCCTTTGTTTTAACTTGATGAATTATTAATGAGTTTGAGAAGATCTTTATAAAAAATCCTCAAGGATTTACAAAGATCTTTGAGGATCTTCAAGATTCTTGCCAAGATCCTCAATTTTCTTGCCAAAGATCTTCAAGGATCCTTGAAGATCCTTGAAGATTTACAAAGATCTTTGTTGGATCTTTGTAAGATCCTTGAAGATATTTGCAGGAATTTTAAAGATCCTTGTAAAATCCTTGAATATCTTTGCAAGATCCTCAAAGATCTCTGCATGAATCTTTAAGATCTTTGTAAGATCCTTAAAGATATTTGCAGGAATCTTCAAGATCTTTGCAAGATCCCCAAAGATCTTTGCAAGATCCCAAAGATCTTTGCAAGATCCCCAAAGATCTTTGCATTAATCTTTAAGATCTTGGTAAGATCCTTGAAGGTCTTTGTATGAATCTTTAAGATATTTGAATGTAAGATCCTTAAATATCTTTGCAGGTTTAAGATCTTAATAAGATCTTGAAGTAATTATCTTATTAAGATAATAATTATTGTAAGATTCTTGTACTTACATGTACATCTTACAAGAACTTGTAAGGTTCTTACAAGATCTTGTTATAATATTTATTGTTTCCTTTGTATAATAAGATACTTACAAGATGTGGAATTTGCAATGTCACACAAGATCTTTATAAGAATCTTGTTAGCTAGAATCGTTATAAGAACTTCCCGAATTTTCTAAGTTCTTGTAAGATGCTTATCAGACTTTGCAAGTTACATGCATCTTGTAACATTCTTGCATATCAACATCAAAAGCAATAATAAAAGTTATATACATGTAGTATAATGTACTCAGATGTTTTGGAACCAAATGCAGTTTATTTGACTTCAAAAGAAGTCACAAGCAATTAATTCTATCTGCTCAATTCCAACATTACATTTAGCAATTAAATGCACAAAGATTGTACAAAACTAAATTGAGCAATAACAGAATCGTTACACTACATGCACATATAGAGAATGATCATACAATATGTACAGTCATAAACAGATGACAAATACATTGTATTATTACAGTGTTAAGTTGGCACACTAGATTAAAGACCAACTGAAAAATCAAGCTTCTGTTCATCATTTATTGTACTCCCTGAAATTGTAGTTTATAATATTAGACCTTTTTGTAGGCCTTTGCATCCACAGTAACTTGTCCTGTTCCAAGATTACTTGCTGCCATATCCCACTTGGGATTACAAATACTGTATGATGTTTGTGAATTGTTTTCCACTTAGCGTTCTAAATATATTGTTTCCTGTAGTAACTGTGTATACTTCAATGCTTTCTGCCTCAATAAACTACAACAAAAACACAAAGCAACATGTTATTAAAATCAGATCTATAAACAGCTGTATTCGCTTCTTCCTCTCACAAAGACTGTTATATTTAAAGGCAAAGAAGTAGGATTCAAATCACGTTGTAGTAGTACAGTGGTTTAAAGACCTTTTAAATGCTTTCTTGGTGAAACTACAAGCTTGCTGTACATAAGCACAATGATCGAGATCAAAACCTTATATTAAAACCCAAGAAAAAAAATACATGTACTTCATCTAAAGTCCTACTTCAAGAAAGCCATTACGATTCTCTCTACTTACTTTCTTTCTCTGCATTAGAAGGTACTGATTCTGTAGCTTTTGAACATTATTCCAGGAGAATTTCTCAGAGTATTTCCCAGTAAAATACACAGCATTTGAGTGATTTGACCGTTGAACATGTTGAACATGTTGAATTCACGCGCCTGGCACAGATATCACCACAAGCAAAGCATCATGGGAACTCGTTCCCAGGGTCTTCTCAACCATCATCCAAGATGGCGGCTCGTGTGTGGTCGATCAATAACCCATGGTTTTACTCATTTTAGAAACCTGTAGTAGCCTAAAGGTATCCAGGAATCATTTTATGAAGTACATAAGGATTTCAAGACAATTTTACTCCTATAAAATTGAAAAATTATGGATATTTATTGTGAGAAAGATGATGGAGTAGCTCAGGAACTGTTTGTCTTAACATATAGGAAACCCAAGCATAAATTTATATTTGCATATCAATGTATTTGCTAGCTCATGCATGTACTTTCTTCTTCATTCAACCTTAAGCATTCTAAAAGCTTCACTGTCTTCTTTGTATAAAACTTTGATAAATATTTCTTTGCTGTTCATTTGTTGATTGTTGCTTCCCCTTAAATTTTTCAGTGCTTGCTTTTAGTAATTCAAATCTGGGTAAAGATCCTCATCCAATCCTTAAGGAACCTGGGTAGAGATCTTACAAATATCTTTGCCAGGATCCTTGAAAGATCCTCGTCAAATCCTTGAGGATCTTGGAAAAGATCTTTGTAGGATCCTTGTAAAGATCCTCTTAAGATCTTTGTAATATCCTGATATTATCCTTGAAGATCCGATCCTGACAAATATCTTTGAAAGATCCTTGTAAGATCCTCATCAAATCCTTGTGGATCCTGACAAAGATCTTTGAAAGATCCTTGAAAAGATCCTTTTAAGATCTTTGTAAGATCCTCATAATATCCTTGAGGAACCTTAAGAATCCTGACAAAGATCTCCCAAAGATCCTTGAAAGGATCCTTGTAAGATCCTTGTCAAATCCTTGAGGATCCTGACAAAGATCTTTGAAAGATCCTTGAAAAGATCCTCGTAAGATCCTTGTAAGATCCTCATAATATCCTTGAGGATCCTTAAGGATCCTGAAAAATATCTTTGAAAGATCCTTGAAAAGATCCTTGTAAGATCTTTGTAAGATCCTCATAATATCCTTGAGGATCCTTATGGATCCTGAAAAAGATATTTGAAAGATCCTTGAAAGGATCCTTTTAAGATCCTGTAAGATCCTTATCAGATCTTTGAGGATCCTAAAGGATCCTTACGAAGATCTTTGCAAGGATCTTTGCCAGGATCTTCATAAGATCTTTATAAGATCCTTATGAAATCCTTGAGGATCCTTGAAGGATCCTTGTCTTCAAGGATCTTTGCAAGATCTTTGCAGATCTTTACAGGTCTTTGCAGATCTTTAAAGATCTTTAAAGATCTTCAAAGATCCTGCAAAGATTTTCACCAGGGAATAATTATCTAACGTGAAGTCGTCAGGAGTATTGGATGCTACATGTACGCCCGCAGGCCGGGCTGGGATGCTACAGTAGACCAACACCAAAGCTAAGAGTGGGAAAGTTTGGCCCAAGCGTGGTTGTTGTCGGGCATGGCTACCTATATGGTCTAGGGATAATTATGTGTTCAATTGGTTAATAATATCTGCCGTGTTGTGATAACTTTCAGATACTGCCTCAGGATTGCATAGCTCATTGACAAACAAACAAGGAGGGCATTGTAATGATGGCATGAAGATGAAGATATATGTTTGTAAGAGCAGCTCTGATCCTAACTGTTTTGAAGGAAATAAAGGTAACTCTTTTGTATTTTATAATAAGTAAGTTGTATCTGTGTATACTCAGGTATTACTCCTGGAATTCCAGGAGTGTTGTTGTTTTAACTTGCCTTCAATCAAGATCTGTACTTCTTGAAGAATTCTTAGCTCAGTCTCAGCCAATATAATAAAATTATAATTAATTATCAGTTGAGTCCTTGACAGATAAACTAAAGGTCCTGTGGTGTGGTAAAGGATAACTTACTAAGTCTGTTCCTATTGTCTTTCCAGTCATTCATGGTGGTTTGGTCTGATTGGAGTGAGTGTGAAGATGGCCTTCAAACTCGGCAGTGTAATAACCCTGCCTCAGCAAATGGAGGCTTAGCTTGTGTTGGTCAGGACAGAAGAATGTGCACAACAAAAGCTTCTCAAACAGTGGATTGTAAGGGAAGTTCATGTAAGTACATTGTGTAAACACTGTGTAAAATATTTGTTTTGGGTGTGAAATAAATTTGTATTTTTTTTTAAAAACAGTTTGATACATTGTACTGGTCATGGATGGCAAATTTTGCAAGTTTATCATTCGTTTCTGTCTCAATCTTCCACAGTTAGTAATAATTTAATACAGTTTATCATCACGACACCCCTTTGGTGTTTTCAAACTTAACAATGCATTCATATCAAAGGATGCAACATTTTATTACAGATGTTACTTGAATGTATGGCGCAGCAAATGTTTCTAATTTTTCAAGCCAAGCTTTAATTTTTATGGCTACTGCGCTTGCGCAAGTGGCCATTATTGTCGTCGTCGAAGCATTCTTTGTAACATTCCTTCGTAAGACTTTTTTGTAACAATTCTTTGAATAACTGAACATGATATGGCATTGTTCGATTGTTTCGCTTCATGACAGTGGTGTCAAGTGCAATGCTTAAAAGAAGATTGGCATATTTAGTGAGCTATATGGAGAGAAATTGCGTTGCAAAATAAATATGAAAGACACGTTTGTTTTTAAATGTTTTTATTTACGTAGGTGTATTTCTTTGACAACTGCACGAACAGGGTCGCGTTTGATTGAGTCACATTGTTGAAGCTTTTGTTGAGTAACCGCCGGTCTTTTAGAGTCCTTCGTACAATTCATTTGTTTGAGTTGTACTTTCCTGAAATAAAGATAAAAGTTGCTAAAAAGGGAATAGGTAAAATTAAGATATTTACTAAGTAGGACGGATCATTTTTTTTTCTAGTTAGTAATGTTTATGTGGGAGCTGTATTTGTTTGGCTAGGCTTCAAGGAGTCACTCACGCGCGAAGGGCGAAGCCGCGAAAAGAAGACGGCGAGATAGTTTACTGGAGCAGAGTTTTTGAAAATCATTCCGGCACAGCTTCAGTTGTTTAAAGGGTGATAAAACAGTATAAAACGATCAATTGATAACTCAAGAGATAAATGAAATTTATACAGGTAAAACGTGATATTCGTTAAGCCTTGGGTTGCGATAGACTCATTTAGTCACACACGCGAGGGGTGAAGTCAGAGAAGAAAGTATTGCTGAGGGACCAAATAATTTTGTTATGCTAGCGTGAATTTACAACTCTTGAAAATCTTTCAGAGCTTCAGTTGTTGAAAGGCTGATGTGCAATTTATTTTTAGATTATGTTATGTCAGCGCGAATGCTGCTGTGTAAACAAAGATAATATCGTTAAACTGTATGACGACAATCAGAAGAGTATGAGTGATGAGTGATTTGAGAATTTTGTTATGTCAGCATGAATGCTGCGAATGCTGTTGTGACAAAGATCAAAGCCGCGTGCTGGATTGCAGAAAATTAATTCACCGCGCTTTCGGGAGTCTGACGTTGGACATCGTGACAAAATGATATTAGAAAATGGATTTTAGATCTACTATTGTTTAAGTGTGTTAAAGTTTTTTCAAAACGAGGAATGATTTTAATAAAATGTGACCCTCCATAGGAAAAGGGGGCTTAAGGTGATTTTTTACAAACGCATTTAAACGCAGCGTTTGAAATGCATTTCAAATGCATTTCAAATGTGTTTCAAACGGTTTCAAACTGAAGGCGTTTCAAACAGAAGAAACGCGTTTCATTGCGTTTGAAACACAAAAATAATTAATTAAGATGTGCATAATTATTTCCATTACAGAGGTTAACCGCCAAACGCCGGCCAAATTTATAACAGAGCCGGACAACTGGGGTCTTTTTTGTAGGGAAGCTCGCGCACAAACTTTTAGACGAATGAAGAGAAAAAGTTTTGCAGAACCGATTCAAGCGTGATCGAAACAAGATACATAAAATTAATTATCATGTGTGATAAAACCACGCGAGGACTGCTTTTGTGCGGACAGATGCAGATGAAGCATTTTTCGTTTTCATGGGCCGAAATTCAGCACATTTGCTTCACTTTCTTGACATTATTTTGCCATTCACTCCCTTGGCTTAGGTGTAAGCGGTCGTAGCCTTTACATTCCGTAGATTATTATCTGTACTCTGGATCATGCTGGATACATGCACGCACGCAATAAAAAAACTGCTAACAGCTAGTAGAATTAACACACACAAAAATCCATAGAGTGCATTAACTGAAAAAGTGAAAACAGAACTACAAACGTATGTAAAAATCGACCGCCATTTCCTTCATTCAAGATACAAAACAATGTCCCGCTTTTTGTAAACAGATGATCGGCGGACTGATTAAACTAAAGATAACACTGACGTCTTCAAGCTTTTCGAACCCCGATATTCGACCCACAAGAGTTACAAGTATGTTACAGAGGAGTTAATACATTTAGGTAAATTGTTGTAACATTTACAGGAAAGAAAACGAGGAGTAATACTGTGTTGGTTTCACTTGGAATCGAGGCATAGAACTGGGCCTCCGTGACAAACGTCAGTGTTGCGTGTGTTATGCTCGATCTGCGGTTAGAAGTCGTGTCTGCTGTCATGTCAAGCTTTGTCCGAGCCTTTCTGTTTTAGGTGCACGCTCAATGCATTGCGAAGTGTTTGAAAACAGTTTGCAAGATCGTCAATTTATACACATGTAATGATGTTTATACTATGTACGTGCTCGCCTACACGTTTTTAGAATGAGAAATACACCTGAATATTCCTGTTATCTTTCTTGATATCTTTCGCGTATAAACATGCTTTTAGAACGAGGATTATTCCCCGGGATTATTCCAGTGTCTTTAGAACACTTTTACGCGCTGTTCTCTTATTAAACAAATTAATTACTAGGTACATGTAGGCGAGTTGACTTCAGTGTGGGCGAGTTAACTTGTTGGCAAAGTGACCGGCTTCGCATACGGAACTTGATTTACTTTGTACAAATATTGTACGAAAACCGAGTGGAAGGTTTTTCGATAGTTGCGACTCAGATGAAGCTTAAATCAACGGAGACGACGCTCCAAGAAAACTAATTCATGTATTGGAATGTCGGACGATCTTGAATTCATACTCGAAAGGAAAGGTAAATTATATTTATAGGGGGAAGGATACTTCCAAAAAATTTGGGTAGGGGTGTGCCGCTGGGCTATAAAACCCCTTACCCTGTACCAGACTACAAAACGATAATTTTGGCGACCCTGTTTCAGACTAAAACGATTTTTAACGATTTTTTCTAACCCAAAAGGCTAAACTAGTAAGCAGCAGTTGTAAAGTTTCCTTCCTACGCGTATCGATTCGTCTGACTAACATAATCCAGAGTATCAATTAACGATATTTTGTGCCAACTTCTGGGGAACTGATACCCTGTTCCAGACCAAAAAATGTCGTTTGTTATACCCTGTTCCAGACCAAACTGCTTAAAAACCATACCCTGTTCAGTGGCACGTACCTATATAGCGTATATAAGGGAGTGCCCCCCCCCCCCCCCCCGGGAGGGAAGCCGCGAGAAGAAGCGACCAGCAGGCTGCGTGCTGGCGATTTCGTTGGCGTGCGATGGCAAAATACGCGCGTGTCGAAGCCACGAACGCGCAAAGTACGCCCGTGGCTGTTTGGAGGACTTTGAAGCATTTACAGTTGTTATAGTACCCTAGGTGAAAAGGTTTTTTTCCTCTGCGCAAACTGAGCGGTGAGTCACGACGGCAAAGCCAAAGTAAAACAAAATCGCTTTTTTTTGCTGTCCTTTGTCTTCGTCAAGGAAAAAAATATCCTCAGACACGGGGGTATTGTTGTAGTTTTCTACACATAAAGAGTTCGATCTACTAGAAGTTTTAGTTAGCATTTCTGTGAAATGTAATTACCTTTTCCAGCCCGCTTTGAATTGAGGTTGATCATTCACAGCTTCAGTTCAGTTGAAAGACTGTTGATGCAACTGTACTTATGAGTGATTCTAACATGGTGGAGTCACTTGTAGTGTCGACGAAGACCGGACTCGAGAGAGCGGCGGAAATCTAGCCTAGAGCATAGGTTGAAAACAACAGACTCATTTGATGCGTGCATGTACGTGCTGAGGAAAGATAAGACGGAACAAAAACAACAGTGACGTTAGACTATGTGTTGACATAAGATACCAGAAATGCGGTTTTCTTTGTGAAGGAAACAAAGATGTAAGTAATTAAGTTGCGTCTTTATTGATAAAAAGATAAAATTAAGTTGTACCAGTACACATGGCTGTTCTGTGACTTATTTGGTGCCATGTGAGGGATTCTGAAACTTCTAATCTGTATAAGTGTATAGTGGGGGAAAATCGCGTGACATTATAGCAGGAAGCAAGATGAGAACTGTTCTTTGATGGATTCTGGTGTAATAATTCGTCGTCTATTTATAGTATGTCAATAATTTCGCGGCGTGTACTATGTCAATAATCATTTCGCGGCGTGTAATTACGTACAGAGATAAAGGCGGGTTTTTTGGCAGGTTTTTTTTCGGTTTCTCAGGTTTCTCACTTTCGTGAAGTCAACCGAATCCCTTTGTTTTGACTGTGATTGAAACGCCTCGTATGTACAGTGGAATCCGGATAAGACGGACACCAAAGGGACACGCAATTTTCAATTGTCCGTATTAGCAACGTCTAAAGACTGCAGTAAAAGGCCAAGGAAGTGAAACTTTTGTGTTACGTCTGCCACGCAGGCTACTTTTGTGTGAGCACAGTGAGCAGAGAACGTTAGGTCTACAAGGGTCAAACACCGGAAGACAGTTTGTCAAACATGTCATGACAAATGAAAATATACAGTGCACAGATAAGCGAGGTTAACTTTGTATGAGAGCGAAAAAGTGTCCGTTGTCCGTATTAGCGGGCTAATGTAAGATAAAATATATGAGCTTTTCGTCGGGACAAACAAAACTGTCCGTGAAAGCGGGTATCCGGCCGTATTAAGCGGGTGTGCGAAAGGGGAGGGGATTGCGCGTGTACTAACTTTCGAGTGCCTCCCGAGTTTGTAGGGGGGTCCCGCCGGGTCAATTTTGATATTTCACATTTCGTGCGTTTTGATATGAAAACAGGCAGCAAAAAGCGAACGTATAAACATAAAAATTTCTTGTACTTTTAAATTCAAAATGGATTTTTGACAAACAAGAAACTTTATGTGACATGTAATTTACAATTTACGGACAAAGGTATCTATCGATTCTTGGTTTTCACGTGACGTCACCAAATTCTAAAATTCAAAACCGCGAGGCCTACAGAATTTTTACCTTCATTCAAGAAAAGATTACCTAAGGGACTGTGCAATAATTATCAGGAGGGGGGGAGGGGGGGGAGGTTGGAAAATGAGTTTCATGTAGCCAAATATTAGGTAATACCCCCCTCTTAAAGGAGTGAATTTAGTTATGTTCAACGTCCGATGAAGGCTAGCTAGGCCGGAAAATTTTTCGGTCCCCACCTTATAAATAGGTATGGATTCGCCAATGTAATATGTACGTGAAATAAAATGTTAAGCCCCCCCCCCCCCTCTCTTGAGTGACTTAATTTACCTAGAGCCCCCCCCCCCCTCTCCTTGCTTTGATTTTACTTTATGCCCCCCCCCCCCCCCCCTCCTGGTAATTATTGTACAGTCCCTAAATATATATCTTTTTCACAATTTCTTAGCTCGATCTCATGCTTCCTTTTGAAAATAGAACGGTTTAAATTTCCGAGTTCATCGTACGTGACATCAGCAGGACGACCGTGACAGAGCTGTTCCGTATCTAAAACATGACTCTTCGGGTGATTTTCAGCATTCTAAACAATTTAAGTTTAAGGATAAATATTTATCTAAATATTCGAAAGTTCACAAGAGAAAACAAACCTCCTTTCTGGCAAAAGTGAACTCCAGATGTTTTTTCCTATTTCCGGCGCCCATGTTGGAGCAACCTCGTTCCCAGGGTCTCTTCCTTCCCGCCCCCCAAGAGCGAGAGAAAAGAGACGTCTCTTTTCTCTCGCTCTTGGGGGGCGGGAAGGAAGAGACCCTGATTTGTTGTTATCTTATTTTCGTTTCAGTTGTAATATTACCCTCCTCGTCAACTCCGATTAAAGCACCAAGCAAGTCAGCCTCCCACACAAAAACACCTTCAGCCACATTCAGTTCATACCATACATTCGCCGCGGCTTCATCTCCGACATCAATCTTCACTCCATCCTCCTCAACTGAGCAACAGGCCACGGTTTCATCTCCAACTACTCCTGTTCCTACAAGCAAGTCAGCCTCCCACACAAAAACACCTTCAGCCACATCCAGTTCATACCATACATTCGCCGCGGCTTCTTCTCCGACATCAATCTTCGCTCCATCCTCCTCAACTGAGCAACAGGCCACGGTTCCATCTCCAACTACTCCTGTTCCTACAAGCAAGTCAGCCTCCCACACAAAAATACCTTCAGCCACATCCAGTTCATACCATACATTCGCCGCGGCTTCTTCTCCGACATCAATCTTCGCTCCATCCTCCTCAACTGAGCAACAGGCCACGGTTCCATCTCCAACTACTCCTGTTCCTACAAGCAAGTCAGCCTCCCACACAAAAACACCTTCAGCCACATTCAGTTCATACCATGCATTCGCCGCGGCTTCTTCTCCGACATCAATCTTCACTCCATCCTCCTCAAGTGAGCAACAGGCCACGGTTTCATCTCCAACTACTCCTGTTCCTACAGAGTGTCGTACTGATGATACTTGCAAGAATGGAGGAAAGTGTGTTATACCAGGCTATTTTTGCGAGTGTCGGAAATATTACGTGTGGAACCTCTGCGTGGTTTATGTTGGTAAGTTAGTGGGCGGTTTGTATGGTCCAGATAATAAGAAATATTATTCAATGCTGATGCTATCTCAATTTTGATTGGCTAAAAGCACTCTGCTAATTCCAGATGGCACTGTGTCATCGCGTCATATCTACATACACTGGTATTCAGTATGCATGTAGGTATGACGCGTTTTTGCAGACAATTGTTTTTATACATGTCGATTGACGTCATGCACGTGTACCACGCGTCGTTCGCTTCATTAGGGCAACAACAACGAAAAAATGTTACAAAACGCTGCAAAGTTAAGCCGAAGTGATGATATAGGTTTTTTAAATATATAATAGAACAATTATTGGATTCGGTTTTCCCATGATAGCGAGAATTATCAAGGCCTCGGTTTGTGTTATCCGCCTCAGCCTTCGGCTTCGGCAGAGGCCTTGATAATTCTCGCTCTCATGCTCAACCTCATCCAATAATTGTTTAAAAATACTATGCTCCGTTTTATTATAGTTACAGTTCTACAAAACAAGACATTTTATTCCCAGAACATTCAGTTCAGATTTATGAATATCGGAAAACCATTAAAGTTAAAACCATATTAAATTCGTCTTCGGCCTTCAGAAGCTATAGAACTACTGTCCTGTAATCCTAAAATGGACAGTTTGGAACAGGCCCAACTCTGCACAGTATTGATGGCTTTTGTGCAAAATTGACGGCCAAACTTCAAACGTGTTGGAGATAATTATTTTGCTTTTAAAATATAGACTGAAAACTGCGCGCGCTCTGATTGGTTAAAAACCATGTTTTATCAGAGTATATAACATAGAAAAGCGTGTTTTATCGTTTCGCGCGCGTAAATCTATATTTTAAAGCACATAAAGAAGCCAAAACCATGTATTATACTGTCATAAAACACTCCGGGAATTTGAGAACACTTGAGAAATTTAGAAAACACTCGCCTGCGGCTCGTGTTTTCTAAATTTCTCTCGTGTTCTCAAATTCCCGTCGTGTTTTATGACAGTATAATACATGGTTTTGGCTTCTTTATTTGTTAAATATTTAGTAAAGAGTCACCCTAAGATTTCCGAAGATTGCCAAAAATTGCCGAAGATTACCTTAATAGTTACGAAGATTTTCCAACGCTATCGGAGGGTTTGCGAAGACTATCGTATATCTTTTTCCTAAGTAATCATTGTATAGCCCGAAGCTGTTAAACAGTCTACTCAATAATACACTTACAAAAATAGAAAAAATACTATATTATACTACGTAATCACATGATTTTCTCCTGCAATTTGGATTAAACTTCGCTCGTGCATTTTTTTTTAGCCTTTTTAAAAGTTACTCCAAAATGCAAAGTTATTCCAAAATGCACTCGAAATCATGTGATTATCTTTGCAAATATAAACTAGTACTAGATAACAAATATAAAAACACATCCACACTAGCTAGTAGCACTAGTAAGGAACGCTTGGTTCATTTTGAGTCGAATTATGTACGTACGCATTGAGTAGTTAAAATTAATTGCGTATATCTCGCCGCAGCGTCATTACAATTGCTAAATTAGGAACATGGTCACTTTAATAAGTTCATTTATTTTTAAATTAGGCTCAAGCGCTGTGGAAACTGAGATAACTCTTTTGAACGAGGTAAGGATGCTGCGTTTTACTTTGTGTTACTGTGCTTCATCTAATGGTTTTACTTTCGACGCTCAATAGCAGTTATTACAGATGCATGTCAGCGGTTTGACATGCAAACGAGGCGAAAGGGTCATCTGGTATTGTTAGCCGTTTGACATGCAAACGAGGCGAAAGGGTCAATCTGGCATTGTATTGGCCCATTAGCCTCATTTGTAGGCTCGATTACCAGCTGCTGTTCGGGAAAATGAGCCAGAACGAAGACCAGACTCGAGAGTTCGAGCGGCGGAAATCGAGCCTAACTCGTTTGCATACTTTTTAAGAACAAAATAATATTTGACTGCGGGCTCAACTGTAATAACTGCTATTGAAACCGCTCTAAACATGTCTAAAACCAAACTTATAATCTAATTATCAATCTGATTGTCTTGACTTTCTTTCAGAAACAGTGGATGAGTTTTAACTTTAAGCTTGCAGTAGCAACAGCTTGTACCAAATTCTATTGCAAAGGTGGCGAATGTAAAAGGTAACAGAAGTATGTCATTGTGGCTGTGCAGTTTATTCTAGTCATGATTTAGACTATTCTTTTTATGATTTAGACTATCCTTTTTATATTAGTAACATTAGTATTATGTGTAAATTTTTAACTAGAACGTCTTACAAAATGTAAATAGTATTACTTAACTAATTTTTAATTAGTTTTAAAATAGTGTCCCCAATTAGTAGATTTCATTCTGCTATGTCTTTATTGACACTATAATAAAGTTCATTCATTCATTAAAATACAACGAATTCGGAGATAATTGATCCGGCAGCCATTTCACAAAGTCGTTAAAAGGACCTTTTCAATCCAATGAACTGCTTTTATGCTGGAAAAACTGGATGGAAAAACTGTAAGAGGGTCTGGATGGAGGGTACAAATGTAAGTTGTCGGTTGTAAGATGACAATTTGTCAGTTGTCAGTTACATTTTGGGGCATTTGTCAGTTGTCAGTTAAGTGGCTAATAATTAACAGCGATCCTCTTGTCTTCCTAGGCTTGTAAGCCAATTTTCGTTCTCAGATTCAGTCTATCACTCTCTTAAGAGTGACTGCCTGTTGGGATCGAGAATGGTCCGTCAACGACCCATTTGGCGAATCGCTGATATTTTGCCCAAAGATACCCTTGGGTGAACTATTTTCAAAAATCATATTTAAAAGTTCCAGCGATTTTTTAATTTTCAGAAAATCGCGAAAATTTGAAAGTGCGGTCAAAATGCGGTTTTTCGCTTCATCAAAAGCCCAAAATATGGTGCAAGAACGAAGCACCACCGAAGCGTTCAAATAAATCCAATTGTCGCCAAACTTTACACGAAGTCGGAACAACTATTCCTATGCATTGTTCATTAGTAATAATTTTCAAGTACGTTGAAATTGTAATTTTGTAAGCCATTTTAAAAACACCTCCGAAGACCGCTAAAAATGGCGGCAGAATATCGTTAATGTTTAGCACCATAAAAATACCCCTGGTACCTCATTTTTCGAAACTTTTATTTTACAGCCCTAACATATGATTATTGAACTTTTACCATGCCAAGTGTCAGGGTCGAACTCGAAACGCTTCCCTTCGAAAAAATCGAAAATCTATGTAATGTGTTCGGGCCAAATGATGCAAGATTTAGAGACGAACTTGAGGTTAATCAACTTCAATTTGGACCATAAATTCTAAAATTAATTTCATTCTTGGCAATTTGCAGCATGAAGCTGGCAAAAATATCCATTAGCATGTAGAAAACACATTCAGAGGCTTTAGAAGATATTGAAAGTCAAATTTGAGATAGAAATCTCTCTAATTTTACCAACGGCTAGTATTCGCAATGTACTGTAGTTTATACAAGTAAACAAACGATTGTTCGTCGATCGGTACGGTCTCTCCAGAGGTCAGGATGTCAAGAACAGTTCAAAGATTCGGCAATGTATTATACTGGAGCGAATATCTAGCAGAAGACCAAAATGTCAGTGTTGCAGTCTGGTAGTAATTTCAAAACAAATTGCGTCTAAATAATTGAAACATTATAAGAAGCAAAACTATCCGACCCCAAACAAATACACATCATTTAGTGCTATAAATTATTGTGCGAAGTAGCCACAAGAAACATACCCAAAAGCCATACGTCCACCTCAGTGCTACATCATATTAGCTTCCACAATTCCAAGCTGCTTTCTGTTATAAACATCATATTGCCATATTCAGTACCATCGGCAACCTCGTTCCCAGGGTCTCTCATCCACCGCCCCCAAAGAGCGAGGAGGAGAGACCCTGGTCGGGGCTGGTCACGTGGCTCCCAGATTCTGGGAGATTACAAATATACGACAGGAGGGAGGGGCGGCTAAGTGTGCAATTTGTCTATTCTGAGCCAAGGGGAGAACGGAAAGTGTTGTAAATCAAAATAACCGCACTCCCGTTGGATGTGCTTTCCAGTGGTAAACATTTTCGCCGTTCCGAGACGCCAAAAAGACGATTAACGGACGATTAAAGAATTTTGTAGCCTTCAAGACCGCGATCAAGGAAAGCTAGGGTTCTTAGATGTATCGAAATATCGCCATCTGTACAACGCACATAGTTGATCAAGATCTGCAAAGACGAAGGAGTCGAAAGCGGGTTAATGTTTCGAATCCAGGACAGGAAAGGGATAAAGAAAATATTGATAGCTTTTATTTATTCGGCGGCGATGTTTTGCTTGACTCTTTATTCTGGTTATTTCACGGTCTCGTGTATTTCGTCGCTACCGGCGGCGTTGCGAAAATGATAAAAGGTGACAAAATGATCACCGACAAGTCTCCGCGATCGGTATGAATCTTCAAGAAAATTCAACCCAACTCCAGGTAAATTACGTACTATTGCTTGTTTCTGTTTGTTTTTATTGCACTCGCCTTACCTTCACCTTTTAGGATATATCTTTTAAAGGAACACGCGACATGTAACATGAATTACATATAGTGCGATGTGTACGTGATGTGTTAGATTTTACAGCGCTGGAGTCAGCGACTCGCAAAATATCAGCTTGGTTTATTAAACTTGAATTAAGCCCAGGGTGTCTTAATATTTTTTATTTCCTCTTTGTGGAAATGTTCAGATGTCAGTGTAATTTATATAATAATGACGCCTCGACATTGACCTTTCGAGACCTTGCCTGTCGTGGAGCAGCGCTAGCGCGCTGGAAATTCATCGATTTTCCGTAGCCCGTCAGTAATACAGCAACAACATCTCGGCCACAGTAAATTGCCTCTAAACATTGGAGTAACTGCTGCAAACAGCGAACTGAAGACTGCTGTAAAAACATCGCTTGCCTGTGAACAGTGGCCGTTAGCTTCTGGCCTCGGTTTGTTGTCACAAAAGAAAGCGCGACAAAGATTCGTAATTGTAGGAGCCCTCCCTGGGGTTTCAAAATGTCAATTAGACACGTGACCAGCCCCAACCAGGGTCTCTCTTCCCTCGCGCCTCTGGGGTGGGGAGATGAGAGACCCTGGGAACGAGGTTGTACCATCGGCAGTGCGTATCATATGTCAGGCAAAAGTGTTGTTGACATTTGAGCCTCAAAACATGTCACGCAACTCAACACCTGAATTAGCTATCAGGCCAACATTACTTTACAACTTTTTAATACTTCGTTGAAAAACTCTGACAATATATTAGCACTATAATTATGTGAATTGAAATTAATTTTGATGGATTTATTTTTTTGCGGGAAATCGGTCTTTGTGGAATCTGTTTTTGCAAATTATGAGAGTGGGGAGAGGTGGATAATTTTGGCAGGAATATTTTTTTCCGAACTATTTATAAACATCTATGTAAAGATCTTGCAACATATGGCATTCATGGCCATTCCCGAGATGGATTGTGCATTGTTTTCCATTCTTCTCCGAATAGCAATACGGGATTTTTTTTTAACAACTCTCCCTCCCCCCCCCCCCCCCCCCCCCCTTCTTCTCTCTCAAAAATTATGAGATATGTTTGCTAAGTATGAAAAGGCGCAAAATACTGAAAGTTCTCGATAATTTACTTTTGGCACGTGCGCTTGCTAGTAATGTCCTTCGGCATTTTCAGAAGTGGCAAGTGTGGAGCCTTTTTACGCACGGGCGGGAGACCTTGCCTAGTTGCTAGGCCTCTATATTTCACCGCGGTCAATCCGTTTCGGGTCACGTGGTCCGAGCGAAAAAGTGAGTCTTGGATACGTCATCGAAATGAATTGACCGCATAGGCCTGGGAGAAAGCCGTCCGGGAACTAGGCAAATCTAGGCCCAGGCCTTTGCACACGCGTTGCAGCATCGGTAGCTTGAGTAGCTTCAGCGTATCATCCCGAGCCATTGCACATACGTCGTGCTGATCGTACACGAGTGCTGGAGCTGGATTTTTTTTTACAGCCTCCTTTGCCTGACTAAAATTAATCTCCTCCTGTAATGCGTGGACATCCATCTCATCGGGGTCCCTTTGGCGCACTGCAGCATTTTGGCGAGAGAAGAAGGAGGCGACCTGCGAGGCGGCGAGAAATTCGGATGCTTTAAAAAGACGTACACTATCAGTAACACGGGCTCGTCGCATTTCCCGCGCAACAATTTCGGTGTCAAGCTTTTGGCCCGTCGTTTGGCCAATACGGAATTTGGCCAATAGGTATGACTTTTGCTTGTCGCTAAATCGATACGCCTTCTTGGCTGTTGGTGTTTCCGTGGATAGCAGCGAGGCAGCGGGGATTATTCGTGTCCCCAAGACGGCTGCGTTCGTGTTTTTCAAAGAATATCCGCTTTAGATAAGCACCTGTCTCTAGAGATCGCTAGAGTGAAATTCGCTTATGGATTTAATTAGCCAAAATGAGTTACAATAATTAAGTCCTGTTTGGTGAGCTAAAAATTGGTCCGCCTCGCAGGTCGCCTCCTTCTTCTCTCGACTCTCGCCAAAGTGCTTGAGTTCGCCAAAGGGACCCTGATGAGATGGATGTCCAGGCATCGCAGGAGGAGACTAATTTTAGTCAGACAAAGGAGGCTGTAAAAATCAATCCAGCTCCAGCATCCTCTCGTGTACGATCAGCACGACGTGTGTGCAATGGCGCTGGGTGATACGCTGAAGCTACTCGAGCTACCGATGTTGCAACGCGTGTGCGAAGGCCTGGGCCTAGATAGAGTGTAGATATAGCTCTCCCACCCGTGCGTAAAAAGGCTCCATACTTGGCACTTCTGAAGGACATTACTAGCAAGCGCACGTGCCAAAAGTAAATTATCGAGAACTTTCAGTATTTTCCGCCTTTTCATAATTAGCAAACATATCTCATTGTAATTTTTGAGAGAGAAGAAGGGGGGAGGGGGGAGGGGAGGGGGGGAGTAGTTTAAAAAAATCCCGTATTGCTATTCGGAGAAGAATTATGGAAAACAATGCACAATCCATCTCGGGAATGGCCATGAATGCAATATGTTACAAGATCTTTACATAGATGTTTATAAATAGTTCGGAAAAAAATATTCCTGCCAAAATTATCCACCTCTCCCCACTCTCATAATTTGCAAAAACAGATCCCACAAAGACCGATTTCCCGCAAAAAATAAATCCATCAAAATTAATTTCAATTCACATAATTATAGTGCCAATATATTGTCAGAGTTTTTCAATGAAGTATTAAAAAGTTGTAAAGTAAAGTTGACCTGATAGCTAATTCAGGTGTTGAGTTGCGTGACATGTTTTGAGGCTCAAATGTCAACAACACTTTTGCCTGACATATGATACGCACTGCCGATGGTACTGAATATGCCGCCAGAAAATGGATTCAGATTTTCCCCGATGTTTATAACAGAAAGCAGCTTGGAATTGTGGAAGCTAATATGATGTAGCACTGAGGTGGACGTATGGCTTTTGGATATGTTTCTTGTGGCTACTTCGCACAATAATTTATAGCGCTAAATGATGTGTATTTGTTTGGGGTCGGATAGTTTTGCTTCTTATAATGTTTCAATTATTTAGACGCAATTTGTTTTGAAATTACTACCAGACTGCAACACTGACATTTTGGTCTTCTGCTAGATATTCGCTCCAGTATAATACATTGCCGAATCTTTGAACTGTTCTTGACATCCTGACCTCTGGAGAGACCGTACCGATCGACGAACAATCGTTTGTTTACTTGTATAAACTACAGTACATTGCGAATACTAGCCGTTGGTAAAATTAGAGAGATTTCTATCTCAAATTTGACTTTCAATATCTTCTAAAGCCTCTGAATGCATTTTCTACATGCTATTGGATATTTTTTTCCAGCTTCACGCTACAAATTGCCAAGATTGAAATTAATTTTAGAATTTTATGGGCCCACTTGAAGTTCATTAACCTCAATCGTCTCTAAATCGTGCGTCATTTGGCCCGAACACATTACATAGATTTTCGATTTTTTCGAAGGGAAGCGTTTCGAGTTCGACCCTGAAACTTGGCATGGTAAATGTTCCATAATGATATGTTAGGGCTGTAAAATAAAATTATCGAAAAATGAGGTACCAGCGGCATTTTTGTGGTATTAAACATTAACGATATTCTGCCGCCATTTTTAGCGGTCTTCAGAGGTGTTTTTAAAATGGCTTGCAAAATTACAATTTCAACGTACTTGAAAATTGTTACAAGTTAATAATACATAGGAATAGTTGTTCCGACTTCGTGTAAAGTTTGGCGACAATTGGATTTATTTGAACGCTTCGGTGGTGGCTTCGTTCTTGCACCATATTTTGGGCTTTTGATGAAGCGAAAAACCGCATTTTGACCGCACTTTCAAATTTTCGCGATTTTCTGAAATTAAAAAATCGCTGGAACTTTTAAATATGATTTTTGAAAATAGTTCACCCAAGGGTATCTTTGGGCAAAATATCAGCGATTCGCCAAATGGGTCGTTGACGGACCATTCTCGATCCCAACAGGCAGTCACTCTTAATCATTTCTCTTGATCTCTTGCAGCAAGTCCGGACGAGTAAAGCGTTCAGAAAAAGCACAATATTTTCAAGTTTCCGATGTTAAAATACTTGGACTTTCTTCAGGCGGAGAAAATACTTGGAAAATTGAATTAGCTGTTTTATTCCCATCTGTGGATGGGAAAGCTCCCGGCCAACCTGTGCCAGCTGATCAACTCAGTTATCGAATACTCAATGGAAACAAAGCAAGTATTGGGAAAGCTGTTGGAGGTGCAATCAAGAGGACAACAATCGGTAATTTTTTCAGCTTTATTTATTTCACACGATTCTTATCTAAACAAAAAATACTACCTGGAGGCTGCTCTATCGGCTAATAAAGCCCAAGGCTAAAGAAAATGTCCCAAAAATTAAATGCAATGAAATTTTACTGCAATGATTAATTCACATTCTTTTTGAAGCTTTTTGTGCGCGAATATACTATCCAATGAGAAGCCGAGGATAGCTATCTTCTACTTCTGATTGGGTAGTCTGCACGCACGAAATAATGTGAATTAATTAAAAGTCGTCACACTTTTCGGCTCCTTGCGGTAAGAACAAGTTTGAAGCTGAGGGCTTTATTAGCCCATATCCAGCAGTACTTCATTGGTGTTATAATCCTACAATACTTTTTTGCAGGTATTTCTCACTACAAGGTCCTTTTATTTAATTTGTCTTCTTATTCTCTAGCGTTGTCGTTGTCGTCGTTATTGTAAACGTACTCAATCACTTGTATCTGATTTGAGTATTCAAATTACAATAACCAAAAATGCTTCTTTATTTAGGCAAATTTCCAGAACAACCTCCTACAAAAAAGCCTGAAAAATCAACCCAAGATAAAGAAAAATCTACAGTTCCGATTGCTGTTGGAGTTGGAAGCGCTGTTGTTCTGATAATAGTCTTGGTTGCAGTTGTTGTCTACAGGATGAGGCGGTAAGGCTTTTCCAGGTCATCTTGTCTTATCTCCCTCCTCTACAGAGGCTTCTTGGGATATCGGGGATAGGGATGATTGGGAAGAGGGAAATATAAAGCGCGCGGAGGCTGGAGAGAGAATAAAAGCAAGAGCGCGGGAGACGATACTGAAGAAGGGAGAAAGAAAAGAAAGGAAGCCTCTGCCATATAACTTGCGGTTCTCTGGTCGTTTCCCGCGTGCGCTCCTTCTCCTCTTTCTCCCGTCTTCCAAGAGAGCCTCAGCGGCGAGAGAGTTGTCATATGGAGTTTCAAGTGAAATTGAGCCCGAGTACGGTTTTAGCTCTAAAACCGTGGTCCCCCAAAATAAATAACACTCCTAGGTAATGTATGCGCACCACACCCACCACGCCGAAATATTATGCGGCTTGTAATACAGTAGAACCCCGCTAACTCGAACTCGGAGTTAGCGGGGTTCTACTGAGTTTATATAAACGGGCATTACTTGTAAACTTGTCAAACTCCCTAAAGAAGAAGAGAGACAAGGAACGCATAGGAGAAAATAAAAGAAGTTTACCAGGAAAAGTCATTGCGGTGCTGCTCAATAGTTTGGCCTTAAAAAATGAATATTATGAATTATTCAGGTGACAAAATTATACTGCTAACCATTACGCCTATACATACCATTACATTCAATTAACCCCTAAGCCACTAAACAATAAATTATGATGCGCTATATATCAAACAGTTACTTTGTCTTGCAGTAAGAAACCTTCAAGACCTTCAACCTGTTCAACGCAGAACAGAGATGAAAACGACGACATCCGGTTGCACAACTGGGAGACCAACTCGATCATTGTATTTGATAACCCAGGATTTGGTGAAGGTTCCATACGTGGCTCCACCTCAACAGCCAGAGGTGTTTCGGTGGAAGAAAAATTAAGGAAAGTGAACGAGGTTGGTTTACAAGAACTTCGCTTCCAAAATGACACGACAAACGACTCAGCAGATAAGGTAGTCCGCGATGACGGCAACGGGACAAATCAAGTACCCGATATGCGGACAGCCATAAGTAATCCAACATATGATCTGGCTTATCCTGAGGATCGCGGGATAGAGGTTCCTGAACACCTATACGCTTTCGTTCAGTCGGTGAAAGAACAACCGAAGAAAGGGGGGAAGTTGAAAACGATTACATAAAGCCTGTAGATTCTCAATCCCAGATTCCCCAGCGAACAGCAACTGATGACAACGACTACGAGCAAGTGATGAAGTTAAAGGATGAATCCCCGGATGAATCACACGCTTGCGGATCAATATAAAGAAAGTGACTTTTTCTAGGTGGTAAGGGCCACCTTAATGGAGTGATTTTTAAGAATGTTTCTTGATTTTTAGAATTGCCAGCGGAAACTTCATTATAAGCGTAATTTTTCTATCTATACCTCTCAAGTAAAATATTCGTTAAGTAAGGTTGTCGGTTGTCTGGAGGTGTCTAGCTTTCACAGCCTGATGTAGTGAAAGCTGACAAACTAAAACCGGAACGAAACAACTTATAGCATGATTTATCTAAATGTTATTCTGATCGTTGACCCATTAGGACTATAGATTTAAATAGAAGGAAGCGGCTCGTGCATTCACTAGCTGCTTTTCTAGACCTCAAGCGTGCATCATTTTCTTATAGAACATAGAAAACCATCTTCTATTAGGTAAATAGTAGGTGCCTGTGTAGCCAATCAGATTGCGAGTTTGCCAATAGTCAGCCGCTGGGTTACGCTAATTTTTATTATAAACAAATCGGTGCGGTTATATTAGTTATTTTTTTAACTGATATATTTTAACTGGAAACAAGTTAATAATTTTACGTGTAAGTCTATTTTTATTTCTTACTCATGATTACGTGCAACGTTACTGTGGCAGACCTACTTTGTATGCATATCCTTAGTCTGATGATGGTATAGTTCATACCGAAATATAACTTTTTCCAACTTATTTTTCTCATTTGCTGTCTAAATATTTTGACACAATGAACATACTCGGAGTATCCTTCATTCTCTATGTAAAGAAATATGTATCGTGTATTTGCAGCCAAGCTGTAGGATTTTGAGCTTGATATGTTACTATAACATGTTACTATACTATGGACTGTGATGATTTGAAGCCAAGCCGTAGTATTTTTTATCTTAACATTTTTTATTACTGTTAAATAGTTGACAACGTTTAGTCTAAACTTTGATGTTACTATAACATGTTAGTATACCATGGATTGTTGAAGAAGTATCATTATTTGATGCCAAGCTATAGTATTTTTTTTATCTTAACATTTTTTATTATAGTAAACTAGTTGACAAAGGTAAGTCTAAATTTAGATGTTACTATAACATGTTGCTATACTATTGGATTGTTGCAGAATGTATCATTATTTGATGTGAATTATTAAATTTTTAACAGTGAAGTAGTTGACAAGGTTAAGTCTAAATTTCAAATGACTTATTTGATGTCAAACTGTTGCTTTTTTTTAAATGTCTAGTGTAAAAGTTTATTTTAATAAAGCTCTTAAAATAACGTTTGTTAGAGTTTTGGAAAGTATACTTACGCCAAATGTGGTTCTTTGATCCTCGGGATGTATAAGTCCCGGGGGGACTCCCATATAAAAGGTGTCGGGGGTGCTCGTCGGAAATTTTGAAAAGAACCCCTAAAAGGTACCAAAATGTTTTTTGTGGGCGTGGCCCCAATTCATTTTCACCCCTAAGAGGTACCAATTCTAAAACAACACATTAACTGACAATATAACATTCTTTAATAGTGATAAAGACGATTCCTTCGAATACGATCTACTCGTATGCCGCCTGGTTAGCTCAGTTGGTAGGGCGCCAGACTGCAGAGCAGAGAGTCTTAAAATAACTGAAAAGATAATGCAGGTTGTGTTCAACACCTTTCTCAGTTCAGGTGATCACGTCATTGGGCGGTGACGTTAAGCCGTTAGCCTTGACTCCTACACCTCCAAATGCGCTGTAAAAATGCATTACCATTAGTATCAAAACCACGCAAAGAAGAAAGTCTCCATGGGATAATATCAAACATTTTTGAAGAAAGGATTTTGTCGTCACAGAACAAATTGTTTTGTAGGCAACACGTACCTTGCAATCATGCCTGACGTCACAAACGACAAAAAATGGTTATGATCGCAAAAGGTGGGCGCTGCCCTTAAGCATGAAGAGCTTCGATGGTCCATGTAACAGGGCACGAGGAGATATGTTTAGCTCAGAGACTGGATAATTTAAGAATTTAACTTATTGAGCAAAGGACGTGTTGCCGACCAGTTGAACTTATGGTGGTATATTGCCAACTGTTTACAGTATTCTAGAGAGAGAAATGTAGTGATCACTGCAGTTCAAGGTTTGGCGATCAAGTGTATGACGTCACTCAAAAAAATTGGCAATCAATAGAATCATTAAAACCAACGCAATTCAGAGGGTATAGCTAAATAAGGTCAATACGAAGAACCCTTTTTCAGGAAGTTTCCACATGCAGATATCTGTTTATTGCTTTTTCTTGTAATCAGCTATCAATAAAACTACGCCTACACCAAGCCAATCAAGTTCCTGTTATTTCAAGTCGTGTTCATCAGTGACATCTCTGGGATATAAATAATTTCTAATAAATCAATTGTAGATACAATTATGGGATATTGGCCGTCTCTTCAGCCTAACGCGGCTTTTGAGATTATTTAGTTTCATTCCTGGAGCAGTTTCGCTTTTTTTCGATTTTAGACTTAAGGAAATTTGTTGTTTTTTTCAATTTTATTTTCAACTCGCCTTGACTCAAACTATAAAGCAAGCGCTGTTTCCCTTTTACCACACAATAAGCTTGCCGACGTCGGATGTTTACAATTTTTAATTTCATCCTCATTAAAAACCAAATAACATTTCTGGATTAGTTCTAAGCCTAGTATCTAAAACGTCTCCTTCAATTCAATCCTTTGGTTTAAATTTACAGCAACTATAAACAAAAATCGTGCTATAAATCAATTCTTTATCTTTACAACGTCTTTCGCATTGTCAGACGACAGTTGACTGGCTTCTACAGCATGCACAGAGACAAAAATGCTGAGACATTCGTAACCTCACGTATTCCAAACTAAAGCCGAATTTGACCGAGGAAAAACTTCGCCTTAAATTCAGGTAAACATTTTTCTTTCCGATCTCTTTATTTTTTATCCTTTCAGTTTATACTTAGTTCCTGGCTTTTCGTCTTGACAATACATACTCTGATTGTCCTTATTTTTTCGTGTTTCGGTATACATGTATTCCTGTCTGAAATTGTATTTTCAACGAGAAATATAATTTCTTTCATTTCTAAGCTGTATTATAAGGAAAATATTTGAAACATATCTTGTCCGTATCCGCTCCGGCTGCTATTTCACACTGGCTTAGAACCGTGAGCCGATACTTAGAATGATTCTAGAAGTCGAGAGGTCGAGCGGCGGAAATAACTTTTTTATTCAGGTAACAAAATTATACTGCTAACCATTACGCCTATACATACCATTACATTTAATTAACCCCTAAGCCACTAAAAAATAAATTATTATGGGCTATATATCAAACAGTTACTTTGTCTTGCAGTAAGAAACCTTCAAGACCTTCAACCTGTTCAACGCAGAACAGAGATGAAAACGACGACATCCGGTTGCACAACTGGGAGACCAACTCGATCATTGCATTTGATAACCCAGGATTTGGTGAAGGTTCCATACGTGGCTCCACCTCAACAGCCAGAGGTGTTTCGGTGGAAGAAAAATTAAGGAAAGCGAACGAGGGTGGTTTACAAGAACTTCGTTTCCAAAATGACACGACAAACGACACAGCAGATAAGGCAGTCCGTGATGACGGCAACGGGACAAATCAAGTACCCGATATGCAGACAGCCATAAGTAATCCAACATATGATCTGGCTTATCCTGAGGATCGCGGGATAGAGGATGCTGAACACCTATACGCGTCCGTTCAGTCGGTGAAAGAACAGCCGAAGAAAGAATACCGGGGGAAGTTGAAACCGATTACATAAAGCCTGTAGATTCTCAATCCCAGATTCCCCAGCGTACAGCAACTGATGACTACGAGCAAGTGATGAAGTTAAAGGATGAATCCCTGGATGAATCACATGCTTGATCAATATCTGAAGTGACTTTTTCTAGTGGTAAGGGCCACCTTAATGGAGTGATTTTTATGGCATGGCTACTGCGCTTGCGCAAGTGGCCATTATTGTCGTCGTCGAAGCATTCTTTGTAACATTCCTTCGTAAGACTTTTTTGTAACAATTCTTTGAATAACTGAACATGATATGGCATTGTTCGATTGTTTCGCTTCATTGACAGTGGTGTCAAGTGCAATGCTTAAAAGAAGATTGGCATATGTCGTAATGGCGGTAGGACGCATACTGAGCGCTCTACCAAAAAGTCGGCGCTAAGTGCCATTATGGCTAGTTTAGATGAGATTAAGGACTTGCTAAGGAAGGAGATTGCCCCAATCAATGGAAAACTCGATAATCTTACGTCTAATTTAGAAAAATTGAAAGATGCGGTAAAATTTCTGTCCGACAAGTATGACGACCTGTTGGATCAGATTAAGTCAACGAACGAGAAAATACATCATCAAGCGATAACGATTAATAACATCAAGGAGGACACCAATGTGGCAAAGAAGCGTGCCGTCGAGGCGAAATACCAAGTCGAAGAACTTGCCCAGTATATTCGAAGAGACTGTCTGGAAATATCTGGAATCCAACCGACGAACGAATGCACTTGTGAGACAATTGTGAGCTCAGTCGGCAAAGCCATTGGCGTGCCCGTCACACGAGAGGATATATCGATTACGCACCCTATCCCGTCTTTTAATGCTGAGGCTCCGCCTAAGTTTATTGTTAAATTTACTCGGAGGGATGTGCGGAATAAGTTCTACGGTAGCCGTAAGAAGTTGGCCAGCAAGAAAGCTAAAGACCTGCCAGACCTTGAACTCGACTCCGAAGCGCGAGTATACATCTCGGAAAACCTGACACCTTCCAAGAAAAAGCTATTTGGGGATGTAAATAAAATCAAGAAGCGAAGGAAATGGAAGTTCATCTGGACCTATAATGGACGGATCTTTCTAAAGGAAGATGAAAGTACTCAGACTTTCACTTTCGACACCGAGGAAGATCTTGCAAAAATTCAAGATGGAAACCGGCATCACCCCTAGCAAACGAACACATGGTAGACTTATAACATCCATTGATTATACCGGTAACTCCAGGGTTGCTATGCTTCAGTATATTCCAGTATATTCGAAGTGCTACGCTTCAAGTAAGGCTAAATATAGATGTTCATTATTGCATTATAATTTTACTGTAGAACGTAGATGTTATGGCCATCAATATACAAAGTAGTAGTATGCTCTCTGAACTTCCATTCCATGACTTGGACTCAAACGAGTTCCTCAAAGCAACTGGTTCTTGGGTATATGATTGCTCGAGTCGTTTATTGGATGCAAAGGATCTTTTCCGGGACGTTATCGAGTCTCCTGAACGAGATATTGACTCCCATGAAAACGCGCACGACACTTTTATTGAATCGAAATATTGTACAATTAAACAAACCGGCGTATTTTTTGAAAAGGTAAACAAACAAAACGGGTTTTCTATATTACATTGCAACATGCGTAGTCTGTCCAAAAATGTGTCCCTACTACAAGATATCCTTCTTACAACTAAAGAAACCCCTGATATCATTGCAATATCGGAAACAAAATTAAACGAAAGCAGCCGGCATAATATTACGCTACCAGGCTATGTGTTTTTACATACTAATTCTCAAACCTCGGCTGGCGGTGTTGGTTTGTATATCTCAAATGAATTACAGTTCATTAGAAGGCGTGACCTTGAGCTCTCTACGGACGGCATAGAATCTTGCTGGGTTGAACTTATAAGAAAAAGGCAAAAGAACATTTTAATTGGATGTGTTTACAGACACCCTTCTAATGACCGCGACACTTTCTTTGAAAATTTAAAGAACAAATTAGAAAATTTAAACGACAAGGGACATGAAGTGATTGTTGTAGGAGATATGAATATTAACTTTCTTAAATACAACGATGATAACAAAACATCTGAATATCTTGACATGCTACTCAACTTGGGATTTATGCCACTGATAACCAAAGCCACCAGAATCACAGATCATACTTCAACCTTAATAGATCACATTTACACAAATACGCCCAGAAAATACTTAAAGCAGGAATATGTTTAGCTGATGTCTCTGACCATCTACCCGTATTTTGCACGGTTGCAAACAAATTGCCTGTCACGAATGAAATCAAATACTTTAGAGACTATTCAACCTTTGACAATGAGCTATTCATAAAAGAAATATCAGAAACGGATTTTACAAGCTTTATTACTGATGATATTAACGAAAGTATGAGCGCAATAGTAAAAACATTTCAACATATCTCCGATAAGCACGCTCCAATGCGTAAGACAACCCAACAAAAGAGAAGACAATTGAAAAAAACCATGGATAACAAATGCCATTCTTACCTCAATCAAAAGAAGACAAAGGCTCTTTAAAACCCACATTTTGAATAAAGACCCGGCAAAAACTAAAGAATATAAAACCTATAATAACAAACTAAATAAGATCAAAGAGGCAGCAAAAAAGAACTACTATAGAGCACAATTTGACTTTCATAAAGATAACTTAAAAACTACCTGGAAGCTGATTGGAACTATTATAAATAGAAAAAAGACTACCTCGCAAACATCAATAACAAAACTTATTTATAATAACAAGTGTTATATTGACAGGGCTAGTATTTGCCACCAATTGAACAGTCATTATATAAACGTTGGCCACAACTTGGCTGAAAAACTCCCGCAACATGATACTAATCCAACACGTTATATTAGGAAATCATTCGCAAATAGCTTTATGTTCCGTGGAATATATACACATGAAGTCTATGATGCGATAATGGGACTAAAGCTAGACAAGTCAACCATCGGTATTCCCCAGAGATGTATAAAAATTGCGAACAGCCACATCTGTGAAGCATTAACATTAATATTTAACCAGTCACTACTTCAAGGCATCGTCCCCGATATCCTTAAAATTTCTAAAGTAACGCCTGTAGATAAAGGGGGGGAGGAAACAGACCCAACCAATTTCCGTCCTATATCTACTTTGTCAGCACTAACGCAGATATTTGAAAAACTCGTTTATAAGCAACTTATCAACTTTATTGAAAAACATGATATCTTATTTCAATTTCAATTTGGATTTAGGAAAGGCCGGTCCACTGCACAAGCTATAACTGAAATCACAGACAACCTTAGAAGAGCAATTGACAATAACTTATACACCTGTGGAATATTTTTAGATTTTTCAAAGGCCTTCGACACTGTGAACCACAAAATACTAATACATAAATTAAATTCATATGGAATTAGAGGACTTCCCCTCGCTTGGTTTACCAGCTATTTGACCAACAGGCAGCAATACGTTGCGTTAGGTAATACGGAATCCCCAAAACAGACGATGACCTGTGGTATACCACAGGGAAGCGTGCTAGGACCTCTTTTATTTTTAATTTACATTAACGATCTTCCAAATTGTTCCAAAATTTTAACATTTCGAATATTTGCAGACGACACAAACGTGTTCGCCTCTACCCGTGATCCCAAAAGCCTTGAAGCTTTGATTAACTCTGAACTTAAAAAAGTTAAGGAATGGTGTGACATCAATAAATTATCAATCAATTTTTCAAAAACCAATTACATGATTATAAAATCGCCTAGAAAAGGAAATACTAATTTTAATATTACATTACAAAATACAGATGGGTCGTGCCATTCCTTAGAAAGAAAAGACCATATCAAATATCTTGGAGTTTTAATAGACGAGTCAATATCTTGGAAATATCACATCTCTTACATCTGTTCAAAAATATCACAAAATAATGGCATTATATCTAAGTTGAGGCACTATTTATCTATTCACCAACTAAAACAGATGTACTATAATCTTATTTACCCTTACATATCATACGCAATATTAGCCTGGGGAAGCGCTTATAAAACACACCTGCACAAATTACAAACTAAACAAAATACCATAGCTAGAATAATGTTCTTTGCCACATCATTTGGGAAGAATACTGAAAGCGCTCTCCCATTATTGAATATTTTAGACCTTCTTACTGTAGACAACATTTACCGCTTACACGCCCTAAAATTTACCCATTTATGGCACAAAGGTCAGTTACCAAGTCTCTTCAACAATTTCTTTCAATATGCCACTGATGTGCACAATTACAATACCAGATACGCCGCAAAACAAAACTTATATAAATCACGTGTCCGAACAAATACTGGCAAGCAAATGATTTCAAATATGGCAATTGACCTCTGGCATGATATTCCTTCACACCTAAAGGACCTCAATACCTTCTCCTTCTCGAAAAAAATAAAATACAACTTATTATCAGAACAGCATTCTTAAAGCAACTACCGAAGACGATAAATTATTCTAGAATGTTGTTCTGATCAATAAGTATCAAACAGCATTCCAAACAATATACTTTACTCTATAAAACTCTTATATTAACACAATTTATTTGTAATATAAAATATTCAGCATCTCTTCCTTATGTTTTGTCCTTTTATCTGTTCTTGTGTTGAAACATTCCACAGCTAGGGGCTAACACGAAAACCTCGCGGTTTATTTAGCCCCTAGGCTCTAACTCTTTGCTACTAAATATTATTTATATAAAAAAAAACACCTGTATTTTCCTTTACTATCATTTGTATATTTTTATTTTATAATGAGCTAAATAAAAGATTGTTGTTGTTGTTGTTGTTGGCATATTTAGTGAGCTATATGGAGAGAAATTGCGTTGCAAAATAAATATGAAAGACACGTTTGTTTTTAAATGTTTTTATTTACGTAGGTGTATTTCTTTGACAACTGCACGAACAGGGTCGCGTTTGATTGAGTCACATTGTTGAAGCTTTTTGTTGAGTAACCGCCGGTCTTTTAGAGTCCTTCGTACAATTCATTTGTTTGAGTTGTACTTTCCTGAAATAAAGATAAAAGTTGCTAAAAAGGGAATAGGTAAAATTAAGATATTTACTAAGTAGGACGGATCATTTTTTTTCTAGTTAGTAATGTTTATGTGGGAGCTGTATTTGTTTGGCTAGGCTTCAAGGAGTCACTCACGCGCGAAGGGCGAAGCCGCGAAAAGAAGACGGCGAGATAGTTTACTGGAGCAGAGTTTTTGAAAATCATTCCGGCACAGCTTCAGTTGTTTAAAGGGTGATAAAACAGTATAAAACGATCATTGATAACTCAAGAGATAAATGAAATTTATACAGGTAAAACGTGATATTCGTTAAGCCTTGGGTTGCGATAGACTCATTTAGTCACACACGCGAGGGGTGAAGTCAGAGAAGAAAGTATTGCTGAGGGACCAAATAATTTTGTTATGCTAGCGTGAATTTACAACTCTTTGAAAATCTTTCAGAGCTTCAGTTGTTGAAAGGCTGATGTGCAATTTATTTTTAGATTATGTTATGTCAGCGCGAATGCTGCTGTGTAAACAAAGATAATATCGTTAAACTGTATGACGACAATCAGAAGAGTATGAGTGATGAGTGATTTGAGAATTTTGTTATGTCAGCATGAATGCTGCGAATGCTGTTGTGACAAAGATCAAAGCCGCGTGCTGGATTGCAGAAAATTAATTCACCGCGCTTTCGGGAGTCTGACGTTGGACATCGTGACAAAATGATATTAGAAAATGGATTTTAGATCTACTATTGTTTAAGTGTGTTAAAGTTTTTTTCAAAACGAGGAATGATTTTAATAAAATGTGACCCTCCATAGGAAAAGGGGCTTAAGGTGATTTTTACAAACGCATTTAAACGCAGCGTTTGAAATGCATTTCAAATGTGTTTCAAACGGTTTCAAACTGAAGGCGTTTCAAACAGAAGAAACGCGTTTCATTGCGTTTGAAACACAAAAATAATTAATTAAGATGTGCATAATTATTTCCATTACAGAGGTTAACCGCCAAACGCCGGCCAAATTTATAACAGAGCCGGACAACTGGGGTCTTTTTTGTAGGGAAGCTCGCGCACAAACTTTTAGACGAATGAAGAGAAAAAGTTTTGCAGAACCGATTCAAGCGTGATCGAAACAAGATACATAAAATTAATTATCATGTGTGATAAAACCACGCGAGGACTGCTTTTGTGCGGACAGATGCAGATGAAGCATTTTTCGTTTTCATGGGCCGAAATTCAGCACATTTTGCTTCACTTTCTTGACATTATTTTGCCATTCACTCCCTTGGCTTAGGTGTAAGCGGTCGTAGCCTTTACATTCCGTAGATTATTATCTGTACTCTGGATCATGCTGGATACATGCACGCACGCAATAAAAAAAACTGCTAACAGCTAGTAGAATTAACACACACAAAAATCCATAGAGTGCATTAACTGAAAAAGTGAAACAGAACTACAAACGTATGTAAAAATCGACCGCCATTTCCTTCATTCAAGATACAAAACAATGTCCCGCTTTTGTAAACAGATGATCGGCGGACTGATTAAACTAAAGATAACACTGACGTCTTCAAGCTTTTCGAACCCCGATATTCGACCCACAAGAGTTACAAGTATGTTACAGAGGAGTTAATACATTTAGGTAAATTGTTGTAACATTTACAGGAAGAAAACGAGGAGTAATACTGTGTTGGTTTCACTTGGAATCGAGGCATAGAACTGGGCCTCCGTGACAAACGTCAGTGTTGCGTGTGTTATGCTCGATCTGCGGTTAGAAGTCGTGTCTGCTGTCATGTCAAGCTTTGTCCGAGCCTTTCTGTTTTTAGGTGCACGCTCAATGCATTGCGAAGTGTTTGAAAACAGTTGCAAGATCGTCAATTTATACACATGTAATGATGTTTATACTATGTACGTGCTCGCCTACACGTTTTTAGAATGAGAAATACACCTGAATATTCCTGTTATCTTTCTTGATATCTTTCGCGTATAAACATGCTTTTAGAACGAGGATTATTCCCCGGGATTATTCCAGTGTCTTTAGAACACTTTTACGCGCTGTTCTCTTATTAAACAAATTAATTACTAGGTACATGTAGGCGAGTTGACTTCAGTGTGGGCGAGTTAACTTGTTGGCAAAGTGACCGGCTTCGCATACGGAACTTGATTTACTTTGTACAAATATTGTACGAAAACCGAGTGGAAGGTTTTCGATAGTTGCGACTCAGATGAAGCTTAAATCAACGGAGACGACGCTCCAAGAAAACTAATTCATGTATTGGAATGTCGGACGATCTTGAATTCATACTCGAAAGGAAAGGTAAATTATATTTATAGGGGGAAGGATACTTCCAAAAAATTTGGGTAGGGGTGTGCCGCTGGGCTATAAAACCCCTTACCCTGTACCAGACTACAAAACGATAATTTTGCGACCCTGTTTCAGACTAAAACGATTTTTAACGATTTTTTCTAACCCAAAAGGCTAAACTAGTAAGCAGCAGTTGTAAAGTTTCCTTCCTACGCGTATCGATTCGTCTGACTAACATAATCCAGAGTATCAATTAACGATATTTGTGCCAACTTCTGGGGAACTGATACCCTGTTCCAGACCAAAAAATGTCGTTTGTTATACCCTGTTCCAGACCAAACTGCTTAAAAACCATACCCTGTTCAGTGGCACGTACCTATATAGCGTATATAAGGGAGTGCCCCCCCCCCCCCCCGGGAGGGAAGCCGCGAGAAGAAGCGACCAGCAGGCTGCGTGCTGGCGATTTCGTTGGCGTGCGATGGCAAAATACGCGCGTGTCGAAGCCACGAACGCGCAAAGTACGCCCGTGGCTGTTTGGAGGACTTTGAAGCATTTACAGTTGTTATAGTACCCTAGGTGAAAAGGTTTTTTTCCTCTGCGCAAACTGAGCGGTGAGTCACGACGGCAAAGCCAAAGTAAAACAAAATCGCTTTTTTTTGCTGTCCTTTGTCTTCGTCAAGGAAAAAAATATCCTCAGACACGGGGTATTGTTGTAGTTTTCTACACATAAAGAGTTCGATCTACTAGAAGTTTTAGTTAGCATTTCTGTGAAATGTAATTACCTTTTCCAGCCCGCTTTGAATTGAGGTTGATCATTCACAGCTTCAGTTCAGTTGAAAGACTGTTGATGCAACTGTACTTATGAGTGATTCTAACATGGTGGAGTCACTTGTAGTGTCGACGAAGACCGGACTCGAGAGAGCGGCGGAATCTAGCCTAGAGCATAGGTTGAAAACAACAGACTCATTTGATGCGTGCATGTACGTGCTGAGGAAAGATAAGACGGAACAAAAACAACAGTGACGTTAGACTATGTGTTGACATAAGATACCAGAAATGCGGTTTCTTTGTGAAGGAAACAAAGATGTAAGTAATTAAGTTGCGTCTTTATTGATAAAAAGATAAAATTAAGTTGTACCAGTACACATGGCTGTTCTGTGACTTATTTGGTGCCATGTGAGGGATTCTGAAACTTCTAATCTGTATAAGTGTATAGTGGGGGAAAATCGCGTGACATTATAGCAGGAAGCAAGATGAGAACTGTTCTTTGATGGATTCTGGTGTAATAATTCGTCGTCTATTTATAGTATGTCAATAATTTCGCGGCGTGTAATTACGTACAGAGATAAAGGCGGGTTTTTTGGCAGGTTTTTTTTTCGGTTTCTCAGGTTTCTCACTTTCGTGAAGTCAACCGAATCCCTTTGTTTTGACTGTGATTGAAACGCCTCGTATGTACAGTGGAACCGGATAAGACGGACACCAAAGGGACACGCAATTTTCAATTGTCCGTATTAGCAACGTCTAAAGACTGCAGTAAAAGGCCAAGGAAGTGAAACTTTTGTGTTACGTCTGCCACGCAGGCTACTTTTGTGTGAGCACAGTGAGCAGAGAACGTTAGGTCTACAAGGGTCAAACACCGGAAGACAGTTGTCAAACATGTCATGACAAATGAAAATATACAGTGCACAGATAAGCGAGGTTAACTTTGTATGAGAGCGAAAAAGTGTCCGTTGTCCGTATTAGCGGGCTAATGTAAGATAAAATATATGAGCTTTTCGTCGGGACAAACAAAACTGTCCGTGAAAGCGGGTATCCGGCCGTATTAAGCGGGTGTGCGAAAGGGAGGGGATTGCGTGTACTAACTTTCGAGTGCCTCCCGAGTTTGTAGGGGGTCCCGCCGGGTCAATTTTGATATTTCACATTTCGTGCGTTTTGATATGAAAACAGGCAGCAAAAAGCGAACGTATAAACATAAAAATTTCTTGTACTTTTAAAATTCAAAATGGATTTTTGACAAACAAGAAACTTTATGTGACATGTAATTTACAATTTACGGACAAAGGTATCTATCGATTCTTGGTTTCACGTGACGTCACCAAATTCTAAAATTCAAAACCGCGAGGCCTACAGAATTTTTACCTTCATTCAAGAAAAGATTACCTAAGGGACTGTGCAATAATTATCAGGAAGGGGGGGGGGGGGGGGGGAGGTTGGAAAATGAGTTTCATGTAGCCAAATATTAGGTAATACCCCCCTCCTAAAGGAGTGAATTTAGTTATGTTCAACGTCCGATGAAGGCTAGCTAGGCCGGAAAATTTTTCGGTCCCCACCTTATAAATAGGTATGGATTCGCCAATGTAATATGTACTTGAAATAAAATGTTAAGCCCCCCCCCCCCCCTCTCTTGAGTGACTTAATTTACCTAGAGCCCCCCCCCCCCCTCTCCTTGCTTTGATTTTACTTTATGCCCCCCCCCCCCCCTCCTGGTAATTATTGTACAGTCCCTAAATATATATCTTTTCACAATTTCTTAGCTCGATCTCATGCTTCCTTTTGAAAATAGAACGGTTTAAATTTCCGAGTTCATCGTACGTGACATCAGCAGGACGACCGTGACAGAGCTGTTCCGTATCTAAAACATGACTCTTCGGGTGATTTTCAGCATTCTAAACAATTTAAGTTTAAGGATAAATATTTATCTAAATATTCGAAAGTTCACAAGAGAAAACAAACCTCCTTTCTGGCAAAAGTGAACTCCAGATGTTTTTTCCTATTTCCGGCGCCCATGAAGGAAGAGACCCTGGGAACGAGGTTGGCGTTTCCATACTGAGCTCTATAAGTCCTATAAATCTGTGTGGAACATTTTGACAAATAACTCGAGTACGGAATACCGCACAAACCTGAGACTTGGACTGATTCCTTATTTATTCATTATCTATGACATCCACACATTTGAGACACATGCTGAGCCCTTTTGCGGTTCATTATTGGGGTACCCAGTCTTCTCTCATTTTGATAGGGCCTGGGGATTAAAATTTTGGATGAGGGTTTTAGGTCGAATTTATCGTTAACGTTAAATTCAGCCGATAGAATCTCAAGATCTGGTCCAAAATTAAATGTGTCACCCAGCAAATCTACAAATGGCGCACCTTCGATGTTATCTTCGTTGATTCAGGCTTCATTTCCAGACTACACCAGTTAGCGAATTAGAGCTTTTAATTCACTTTATTTTCAGCCGTCGGTCCACGGACGCACCTGTCGCACCCCTCGCCCTACGGGCCTGATTATTTTAGTGGGGTTAACCAAAGCAAGGGATGTTGCTTGTAACAAAGAAAAAATTACAAAACCAACAAAGTTGCTGCACTACTCAACGGCGACAACTCGGAGAACAAAGTCGTGACCTATATTATCAATTGAGAGGTCTTGGTCTCTCTGCAAATACTGATTTAAAAAGAATAAAAGTTGTGGAAATAAACTAAATATAAAATGTAATGTAATAAATAAATCTAGTCATGCACGTGGCAAACATGTAGCGGGTTTGCGTGACGAATTCAAATTCAAAGTTTGTGCTTGTTTCGTGTAATTGTTCATGCATTATTACATTTACACTGATGTATCTAAAACTATTATAGCAACAACCTGTAGTTTGTTTATAATTCACGGAAATCAAACAATGATGTCGTCACTTTCTATTCACATCTTATATTTTTCGCGTGACAACTTGTTATGTAAATAAACAGCCAGGAAATACTTGCAATTAAAAGACTAAAGACTGGTAACCAAGTACTCAGGTGTTCCCCTCCCGCTTACTCGATTTGGCACGAAATGACTTCCTGAGATAGGAAGGGCCAGCACACAAACCCGCTCCCAGGTGAACGTACGTACCCCTCTCCAGAGAGAGAAAGAGAATGTCTAGGAACAGTCCTGCTAGGAACTAGGCTGAAGGAATTACCAGGTTTAAGAGGCTGTCTCTGTTAAAACCGACCAGTCGATTTTTCTTCGAAATTTGGATTTTTCTCATATGCTGGGATTTTGAAGCCTTTACCAAAGTAATCACTAAAATGAGTTTTATTTGATCAAAAATTCTAACTGGAGTTATTTATGATCGATCAAAGTTTGGGCCGGTTGGCACTAATTTCGGGGCCCCCGGAACTGCAAAAATGACGCATATTACCGTCGCCGTGAAAAAATAAATATTCGTCCTAAAGATCCAATTCTTTTTTAATCTATAGATATATCATAGAATTTTGTTCAGACTCAGTGTTGCAATTATAATTCAATTGTGTTACTTCGGCGGTAAAAATTAGATTTTCTACCACACCTAAAAGAGTTTTGAACGAAACACGAAAATATCTCAACTTTGAGGGCAAATTTTAAAAATGCATCTTTTGTTTTAGTATCGACTTGTTAATATTATTCACGGCATTTCCGAAAATCCACCTTACTGATTGAAATCGCGAGAGTCCCTAACCCGTTTACTCGGCTCATGGGCTCAATGTATGCGCATTCTCTGAGTAAAAAATGCAGTAGCCATGAGCACGCGTCGCGGGCCTATTTTTTTTTTCTTGGGACAAACAACCAGAGTCCTGAGCCACAAGTAGAAATGAATGGGGAGAGTAATATTTTTTCTCTGTTTTGTTTTTTCCCTTTATTCAGGTCCCACTGACACTCTGACTGATGGTTGAACTAGAAATATTGTAATCAAGGCTTTAGGCTTTTACATTGTAAAAAGATTGAAATACAGTGCAGAAAATAGAGTTTCCTAGTTGTCAAATGTGTCTGCACAGGATCCAGAATTTGGGGTTATAATATGGAAATTAGGTCGTGGAAATTAACGATCCACTTAATTAATGTCGCGGAAATTAACGCTCACAAAAATTAACGCGACTTAAATTAACGCGAATTTTTTCAAATTCGCGTTAATTTCATGGAGCGTTAATTTCCTATAATAAGGTAGTGTTTCCATTTAGAAGAATGACTTACAGAGCTAGCAGAAATGTATTCATTCCAAGTTACGTTAACTTTGATGCTATTTTATGCACAACATTCAGGACTCCCTGACCCGCATGCACGATCACTCTGTTACTTCATAACATGATTTAAATAGAGGCGTTCATAATTATAATACTAGACTAAAGAACAATATACGTCAAACAGCTCGCAGATGACTGGAACAACCTCAGCATGTCTCTGGCGTGAAGCCCCAACTTTAGCAAAATTTAAGAAAGGCCTTCTTAAGAATAAATAAGTTAATTTAGTATCCTATTTAGTTAATTAGGTAATGTTAGATTATTTTTAATTTTTTCATTGTAATTTATAATAGGACCTCAGTTCTGTAAATCACCTTACGGTGACGTTGGTTTTTCCTAATAAAAATAATATTATTACTACTACAACGCCAAGTGTTTGCACAAGGCCTCCAAGATGATTACTATGAACTACGTGTAATTACAACAATAAAGACAAGCGTTTCAAATACAACCAATGTGGACCATTTGAACTCCGGGATCCTTGCTCCGTCGGAAAAAGTGTGATATATAGCAGTATATAGTGCCGATCGATCAGAGGAACAGTGATCTTGTCTACACCCTTTCAACCGTGCCTTGTTAGCCGGGGGGGGGGGGGGGGGGGGGTATTCGGGTATGTTTTGGTTGGGTATGTGCCGCCCAGGTCTCCAAATTTGGACCCCCGTTTTAGAAATAATTTGCATTGAAATGATACCCCGTTCTAGAAATAGGCCCAATTTTTAATACCCCGTTCTAGAAATTTAGTAAATTTCGATAGCCCGTTTTTGAAAAGTCTCGAATATGGATACCCCGTTCTAGACCAGGAGTCCCAAAATCATGACCCCGTTGGGCGGCACATACCCGTACCCGTATAGGTGTTTTGGGGGAGCACACCCCCCCCCCCCCCCCCCCCCCCCCCCACCGCGGCTTGTTAGGTTCTCCGAATCTCTCATCTCAAATGCATGCATATACACAATACACAATTAATCCGCGTTCCACCTTGTTCCCTTATTCGCGGTAGAACTGACCCCACATCATCAAGATACCTATTTTAGTCAACTTCGCGTTTTTCATGGAAACCAGGATACGTCAAAAGGTTCCGGATGTTTAACTGCGTTCGTCACCGCGGTACATTTGAGGGCGGGCGCGCCTTTTCCCGTCCTTGCAACATAGCTGAATTGTGGTTTCTTGTGAAATAAACTTGAACGCAACTGGCAAACTTTTAAAAGATTGGGACTGCCTAGTCCATCCGTTGCTTCAGTTATATTCGTTGTTTATGATTTGACAAACTTCTGATTTGGTGCAGTAAAGTGACTTCAGTGTGTTGATTATAAATCAAACGTTGCATGACGGACAGTGTTTCATCACATTTTTAATCGTAAGTTGGACGTGTTGGGTGACTGCTGTCACGGACTAGCTATACATAGACCACCATGAAGCCGTTTTCTTTCAATCCAACTTTTGATTTTCGGCTTGGACGAAAAAAAAAATCATTCAACACTGTTTGAAAGTCACCTTAAAATTATTGGATTCGTCACTTTTAGAATTATACCTTACTTTTGCACACAGTCGAAGATACAGCTCAGTAAAGCTCCCCTGAGTTTATAGCCATTTATTTTATCCCGGTATGCAGGAAATGCCTGCTGCTCTGGTTGAAGCAGTTTACTGACGGCTTTACATGCAAGGCAATTTCCTCAGGCGTACATTAGACGGGCACTTTGACGACCCATTAGTCACATTTTTTTTTTTCACAAATTAACAGTTGGTTCGGCTCTATTCATAGTTGATTTAAAAAAATACGTTAAAAATGACGAAAATACGTACGTAATATGAGTTCATTTCACATTGAAGAAGGGAGTGTAACTTGTAATCCAGAAATGTCTGTGAACTTTTTAATTTTCAAGTTCAGCGCAGAAACATTTTCAAATCTATTCATAGTTCTTTATTGGCTAAACATACATATAATTTATACACTTTCGATATCCTGTAAATATACTCATAAAATTAACACACACTTACATCAAATATTAAACTCTTTAAAAAAAACAATTGAATTAATACAAAGCGAGGGGTGTTACTGGAAATTTTAGAATTCTAAAATAAGGATGTTTGATTTACGATCGACACTTCAGTCCGGACTTCATTACAAGTTACTGACCAGAGTGAAAAATTTCACAATAGAATGACACTTTCTTATAATTTTGAAATTTTGAAATAGTCGCGGCTGTGCTGTGACTATTTTAAAACCTGCGATCAGGCTGTACTAATTTTTCCGCCCTCTAAAATACTGACTGGTGACTTCCGCAGGGATTGGTCTCTAAACTGTCTGGATAGCGAACCTAAACACTTATTTTGTTTTCCTTTAATCCTCAGACAAAAGTGATAACATCTTTATTACTTTCCCGTTCCTTTAGTACACATACTCCTGCTTTGAGAGAGCGCAGAGGAAATTTAAAGACCTTTAAAGGCGCGGATATTTAAATTCGGCCCACGCAACGTCGGCTCAAATTGTAATCGGAACAAATTGTCTGAAAAGATTCCTTACAAAAGACAACGAAAAAACTGTATGTCTATTTTAGGGAGCCTTGGTCTTGTACTTGTTATGTGATTTTCAATTCTAGGGACATGCATCGGTAGTAATGTTATGGCGTTACGTGGATACGCCAACGCCTGGTGCATGCATGACCGAGCAATGTGAATCGGCGAAGAAGCTCGAGGGATCTCGATTTCCTGACCGATGAACACATTTCTTGTCACGATTTATATTAATAAACCGTTTTGCTTTTAATTTTCCTTCATTTAGTTTCTGATTGACAAAGGAGCACGAAATCGCACCTTGAGCTTTACGTAGAAAAAACAACAATTACATTTCCTGCGAACTGCAATGTGCTGCCCAGGGCCATATAAGACCTGATCTTCCGTCATTGACGTCATAATGCTAGGAAAGGCGAAATGTTGCATATCAGGGCGGGGAGGGTCAGTTTGATTTGTGTAAAAGTCGTATTTAATTATGACTCGTTCTTGCAATAAAATCTTCAGTATATGAATATTTTATGTTTTGAAGAATTGCATTGTAAAAGTTCTTTTTATGCGATAAATTATGCTATAAGCTTCTGATTTTACCAACTACAAAATATCACCTCTACCCGACCCTGTTAGTACAGAATGCTCGTTTGAGGGAGTGTGTTGGCATGCAGACTGAGTGTGTTGCGGTTTTTGTGGGAAATGACAGCCTCCTCCTCAGGCACTTCGCATTTGTTTTTTGCGATTGGATGAGCGACTGGGCACGAGCCCGAAGCGCGAGGGACCATGGGAAGGGGAAAGACGAGCTTTCGCCTTCCCTCCTTCCTTTGCGCGCCCATTTTCTTGGAAATAAGAGAGACGTCTGGGTACGAGGCTGGGGAAAATAACGTCCGAAATCAATTCGGATGCACTAGTATTTCAGTGATGAATAGGAGTGTTCACTGTTGATCAACATTACGTCAAATTTGTTTTGTTATTCAAATTTGCCAACCATTAAACAAAAGAACTCTTTGTTTCAACAGCCAATAGTTCTCTGGTTGGCACATTTATAACAATAGGTGACGTAACGAGAAACATCGCTATAAGACCTGTGGAGTGTCTAAACGGACTCTTGTTTCATTCATAAAGTCTTACAATCGGATGTTGTAAAGACAGCGATCTTATTTTGACCGTTCTTTGAAAACATTTGCGTTGACTAAAAAATATGGCGGCCCGCATCAGTCCAATGTTGTGGAATAACGATGGTGTTGTTTTGCCTGTTGGTAACCGGGACTGTGGCTGAAATATTGCCTTCGATTTTATGGAATCCAGAAAATCCATTGTGAGTATCTTTAATGGTGTTGTAGCTTTAACATTTGCTCTCGAACGAATAATTAGCCCTCTCGTAACTTTTTAACTCGATCGTCTTTTGAAATGCATGCTGCGTGCAGTTCAAACTAATGGTCACTAATATCTGCTTCTTCAAACACTACATGCCTGCACGCATTTATTAAGCTTATATTAAAAGTGTTTTGCTTTTCATCTGTGTTGTAAGATAATTGAGCTTCAAATAACCTATAAAGCTTTATAAGCTTAGTGTACATGCAGAAGGCAAGTGTAAAACAACGCCTTTTCATATTGTGCAACTTTAGGCAAACTAATTCGTTTGCAGGTTGATTTTATGCTTAGCAACGAAGGTGAAGATCGACGACTGTTTTGTCAATTTTAAACTTTTGAAACATACCTAGCTAATAATGTCCCACACAATAGGAGTGTTCACTGTTTATCAACATTACGTCAAATTTGTTTTGTTATTCAAATTTTCCAACCATTAAACAAAAGAACTCTTTGTTTCAACAGCCAATAGTTCTCTGGTTGGCACATTAATAACAATAGGTGACGTAACGAGAAACATCGCTATTTGTATGCTTCTGGGAATTTGATTAAAAACTTGTTTACAAACCATAAAACAAATTAAAGAAAACAAAGAAATACTGAAATGTATGGTGGCACATTGCCCAATATTTGTCTGACATCTTCATCTCCCATTGAAATAACAATGTATTTATATATTCATAAATTGTATTCTATTTTAGGTTTAAAAACCTTGGCGGCACAGCAAGAAAGGTCAATGCATTTGACAAGCTGTCAATCATTTGTCCAAACTTGGTGGAATACCCAATCAAAAGAAGCAGTTCCTATTCTAAAGACCTACTCTATGAAAATGTATTTATGGTGGACAAAAAGGGTTACGATAGCTGTAATGCGACACAGGGACATAGCATTTTAATTTGTAATGACCCAGTGACGTACAGTTATGCCACAATTGTGTTTCAACGGATAACGGCTGATATCAATGATCCAAAGTTTGAACAAGGGAAAGAGTACTACTTTATAAGTAAGTTTTATTGTTCTATCATGACTTAACCTACTTCCACTATCAGACACTGCCAACTTGTCTGTAGACTGTAAATTCCACAATCTGTTTCCATGTATTGTTATGTGCATTTCCTTGGATTATTATCTATTTTAAAAAGACTCTTACATAATGGTAGCCTCATCAATCAATGGGGAGATACAGTAGTATATGTACATGTAGTAGTAGTAAAACGTTATTTAGACACAGTATCAATCACGGTATCAACGGTATCTGTCACGCAATGCTATGTTCTCTTCCGAGAGCGTAGCGTTGCATGACAGAGAGAGGGCCAGAACTGGACTATGGCCTAAATGGTTAGGGCATTGTACTCTGGATTGAGCGGTACAAGTTCAAGTCCTGGCCTGTGATCATTGAGATGCTTTTACAGTGCCTCTCTCTACCCAGGAGTAAAACAATATGGGTATGTGACAAAATGCTGGGAAATAACCTGGCATTGGACTAGCAATTCCCACCCAGGGGGAGTACCTGTAGCATTATACTCCTGTTGGCTTCATGCTACATAACTTTCATGTTACATAATTATCTAGCATGAAGCCGACAGGAGTATTGCTACATGTAAGTCCCCAGGGCTGCAGGGTGGGATGCTAGTCCAACACCAAAGCTAGGATAAGCTGCAGTAGTGTGGGTAAGTTTGGCCCAAGCGTTGTTGGGCATGGCTACCTACAGTATATGGTCTAGGGATAATCATGTGTTCAATTTGTTAATAATATCTGCCGTTTGTTGTGATAAATTTCAGATACTGCCTCAGGATTGCATAGCTCATTGACAAACAAACAAGGAGGGGCATTGTAATGATGGCATGAAGATGAAGATATATGTTTGTAAGGGCAGCTCTGATCCTAACTGTTTTGAAGGAAATAAAGGTAACTCTTTTGTATTTTATAATAAGTACTGTATCTGTGTATACTCAGGTATTACTCCTGGAATTCCACTGAGTGTTGTTGTTTTAAACTTGCTTTCAATCAAGATCTGTACTTCTGGAAGAATTCTTAGCTCAGTCTCAGCCAATATAATAAAATTGAAGGGCGTGGTGGAAAAACAGCATTACGACAATATAATTATATTGTCGTAATGCTGTTTTTCCACCACGCCCTTCAATTGTAATTAATTATCAGTTGCGCTCTTGACAGATGAAATAAAAAAAAGCCCCCGCCCTGCACTACATGTACTTAAGGGCAGTGGCCTAATGATATTTGGCATATTGGACTCCAGATTGAGTGGTCCATATTCAAGCACTGGCTAAAGTCATGTTGTGTTCTTTGGCAAGACACTTTACTGACTTAGTACCTCTCTCCACCAAGGAGTATTTAAATTATGCATGACCTCAGCAAACTGTAAGGGCAACCTGACAAAATGCTGGGGGGTATAACCTGTGATGGACTTGCATTCCATGCATCCAGTAGTAGTAGTAAATCTTTATTTAAGCAGGGTGGCCCCAGGGGGGGGGGGGGGGGGGGCACTCCCTTATATACACTATATAGGTACGTGCCGCTGGACAGGGTATGGTTTTTGAGCATTTTGCTCTGGAACAGGGTATACCAAAAGGCATTTTTTGGTCTGGAACAGGGTATCATTTTCCCAGAAGTTGGCACAAAGATCGGTAATTTATACTCTGGAATAGGGTAAAGGTTTTTATAGCCCAGCGGCACACCCCCACCCAATTTTTTTGGGAGTACCCCCCCCCCCCCAACCCTCCCCCCGGGGGCCCATTCAGCTCTAGACTGGTATCCATAGGGGCCCTGCGGGGGAGAAGTAGTACTTCTAGTCGCTTCATGCCACAGAAACCAAGATAAGGTCCTGTGGTGTGGTAAAGGATAACTTACTAAGTCTGTTCCTATTGTCTTTCCAGTCATTCATGGTGGTTGGTCTGATTGGAGTGAGTGTAAAGATGGCCTTCAAACTCGGCAGTGTAATAACCCTGCCTCAGCAAATGGAGGCTTAGCTTGTGTTGGTCAGGACAGAAGAATGTGCACAACAAAAGCTTCTTAAACAGTGGATTGTAAGGGAAGTTCATGTAAGTACACTGTGTAAACACTGTGTAAAATATTTGTTTTGGGTGTGAAATAAATTTGTATATTTAACAGTTTGATACATTGTATTGGTCATGGATGGCAAATTTTGCAAGTTTATCATTCGTTTCTGTCTCAATCTTCCACAGTTAGTAATAATTGAAGGGTCAAGTGAAAAACTATGCTAAGTGAGCAAAGCGCGTTGGCTCACTTAGCCATAGTTTTCCACTTGGCCCTTCAATTTAATACTGTTTATCATCACAACACCCCTTTGGGTTTTTTCAAACTTTAACAATGCATTCATATCAAAGGTTTGCAACATTAATAATTACAGATGTTACTTGAATGTATGGCCACAGCAAATGTTTCTAATTTTTTCAAGCCATTCCCAAGCTTTAATTTTTTTTTTCTTGGGACAAACAACCAGAGTCCTGAGCCACAAGGAGAAATTAATGGGGAGAGTAATTTTTTCTCTGTTTTGTTTTTCCCTTTATTCAGGTCCCACTGAACTTTTGGATTCACCCAACACGATGCAGCAACAATAACTAAACAATCACCTTTCAGAGTGTTTTGATCAGTCAGCTTTTTACCAGATAAGAATGTTTCCGTTTTGATGGCGTGCATCTGTGGCATCAAACAAATACAACAATTGAAATTATTTTCATGAACAATAATGTTACAGAGAGTTATGCCAGTACAAGGATACAATATGCTTTATCTGATTTGAAGGTAACGTAGACCCCATGTAAAGTAACCAGCCAATTAATGTCACAGGTCGCAAAACTCTTAAAAACTCCTACAATAAATTAATACATACATGTAATTTAAACTTTTTTTAGCTTTACTGATGTTTCTGTACCGTGTGTTATAAATAAAAATTCTATTCTATTCTATTCTAATATGTAATCCTCCTCGAATTAAAGTGAAAATCGTTGCACGTATCCCCTACCAATGTACATAATTACTCAATAACTTTTCTCTGTGTTGTAAGACACGAAATAGAAACCTGTGCAAATATGAATGTGGGTATTTCAAGTGACACATGTAAGTAACTTAATGTAATAATACAAGCGAATATAAGATAAATTTAATTAGTATAAAACGAAAACTTTAAGATATGTTAGTGCAGTATGTAATAGACCTTTCTCAAAAATGGCCGCCGCAAATTCAAAATGATTAAAATTAAACTGGGCGGAAAATCAATGCCAGCACCTGAAAGACCACCTCTGGTTTGGTAATGGTACAGAGTTTCGTTAGGTTTAGGTTCTATCTGAGTCGAGAAAACGGAAGTTGAAAACTGGAAAATTTAGAGACGTTTGTATGACTGGGGGGGGGGGGGGGGGAGGGGGGAGGGGGGGGGGGGGTGGTATACCCCATACCTTCGTACAATTACCAAACCAGAGGTGGACTTTCAGGTGCTGGTATTGATTTTTCCGCTCAGTTTAATATGAATTTGCGGCGGCCATTTTGTTATGTAAGGGCAGCGATGTGGCAGTTATAGCGCGGCTACTCCAACCATGGCCCACCCAAGCACTTTTTCTGCAAATTGACCAATAGCGTTTTATTGCTTCTGTAGTGTGCAGTTTGTTTAGATCCATTTCTACTATTGTTCGCTAAAAATAAAACAAGATAAATGATGTGCTTTACTGCATGCGGTTCTATTCCACCGTACACAATCTTGACAGCATTCACAGTCATGCTGCTCTTGTCTACCTTGGCTACAAACCCGGCATTCACATAAGCATGGGCATTCTAAAAGTAAAATTAATTTAACAAACTCAATTCATTTAAAGGAGCTATGTCACGATATTTTAAGTCATTTTTGCGAAGTGCAAAATCACCTTCAAACTGAAGAAAGCCTCAAAATAATTGTTTACTAAGGTAGGAAAACCCCAAAGAGGTAATAAGAAACCATACAGGAACAAGGATGGTTGAGGATGGAGAAGATTAAGATGGATTGCGAATGGCGAACTTGAAACTTTTTCAAGATGCGCAATCCGTGACGTAGCTCCTTTAATAAATGAGTTGTCGCCAATGGATAAGAAACATTATTTTCAGATTGTGTCGTTCCAGAAAATATCCATACCCCCCCCCCCCCGGCCCACGGAGGGTCACGGAAATTCCGAGGGGTAGGGGGGTCTAAAAGTGATAAATTTCCGAAGGGGAGGGGGGTACAAAAGAGTTTTCTTTCCAGAGGGTTTCCTTTCTGAACAAGCACATCAAAATTCGTAAGAAATACTTACGTACTTTGTCTCTATTATCGGAGAATGAAACAAAGCCAAATCAAACGTTCTGACCATTGAAATAATCCCAAACATCTTGTTCTTTCATGCATCTTTTATTTTCTTAGTTTACCGCCTCTCAAAAACTGTCTCTAGAAGTTGCAAGGACGAACCTCCGAACTGAACCGAACCGTATCAAAATGGCCGACGAAAACTCCTTCCCAGTCCCCTGAGCTTTGTTACGAACGCGAACGATTCCTTCGTCGAGTAAAGCGCTAGCAATGGCAAAATCTCTTGAAAACAAAAACATAATCAGACTTCAAGACAAGTAAGTTAAATTTTTGATTGAAAGAAAGATATTCTTTCTTTTTTTGGATTAAATTTGCGATTCACGTTCATTGTTTGTTCTTTCGGTAAGCTGTTGTTAGCCGTGTGCGTGTTGATGAAAGTGATCGAAATAAATGTTGCGCTAACTGAGTATTAAAGCTTTTGTCGCTATTTTTCAAGTATAAAAAGGGTTTCAATTTCCAGGGGGTAGGGGATTTTCAGATTAAAACTCATGGAAATTCCGGAGGGTAGGGGGTTTCATCAAACACCCGCTGGAATGGAAATTCCGAAGGGGTAGGGGGGGTCCAAACAAAATAACCCTCCGTGGGGGGGTATGGATATTTTCTGGAATGACACATTTTCACTAAAGTTCAAAGAATATGAGGTGGACTAAACTTGTAATATTTTAGTAATACAAATAGCAACCATGGGGATAACATAAGAATGTAAGGGATGCTTGGCTAGTGAAGGTTGCTCCCTGCCCACCATTCCATTTTATTTTATTTTTTTATTGTTATTTACCCACAAAACATATTACTGGTATGAAAATCACTGTGTGTTATCATTCATTCAAGAATATAAACATTGATCATTCAAATGAAAGCTGTTGGGCAGAACGTGTGTGGCGAAAATAACTTGTTAAAATGCCATGAAGGCTGCTTTGTCGTTATGTACTTTCTTACCTGAGATCTTGGCATGATTTGTAGGTGCAAATGACACAGTCGCTTGAAAATGCAGGCAACAAGACAGCCAGGATTACCTTAATAAAACAAAAAATGGTTTTACATTTAGTCGTGAGCCCTTCCAGTTTGAAATAAACGTCTTCCTTTGAACAGTGTTTATACAGTAAACACCCGCTTATAAGAACCTTAGTGGATTAAGAACCTACAGGCTGAAATTTGGAAATTAGACCACCCATTATTTAAGAACCCATTTCAGCCTGAAATTTGAAATAGGTTCTTATTTGTAACATTTGGGTCAACAAATATTTTAGCGCTGAGCATTGTAGGACAAGTAGAACTTTCAACATCATAAATAAACTATGTAAAATGTATTATATTTCCCTGGATTTTGTATTATTTAGTAGTTTCTGTGACACGACTGAAATAATGGGATTAAAGTAAGAACCTGAACAGCCTGATTTCCCACTAAACACCCGATATATAAGAACCTATTCAGGCTGACTTTGTAAAAATGTAGGTTCTTATAAGCGGGTGTTTACTGTATGGGAATCATCAACATGAGCCAATCCATACTTTCTGGAGTATTAATGCTACATACTGTATGCATCTTATACAGCTTGGTCTACCACAAGCATGATCAGACAACTGTTTCCTGTGCCACACAAGTTAAATAGTTACAAAGATTGAAGAAAAACGATACAGTTTGGTTTTCCATTTTTTTATAATTTTATAAATGGCTAACACCTTAGCTAGTGACTGAGTGAGGGAGTGACATGAATCTCTATCATCTTGATCCACTAGATAAAAACAGATTCACACCTTTCCAGTCATATCCAAGTCAGAAACTGCATGAGAGAATACTGAGCTTCACTTTTCGATGAGCTGTCACCTAAAGGCAGTGTACGTCAGTGGTATATGGTTTAAAAGAAGACATGTAACATGACATAATATGGATAAAAATGACAGGATAACATGATTAGAAAAGACAACAGATAACTGATACAAAGAAATCTAACAATAGATCTACAGAACTGTTTCAGATAATAAACATTAATTTCAACCTGATCTGACCTGAATCCTTATGACGAAGATTATAAAACAAAACCATACCGGCAAACCAGAAAAATGTCAAATATGATTAAAGTCAATAAAGAATAAATTAAAACTGTCATCCATATGTCCGATGGTTTGTGGTGACTCTATTAAAATCTAGGTTTTTGCTATACTAGTAACAGTTTCTTTACCTAAAAATTAGAAACGTTGGGTGTAACGTAGTGGAACGATAAAGTAATGATGCAAAAGGAAGTTAGAGTAATTATTATGAAATCAATTCGAGTTTTACCAATAATCAGCCTTGTGACCAGCAGCTTCAAGGATGGTAAAAATGTCAGATGGAAAATCAGGGTGATCATTTTTTTTTTTTTTTTTTTTAACAAATTTTATTGAGAAGACAATAAGTAACAATAAATATTACAATAATATTACACTAAATACTACAATAAGTTACGCTTACAAATAAATTACAGTAAGAGAGAAAGCAATTATGAAGTTGCAGTTACAAGACTTTACGATTTATGATTACAATAATAATTATTATACAAAGTCACAATTTGCGTACACTCCTGATGTTCTTTTAAATACTGATATATTTACTGCATAAAATCTTTCCATTTCATATTAAATCGAGTAAAGTATATTTGCACGTATAGCAATATATTTTTCTAAATTTATTTTTTCTCGCACGGAGACGACAAAATCCGCAAATTGGTATTTTTTGTCATTTTTTGCGCAGATGTACAGGAAGTATTTGCTGATGAGAATAAGGTGGTTGAGGGTTTGAAGCGAAGATGAGCCTTTTAAGGGACACCGTATATTATTTCGTATTCTGTAAAGGCTGTCGCAATATGTTTCTTACATAGTGCGCGGTACCACTCAGCGAATTTCTTTCCAGAAAGACACAGCCAATGGGCAGTGCACAAATAAGTGAGAAATAGTTTGTTCGGTGTCAGGGCAAAAAGGACAAAAAGGGGAATTGATCTTTTTCATTTTGTAGAGGAGGCTATTGGTAGTGAGTATATTGTGTATCACTTTAAATTGAAACACGGATAATTTGACTTGACCATACAAACCAGAAAAATGTCAAATATGATTAAAGTCAATAAAGAATAAATTAAAACTGTCATCCATATGTCCGATGGTTTGTGGTTGACTCTATTAAAATCTAGGTGTTTGCTATACTAGTAACAGTTTCTTTACCTTAAATTAGAAACGTTGGGTGTACGTAGTGGAACGATAAAGTAATGATGCAAAAGGAAGTTAGAGTAATTATTATGAAATCAATTCGAGTTTTACCAATAATCAGCCTCGTGCCAGCAGCTTCAAGGATGGTTAAAAATGTCAGATGAAAAATCAGGGTGATCATTTTTTTTTTAATTTTTTTTTTTTTTTAACAAATTTTATTGAGAAGACAATAAGTAACAATAAATATTACAATAATATTACACTAAATACTACAATAAGTTACGCTTACAAATAAATTACAGTAAGAGAGAAAGCAATTATGAAGTTGCAGTTACAAGACTTTACGATTTATGATTACAATAATAATTATTATACAAAGTCACAATTTGCGTACACTCCTGATGTTCTTTTTAAATACTGATATATTTACTGCATAAAATCTTTCCATTTAATATTGAATCGAGTAAGTATATTTGCACGGCTAGCAATTATATTTTCTAAATTTATTTTTTCTCGCACGGAGACGACAAAATCCGCCAAATTGGTAGTTTTTGTCAGTTTTTTTGCGCAGATTGTACAGGAAAAGTTATTTGCTGGATGAGAATAAGCGTGGTTGGAGGGTTTGAAAGCGAAAGGATGAAGCCTTTTAAGACTACCGTATATTATTTCGTATTCTTGCAAAGGCATGCTCGCAATATTGTTTCTTACAATAGTGCGCGGTCACCCCTCAGCCCGAATTTCCTTTCCAGAAAGAAGACACAGCCAATGGGCAGTGCACAAATAAGAGTGAGACCCCAAATAGTTGTTCGTTCGGTGTCAGGGGCAAACAAGGACAAAAAGGGGAAATGGAAATTGATCTTTTTCATTTTGTAGAGGAGGCTATTGGTAGTGAGTATATTGTGTATCACTGTTAAATGAAAACACGGATAATTTGACCGACCATACAAACCAGAAAAAGTGTCAATTATGATTTAAAGTCAACTAAAGAATAAAATTAAAACTGTC
>MU826922.1:0-66828 GCA_029204205.1 Desmophyllum pertusum | reverse complement strand
GATGTGAATAAATATAGGTTATTGGCCGGCCGGGAGGTCCGTATTGAGAAAAACTGTGCCCGTGGTCTTGAGTGCGGCCCGAGGCCGTTAGGCCGAGGGCCGCACTCAAGACCAAGGGCACAGTTTTTCTCAATACGGACCGACCTAGGCCGGCCAATAACCTTTTTATTTTTTTCGTACTTCGTTTGAATTTGATAAAGAAATATTGAAAATCTCAGGCTTGTTTTGCAAAATCTGTTTTCACGCGCGCTAGTACATGTAGCTCAGAAGACTACCGAAGAAATAACCCAAGTAACAAGAACTCAGACGAGTAATTTTTACACCACAAATATGTAATTACAGAAATGGAGACTAGAGCGGCATTTCATCACAAAGCAGCTGAAACGAGAAGCTATTTCCATTTTCACAAAAACCATTCAAAGCCGGCGCCGTCAAATTCTACGACAATCTTCGGAAATCCTCCATACATTACTCTTGCCGTAAACAAATATCATGAAACTGAAGCATTTTTCGAGCAAAACTGTTCCCAGTTACAGTCTTTACGTATACTACAATTTTATTTCTTCAGTTAAATCTAATTTTTGCCATTCGGTGGCAGTTTGCAGTTTTCATTTTATGCGAAGCCCTGACAAACTTCGCCTGCATAAGCTCTTTCAAAGCCGACGGCATAAAATTGATACGTGCCGAGAATTATAAACGGGAATACCGGTAGCCACAAAGTTATTTATTGAATGAAAATTAACGGAAGGTTTGTTTAGGAAACAGAGAAACGAAAGCAAACAATTAAAACGAAGGAATTGGTCTAAACACGGTGAATTGTAATTTAAAACCCGCAAGTTGAACGTAAAACTGATTTCCAAAAACGAACAACAAACTTGACTAAAACTAAATTCTGTCGGTTAAAATGAAATGACTACTCGCCTTTTTGAAGAAATGCAAGCTCTTTAATTCCACTGCGTAGTTCTCCATTCACTTGACAACGATAAGAGAGCAAAATAATGCGAGAAATTCAGTAAAAAGCTTCTTCGCATCGACCTTCACACGTTGCTGAATTAAAATGTTTTCGCTTGTAGCGCATGCCTACGCTACGATTCCGCGGGTCTCCGCCGGGTTCACGGCAATTTTTCCCGCTCCCGGGACCAATATTGGCTTGATTAATATGTTTTTGTTGGTCTTACAGTATTAAACGCATTCTGGCGGTTTTAAAAAGCTAAGCGAAATTTTCTACCTTCGCGCGTTGCTGAAATGGTCCGTGAAGCCTCGGTTACCGTGACCGTGGTCAGAGATAGGAGAATACCGCCCGCTCCTGGAACCAATCAGATTGCAGGATTCGCAGGATACCGCCCGCTCGCGCACTGAGAAAAAAATAATAATAATTATTGCAGCCGATTGTCACTAAAGTAACTAGGGAAACGTTATACAGGCCCGTAGGGAGGATGGGTGCGTCCGCACCCCCCCCCCCCCCCCACGGGCTGTGGAGGTCCACCTATAGTGGACCGACGGTTCAAAAGAAAGTGAAATAGTAGTGAAATAGTAGTGCTTCTACTCTAATTCGATAACTGGACAGGTGTAGTTTGAAAATGAAGTCTGAATCAAACAATCGCAGCTTTTGAACGTGTTTACATATCGTCTTCATCAACAAAGACAACATCAAGCGAGTCATTTTCTTCATCCAAATATTCACTCCTTTGGCTTAAAAATGTCTTTAATCGAAGGTCCGCATTATGTATTTTTAGTATTCTTTCATCGGTATTTTCTTTAACTGAACAGTTCCAGAAATATTCATGTTTTTACGTTCGCTTTTGGCTGCCTGGTTTCATATCATACTGCCTTCAAAACGCACGAAATGCAGTCTCAGACAACCTAATCTTTCAACCCCCTAGTAGCTCACGCCTTCGGCGCTCGTACGACCCCAACTTTGCCACTTTGACGCACCCCCCCCATTCAAAATCCTGTCTACGGGCCTGTTATAACACAATGAGTCGTGAAGTTTACCAAAATAAATTTAGAGGTCAAATTAGTTCACATCACTGTTGACAATAACTTAACCATGCATTTGACCAGGGCTTTTAAAAGTGTATGCATGGAATCAACATATAATGCATTATTATCCATTGAATATTTTCTTGTGCACGATTGGTCTAAACATGTCATATCACATGATGCGAGCACACAGCCAAAACTGGGAATAGTTTCAAAATTTTGTGTTTTTATGTTTCTGGTTCACTTTTCAATCCAAAATAAATATATTTTTTAAACTGAATAGCACTGAATGTTTTCAACAGGCTAGGAATTCAAGTAAGAATAATTATTTTAAACATCCACAAAATTACTTAATGTTTGACAGCTTGGCCAAGACCTCCCAAACAGAGCTGCATGGACCTTCTATGGAAATATCTGAAGGATAATAAACACAATAGCCTTCATTTTTGTTTCAATCAAAAATTCACCATGGCACATGGGTCTTCAAAATATGTGTGTGTAGGGAGGGAGGAATTTTTGTCATAAACAGGGTCAGGTAGGGTATGTGAAGTGTAAGGAGATCAGCTATCAGGCTGGAGATATCTGGTTGGCTTTCATCCCCACCCATCATACACCTAGTTGCCTGGTCTGCGTTGCTTGATTCACCGGTAGTAGTAAATTCCCTTGTTTCTGTTTCTGTAGCAATGCTGGGTTTTTTACGGGGTGGTGTTGCTAGCCTCACACCCAGCCCCAACCTGGAGGACCAGGGTGTTGTTTCGTCTGACCCCTCTCCCACAGACCAATCTGGCATGGTTAGACCTGCCCGGAGCACAAGGCTCCTGCTGGCACAGCTCTTGGGGTCGTAAGGGTATGCAAACCTCCCCGCCACAGCGAGTCACAACATCAATAAAAATATGCAGAGATATTTTTCCTTGGATATTAACCGTTCCTCAAAGCTCAAAGTTTTCCTTGAGAATTGCTCTCAGAAATCTGTTCGCTTTTCGGAAAATATCACGTCTATGAACATATATCAACAATATCAGTGCATATTTTCATACCTTACCTTACCTATCTGCTTCGTGACTACTGTCACATAAGGCCTGATATTTTCACACCAAATGGAGGTTATTGTTCATAATATTCCTCACAAATGGAACGAACAGTTACCAAGACATTAAACTCAGAGTAATAAATGTACTTAGTAGAAACCTACTAGGTAAATATACTAATGCAAACGAGACAATCTGATTGGCTGAGCTACTCGTATACTATCAGCCATTATAGTTTACCACTAAATTTTCTTTGATTCTGATTGGCTTAAATCGAACACGTGACGTGATAGTGTTCATCCGCGGAGAGACACTGTCAGGTAATAGTGCCCGTCGGGCAAAAAACCCCGGATCGATAGTGCCCGCCTGAGCGAAAAACAACCGTTTTGTGCAGTTTTGAGCTAAACAGTTGAAAGAATAAATTAAAAAATAGCGAGAATTTATTCTCTATCAATTCTTTCATAACATATGGGCATGCACGAAGTTTGGAACGAAATATTTAATGGCAAATTCCTGTAAGTGTACAACAAATGCGAATGAAAGAGCACTAAACAATTTACGGAAAGATCGGTAAACCGACACAAATTCGTCCAAAAAATAACAGCCTGTTTACACCATAAGTTTAAGCTTAACCTATTCGGTATTGTTACCTTGTATTTCCAAGAGGCTTGTCAATTCCAGCTTGAATCAACACAATAAATATCGGTTACGAAGCTTTATAAATAGCTTACGGCAGTTCGTCAAGCGTTTGCCCGAAGTGAAACCTTCGACTCCGTTCAGTTGTCCGTTTGACTCCCGGGGGGGTACTCCCTTATATGGCCTATACGGGGACGTGCCGCTGGACAGGGTATGGTTTTTGGCCTCTCTGCCCTGAACAGGGTATGGTTTTTGCCCTCTCTCTGCCCTGAACAGGGTATATATTTTCATGCGAGTCTGCCCTAAACAGGGTGTCTAAAATAAACCTGTCCTAAACAGAGTGTGTATTTTGTCGTTTGCCCTAAACAGGGTCCTAAAATAGAGGGTGTTGCCCTACACAGGGTGGGTATTTCAGGGTTTTTTTGCCCTAAACAGGGTCAGGGTTTCAAACCCTCAGCGGCACCCCTATACCCAAACATGGGTCAAGTACCCCCCTCCCGGGGTTTGACTTGTAAAATGAATATAATGTTCAGCTCCACAATTATTTCAGATCTTCCCATTTTGTGCTAAATCATTTGCACAATTTTCCAGAATATATGAATCATTAGAAGAGATTGAACGAAGAAATAATCCGAAGAAAACTTTTTGTCCTGCTTTCTTTTCATTCAACTGACTGGCGGAACCCGCGCCAGGTTTTGCCGCCGTTTTTCATTCAAATCATACTTCATTTAGATGGAACTGAAAAATCACTCAGTCGATTTATAACTTTTGAAAAAGTAATACCGAAGTTTAACCTAAAGTTTTGTACGTATTTACGAGACAAAAGTTGAATGCAAAACTATTTTTGAAGCTCCAAGCGTGTTAGAAATCGAAATGAATAAATTAATGAGGTTTTCAGTTTTAGGCCGCCGCACGGAAAATTTAGTGGTGAACAATAATGACAATAGAGTGTTTTTGTCTCGGAACTATCGGTCTGATAGTTGCCCTTGGAAATTTTATGTTCTAAAAAACTAGCATATTAACCCTCGAACTTCGTTCTCGGGCTAATATTTGTTTTTTAGAACATAAAATTTCCACGGGCAACTATCAGCCGATAGTTCCTCGACAGAAACACTCTATTGTTATATTAGTGTGCAGTGGCTGGAGGTCATCACAAAATTGCGGTTTCTTTTCGTTTCTACGAAGTTTCGGTGGATGATTTAGAGTTATACTAGACAATTGTTATGATTTTTACTAAAACATTATTAGATTATTCGCTCTCGATTTCTATGATGTGATAGTTGATTCGGCCTATGGCCTCATCGACTATCACATCATAGAAATCTCGAGCTCATAATCTAATTCTTAAATATGCTGCTTTGTAGAAAGCTCAAGCATTATGCACATGTGCTGAAAGACCTGACTCAAAATGCTTCATTTCCAAACACCATTTGCTGCACCTTTCAATAACATGTGAACTCTACTCAATCAATGGCTGCGTTGTCACTACCGACAATCGTCAGCCTGCAGTGCAAGCGGTTTGTTTGGTGGGTGAGCAGGCGCGGATCCAGGAAAAAACTTGAGTCTGAGCGCCGAATCTATGGAAGTCCGGAGGCATGTTCCCCAAAAAACGTTTTAGATTTTCACTTTCTAATTTCCCTCGATTTTGAGTCATTTGGAAAATTTGACCGATTTCCGTAAAACGGCGTAAGCCAGTCTGGATCCACGCCTGGTGAGTGATGTTTTATGGCTTGACACTCGATGGAATATTTCAGTACTCTCTTGCCCAAAATATGCCTGCACTGCATGCTGGACAAAATTATTATTGTCTTTTTGTGGATGGCTCAGGAAATAGAAGGTCACTTCAACAAGTTAAAAATGTCAGGTCTGTGGGTTGCGATTAGTAGATTTCGATCCATTTTGTTTGTTTCCTTTTGTCAGGGTCCATTGACCATTGGTTTTGTAATATTTTTAATATATTTATTGTAATTATTATATGATTGTATTTATATTCTTAATTAATTTAAATTTGTATTTTTCATTGATGCTGAAAAACCCACTTAGGGAGCTTCAATATATATGTATGGTTGTCGTTTGTTTTTCATTGCATCTCCAGTTGGGTTTTGAATTTCATAGTTCTTGTGACAGTTATTGAAAGGCGCAGTAAAACAAACTGAAGGTGTACAAACTTTTCACATTAGAACTTATCGATATACTATTAAATTAAAAGTTTCCTCAGCCATAGCCTGCAAAACAGGCGAGTGTTTATAAGCTTGGATTAGGGAAACATTGGAGGCTTGGGGTGAGTGCAAAAGAACGGCGAAGGGAGAGGGAGCCAGGCAGAAAGGCGAGGGAGGGGGGCGAATAATACCCCGCCCCCTCCCTCGGCCCAACTCTCCACGTTTTGCGAATCCAATATGGCGGCTAAACACTCGAAGGAGATAAACAATCGCAAGCCCACAAACTTCCTGCATTGCGGGCTACCTCAGCCACACATTTAAACTGTTATTCTTTTAATAGACTAACAATGGAAATATTGTTTCGCTAATGAAAACAGTGATTTCTTATCAGGATATATAGTGACACAATTTCCTTCCATCCTATTTAACTTGTGGAATATTATGATATCCACAACTGACAAGGTAACACTCGATCCCACTGGCCTGACCAATAGCATGAGAGGTTGTGACCTTCTTCTTATCTTCTTCTTATCCTCAGAGCAAGTTAGAATATAAAATTTCCCCTCTACATGTACATGTAACCGGCACCAAGCGCGGAAAAACGCGTGCGGCCAAATTTCGATTACAGTAAACACCCGCTTATAAGAACCTACATTTTTACAAGTCAGCCTGAATAGGTTCTTATATATCGGGTGTTTAGTGGGAAATCAGGCTGTTTAGGTTCTTAATTAGGTTCTTATTAATTCAGGGGTTTAAACTGTTTGCTACTGTTCAGAATAGTACTTTAATCCCATTATTTCAGTCGTGTCACAGAAACTACTAAATCATACAAAATCCAGGGAGGAAAATATAATACATTTTCCACAGTTTATTTACGATGTTGAAAGTTCTACTTGTCCTACAATGCTCAGCGCTAAAATATTTTTTGACCCAAATCTTACAAATAAGAACCTATTTCAAATGTCAGGCTGAATGGGTTCTTATATAATGGGGGTCTAATTTCCAAATTTCAGCCTGTAGGTTCTTAATCCACTAGGTTCTTATAAGCGGGTGTTTACTGTAGTTTATAGTTTGGCATCTGATTGGTTGAGAAAGTGGCGCGAGTTATTTTAACCGAGTGTAAGAATCTGATTAACAGTGACAGAGACCCAGGCCTGCGAAGATCCCTGGTTGTGATGGGAAAGGCCCCATTTTCACCAATTCTGTCAATACATACATCCTCACAGCAAGTTAGAATATAAAATTCCCCCTCTATGCTTGTGTTTTTCCCCTGGTTTTTGCTGTACATTGTATAAATTTTGTAGTGATAATCCTTGACACATGCCCTAGCACAAGAGAGGCTAGCAAATAAGAGACTATGGCTGATACATGTACTACCAGGGTGCATTTTATGTTGGTTATGCAGAAGATATTTGGTGTGGGTTTGGTTTAAATCTAAAATGACCACCATTAGAGTTATGCCAGTACCTTTTAGGGTATTAAACCAGAAAAAAATATGATAGAAACTAGTTTTGTTTTAGAATAATTATCCTAAAACAAAACTAGTTTCTGTCATATTTTTTACCTTTCAAAATTTCCCAGTCCCAGTCCCTCCCAGGCCATTGGACAACATTATTGTCATCTTTGTTTATATATACCAGCATGTGTAAACTGGTTTGCAGATGACCTACTTTGGTGTATAATTTTGAAAACCTTGGTTGATCTTCATTGTGGGATGTACACAGCCCAGGTGAAGTGATGCAAACATACATATATTGCACCTCTTCCCACACAACATCACAACCTTGTTCCCAGGGTCTCTCATCTCCCCACCCCAGAGGCGCTCTTTGGGGGTGGTAGATGAGAGACCCTGGGAACACTGATTGAGGGGGTGTATGGTAGCTCTTGGGTCTTCACAAACAATGTCAGGGAAAGGAGCCAACATCGGGACAGGAGATATATTTAACGTACCATAAATCCTAAAGATAAACTAACGAGAACTACATGTACAAGCGAATTTTAAAAAGCTTATTACAAATCGGTTCAACTCATTTCGATTCAAATAGCGCAATTATGTAAACAAACAATGTTATTTTTACACACGCATTTCCAGCATGTCCGGGCTCCGAAATTCACGTTCTTTCAGAATGAGAAATTATATCGCTGTCGTTATCTGCTAGCGGTATACATGTACTCTTGAAGCCACTCATCGTAAGAACCTTCTGGGTCTGAGTTGTCTGCTGCTGCTTCTATAAACCTGTATAAACTCATCGCACTCAACTTCATCAACAGTCGAAGAAACACTGAATTATGCGTCTGATCGCCCAGAATCGCTCCCAAACTCAAAATCATCCGTAGACATAACTTTGTGTAAGTTTTGACGGTTCTAGACAAAATTTGAACTAAAATATATCTGGTTATACACACTACAAGCCACGAAACTCCTCGCTGTCTTTGCGTGGTTGTCGAAGGCGTTCTGGTTTTGACGTCACGACCGACTCGGTCCAGGACTTCACCTCGCTCGGCTTTTTACCTAACCAGAAATGAATTTTCACGTCTTTAGACGGTAAAACGCGCTGAAGAAAAACGATATGGAATTTTTTTTTCGATGTTCATATCAGGATCCTATGTAGATTCGATCAAGCAAATAAAAAAATATCTGTCATATACACTTTAAAAGATAAGAGAACAATGTCACGGTATAAGCGGTATTGTGTTACAACGGCTCGATTGATAAGGGTTTGTATGGGAACGCAAACGGTTATGTTTTAGAAGATATGAAATCGAATGTTTTGTGAATAAAAACGACTTACCCTGTTGCTGTGTTGTATTCTTTGTAGTTTGCCAGCTTCTCAGGTCGGTTTGAGGCGATTTAGAAGAGTTTTAGTTTTCGAGGTTTTCCGTTAAAGTGCAACTAATCCCCCAAATTTTTTTTTTCTCTTTAACATCTATCTATTACCCCGATCACGTCTGCGAAAAAATTATCGTGATTGATAAAATCCCCGCGTTTCTACAGTTGTTTAAAGTCAGGCTTTCCATGTTCACCACCGCGCAAATGGGAGTCCTGGGTCGAGCAATGTGACGTCAAAGCAGGAGTGTGATTTTATATCATGTTTACAAGCATTTGACTGGGAATCCTTCGAGCGTAGATATTCTTTTCGTTATTTCCGAGCCGTTTTATTTTCGAAAGCCACAGAATTTTAACTCAAGCTAGATATGTCATCTAGTTCCTCAAATTCGGAGTCTAGTTACAATTCGGAAGACTATGACACAAAAATGTTGAGATCGAAGTGGAAGATGCACGGGTCGCAAGCTTCCCGTGATGATCGAAGCACACAGATGGGATGGCTTTCGCTTATGCCGACGAACCGTATGTGGACGAGGAATGGCTGAAGAAATACGAAAAGGAGGAAGAAGAAGAAGAAGAAGACAAGAAGCTAGAGGAAGCAATTCAAGCTAGACTTGACGGCAAAGAAAGAGTGGATTCTTGGTTAGTCTTATCACTAATACTTGGGTAATTGTGAAGAACAGCTCCCCTCCACCGACTGTCGGTCAACTGTTGGCCGACAGTTAACCGACAAATTACCGACAGATGGCCGACAGCTGACCGACAGGTCACCGACAGTCGGTCAACACAGATGACCGACAGCTAACCGACAGTAAAATGTACTATGAAAACTAAAACATGGCGCTTACATGACTGAAATAAACTTGCCGAAAGACTAGTACAAAGCTTGCATCGTATCTCGGACTCAAACGTTATCTTTTAATACTTACATATCATCCATCAATCATCGAAAAGACCACAATCTTGCTAACATCTCCACTGTTTTAAACTTAACTTAGCTTAATTTCACAAAAACGACGAGCAACTTTGAGCACGTTTCGAATCGCCCTATAATTCATAGCGAGCCCTTATGGTATGGTATGTCATGTAAATCAACATAATGTTTCCCGTCACTCTAATGTTGTTATTTATTTACAGATTGCAGTGCTACTTCCAGCTTCGTTTATTAGGTCAATTTCCCCTGCCATTTTATCGGAATAAAATAAAATGTACGCAATCCTAAAAATTGTGTCTTCTTAATTGATTTGTTTACGCAATAATTGGTTTTGCGCGTGCTGCATTTAGCTAATTAAATTGACTCTACATATGTTGGTTCAAGACTTTATTTCATTTGGTGGCTCCTAAAGGAGCCGTTTGTTGTTACTAAGCGAACTTAGTTCAGAGGGTAGAACTCAGCAATGCCAGCTAATATGTTGTCGAAGTGATCGCCTGGATGAAGTTTCCGCCAGTTGAACTCATCCAGGTATCCTGGGATTTTGCTTTTGAGAGTCCCGTTCATCGCCTTCAGCTTCCTCTTCACCTGACTCCATAGTCCCTCGATCGACGGGTGTAACGAAAGCTCAGACCTCGAAACATCAGACCTCAGACCTCAGACCTCGAAAGCTCAGACCTCGAAACATCAGACCTCGAAAACTCAGACCTCGAAAGCTCAGACCTCGAAACATCAGACCTCAAAACATCAGACCTCGAAAACTCAGACCTCGAAAACTCAGACCTCGAAAACTCACTGCATTGTTCATTAACACAATTCCCAATCTTCATTATCGATTGCTTACGAACAACTAGACTGTGAACAGTCCCTCTATTTCTTTGCGGCCACGTTCGGCTCTTTCTAAGTGTAAGCATGTCCCCAAATGGGGTGTGTCCCCTATGTCTTTCTAAATTTATATTAAAACTCATAGATCCTATGCTTACACTTAGAAAGAGCCCCACGTTCGATCTTTGAGCCGCCATCTTGAATAATCTGGACTGAGTTCACGGTGTTTGTACCCAAAGTTGCTAAGCAACATGACGTATTTGCTAGGGCGATTACTTTCGGAGTACTCACGCTAGTTTCTGATTGGATAAAAAGATTTGGAAACTCTTTGTGTGCTTCCACAAGTAACGTAGTAGTAACGACATTCGGCCGTTCTAGTTTTATTCCACGTTCCTCTAGGCCATTCTTGGTTTTATTTTTAATCTGAAACATGAATGTCAACCTCGTCCTCGCGCTCTCAACGGGTGATTTTCGCGGCAAACGTAATTCTAAAAATAGCTCAAGGTTTAACTACGCTCTGTCATAGGGCCAATAAGGGAGATGGAGGTTCCAGGGTGATATGCTCCTGAAAACGTGTATTAACAAATCCAGCAATTACCTGTCAAACAAATTTCGCAAACAAACAAGAATAAAACATTTGAAGGCCAGACCTCAGACCTTGAAATGGTACTTTGCGAAATGTGCATATACTAGTGTGTATGTACCCTTGTGTTTCAACAAAATGTTGGCGAACACAATATACGGAGAGGGAAACAAATATTTGAGGAGACCGGGGGGTCAAGGAAAGTCACTGATCGCACTGCACTGATCATAAACACAATGCCCAATCTTCGTATCGAGTCTCGGTTGCTTACGCACAACTTGACTGTGAACAGTCCCTGGCTTTTTTATTATTGTTCGTTGTTATAATATAGACCTCTAGGTTCAGAAATAGGAACTGGGGACAGAGTCTATAATAACAATTGCGAGGTGGCCCTATAAGCCTGTTGGCCATAAGGCGGGAGTCATAAATAACAAATTTCCAAACAAGATTGCGGTTAACCAACTCTTCTTCTGAAAGGAATAATACGTTTATTACATGTAGCTTGGTCAGCACAATTTCGCAAGCATTTCGCCTCCGGCAAGAAGACGCGACGTGCAGGGGCGTTTGCTTGACATTTACGTCGAATTTATTGAAGTAAGGAGATGTTTATGAAAACGTATTTTTAGGTTACTAAACTGATTAAAAGGTGTCATAATCGTAATTTACCAGGGGTCGTACCTTTTAGGGGTTAACATTCGTGGTTTGGTACCGCTTAGGGTGTTGAAATCTAACCGCCGTCACTTTTATATGGGAGTCCCCCCCCCCCCCCCCCCCCCCACCGGACGCAGCCGATTTTTGTATCGTCACGCGATGCGTGACAACACAAATAACGGCTGCGTAGGAGACTATCCTGACGCACGTGTGTACAAACTGATAATAAAATAATAATAATAATAATAATAACGGGTAATAATAATCAGAATAATGCAAAGATTTTGCTAGTAATAGGACACAGAAATTTTACGAGTAAAAATTTCTGAGTTTTCGAGGTCTGAGTTTTCGAGGTCTGATGTTTCGAGGTCTGTTTTATTCTTGTTTGTTTGCGAAATTTGTTTGACAGGTAATTGCTGGATTTGTTAATACACGTTTTCAGGAGCATATCACCCTGGAACCTCCATCTCCCTTATTGGCCCTATGACAGAGCGTAGTTAAACCTTGAGCTATTTTTAGAATTACGTTTGCCGCGAAAATCACCCGTTGAGCGCACGAGGACAAGGTTGTCATTCATGTTTCAGATTAAAAATAAAACCAAGAATGGCCGAGAGGAACGTGGAATAAAACTAGAACGGCCGAATGTCGTTACTACTACGTTACTTGTGGAAGCACACAAAGAGTTTCCAAATCTTTTTATCCAATCAGAAACTAGCGTGAGTACTCCGAAAGTAATCGCCCTAGCAAATACGTCATGTTGCTTAGCAACTTTGGGTACAAACACCGTGAACTCAGTCCAGATTATTCAAGATGGCGGCTCAAAGATCGAACGCGGCCACAAAGAAATAGAGCAGGGTCTGGAAGGGGGGGATCTGGATCCCGAATCACGCGCCGATTTTTCGTAAATTCACGAATCACGTAACTTTTTCATGTCATTTCCCGAATCCCGTAGTTTTTTTAATTTTAAGCTGGTTTTTTTTTCCTACTTAGCGAAAAAATATGTTTTGTTATCTAAACAAGTATGTGAAGTTCATATTGGTTTGACTACGATGGTTTGTGTAAAGAAAATTCTGCGAAATCTGAGTAAACATTGGCAAAGAAATGTTGCACCAAACTCATGCAGTCTTTCCGGTATAAACTGGGTGTTTTCTTGAAATGCGTTTTATATAGATAGAAGGGTCTTCCAAAAGCTACAAATTAACTTCAATTGAATCACTTTTACTGGATAACTGTCAATAAGGTTACCCCTTAAAATAAGATGAAAGGGCTCTGCTCACTGTAGGTTGAGCTCTGCGGCCATGTGCGATCGTGCGCTCAGAGATACCAGAGATACAATTGACTTGTTTGTTTCAAGTTGTTCTAATAAAGATTGAATTTCATTCTCACATGACACGAAAATATCGACGACAGTGGGCTCTAACCGCCCATTGCGAGAGTCGCGAAAGTTTCTGACAGGCAGTATTTGACAGATAACACACAATGTGATGAAATATGTTGACAAACAATCACACATTATTTGATTTTCCCGAAAATATATCTGATTTATCTGCTGAAATCACGAATCACGGCCCAAGAATTAAGCAGATCACGCGTCACAGGCAATAAAAAATTCCCAAATCACGGCTGATTTTCAGCTGTTTTCTCGAATCACGCGCTCAATTTCGGCCGATTCCCGGATCACGCACGACCCCTTCCAGACCCTGATAGAGGGACTGTTCATAGTCTAGTTGTTCGTAAGCAATCGATAATGAAGATTGGGAATTGTGTTAATGAACAATGCAGTGAGTTTTCGATGTCTGAGTTTTCGAGGTCTGAGTCTTCGAGGTCTGAGCTTTCGAGGTCTGAGTTTTCGAGGTCTGATGTTTCGAGGTCTGAGTTTTCGAGGTCTGATGTTTCGAGGTCTGATGTTTCGAGGTCTGAGTTTTCGAGGTCTGATGTTTCGAGGTCTGAGCTTTCGAGGTCTGAGGTCTGAGGTCTGATGTTTCGAGGTCTGAGCTTTCGTTACACCCCTCGATCGACCACAGGAAGATGATGTACAGCCATTGCGCTAGTGGGATCTTTGAATCTTCAAAAAAGGAATCAGCCCGGATTGACAGTTAACCGACAAATTACCGACAGATGGCCGACAGCTGACCGACAGGTCACCGACAGTCGGTCAACACAGATGACCGACAGCTAACCGACAGTAAAATGTACTATGAAAACTAAAACATGAAACATAAAACATCAAACCAGATGTAAACAAATAGATTCGCAATCGATACTTCAAGCAGCAATGAGTAAGATATCTTCTTGGATGAACTGCCCGGTCACCTGGAATGGACAACTAAATGCGAAAAGGAGGTCAAAGCGAACGAAGAGTCGAAAAGAAAGCACAAAGGACCGCTTAGATAGCACTGAAGAAGTCAGTCAATGGTAAGCAATTATCGTCACCTATAGTACTCCCATGCATCGATATACGCGAGCCGTATGATCATTTATATTTTTGCTTTAGCGAGTATGTATTTTGTAAAGCAATGGTTATTCTGTTAAATGCCAGCTTTTCACCATTTAGAGGGTTTTGATTTTTACAAAAGCCAAGTAACTGTCGCAGTTTTCTCTCGCTCGCGGCTTTTTTCGATCGATTGAAAATCGGCTTGCTCCGCGCGGCTTGCTCGGGCCTGGAAATTGAAGCCATAAAAAAAACAAGCTGAAAGGAAACAAGCCACATCACTACAGTTTTGACATCCTCAAACGTTTGTCGTTGCTACTCCAAATAACCACCATAGTGAACTAAGTTAATTTTGAAGTAAAAACCGTCAAATAAATAGCACTTTTTAAACCTCGATAAGCGAAGTGGACTTGTTCCCTCTGTAGTCCGCATTGATATTACGATGAGTATACGGTTTATCGCACTGCTTATTTCCCGGCCTCAGAAAAACTTTTGGAGTTCAAATCTTTTGTCATTTTTCCTATTTTATCCTTCGAAAGAAATTCGTCTTTGACTTTCATCAATATTCCTGAAATTGCTTCGCACGCGGGTGAAATGTTAACGCCATTACAGATGCGCGATACTACGGATGAATGCTCGGATATAAATTTCTACGCTCGCGCTACTGAATTTCATGGGCTTACATTTCTGGCTATAGCGATGGTAGAGATAGGTTCTCGGTAACATTTGGTCGATGGCTAGTTGGGTTGGCTTCAACCGGGTTAAATAGCCTTTGGAAGTCAGCCTGCTAGAAGTGCGCGGACAAATTCTAGACGGAGTTCTTGAGCAATGGCTCTCACAGTCCCACTTTACTTCGTTCGCTTGAGTTTACATCCACCGTCTTTTTACAATACAATACAAAGCGTATACAAAGCGTATTTTTCTCGACGATCGCTCTAGAATGGTATAGTATACCTTTCTCTAATTCTGGGGTGTTACTGCAACGGCCAATAACGCACCTGGAAGGCGTTTCTACACACTTTTCGAATGTGTATCGCATCTTCCTGAAGGAAATGAGTGGACGCGAAGGATCAAAGGCTCCTGAGTTGACGTCACTAGCCGCTAAATTCATTCCCAGTCAAAAACGCGGCCGTGAACAAAAATGGCGGCGTTTTTGGTCACTTTGCCGGGGCACAGAAAATCCAGGATTCAACCAAATCCAAAAGAAATTTCGCAGTTAAGTTTCAAATAACAAGTACATTTATTTAAGCGAATAAAAAATTTTGGGGTTAGTTGCACTTTAATATAATTAGGGAAACCAGGAAAGAAGATTTCAAATCCAATCACTCGAAGATCGATAAATTCCGTTAAAATGCTCAAATCGCCTCAAAACCTCCACCAGTGTAATCTCCGATAACGAATGTTCCCTATGGTTGTTTTTTTTTCGGCTTCCAAATGCCGTTCTAACTGCAGATAAACTTTCGTCAGTTCGACACTCACGTTTCCAGATACCCGTTGGACGTTTGAACCACACACAAAATGGCGTCACGTCGACAAAATCACCCTACGCCGGGAGGGGCATAGACGTATTGTCATCCATGCAAAATGACACTGCGGGGCCCGGAGAGGTCGATTGTCACACTGACTTTCAAATTGTAATTCGAATCTAAAAGTAAATGCCTTGTTCTTCAGGCCGAACGGATTAAAAAGCAATTTCTACGCTGTTGAGTATCTCCAAGATTTAGATATTTTTCTTCTCTGCTTGCTATTTTCGAAAACATTTATTTAGTCCGATAAATATCTGCTTTCAATGCAGACGGACGGATCGATCGATTCCTCGCTGGAATGTGACGGTTAGCGGTCGACGTTTAGGCGGGAAATTTTCACGTGCTGGGTTCCGATTTCAAGGGACAATCGACCTCTCCGGGCCCCGCAGTGTCCTCTTAGGGGCGGACCATTAGATATCCCGGGAGGGGGGGTAAAAAAATTCCAGTGCATGATATTTTTTTCCAGCCTGAGTTGTCTGCAGGATTTTTTTTCAGGAGAGCAAGCTCTGCACGAATTTTTTTTCACAGATCTTCTTTATAAATCTGTGCAAGATCCACAGGTTTATTTATTCCCGGGTAAATCCATTTTTTCCATATTAAATTACAGTTAATACGTAGATACGTACATTAGAGTAGATTCTATACGTACATTAGAGTAGATTCTATTATTAAAGATGCAATGCGGCAACGGAAGCTCTCCAACGTCTTCTGTTCTGGGCCATCCTCTCAAGCTGCTTCCAGGAGTCTCCAGTCTTCTGTCCTTTTCAAGCTCACACCGCCAGATGTTCTGAAGCCTTTCTTTCTTCGTCTGGCCTTGGGGGTTCCACTTCAGGACTTGTCGGATATATTAAATTGCTACAAGATGGTTTCCATAGAGTATGGCCGAGCCATCCCCATCTCTTTATTTTGTATTTTGGAAGGTTTCTAGCCTGCGGGTTTTTGGGGCGGCTGGGGGGTGGGGAGAAGGTATTTTTTTGGTTTGACCCCCCACCCCTGGAATTTCCATTTAAAAGCTATATAATTTCCTTTAAAAATATTGGCTTTTGAGACCCCCTTCCCCTTGGAATTTCCAATGACCTTCCTTGGGGTGAGTATGGAAATTTTCTGGAACCACACAATGTATACAAAGACCTTAAAATCATGCATCATATGAATTTTTTGACAGATTATGACAGAGCTATTACAGATTACAGATTTAATACAGATATTTATATTTACGGTTTAACTTGTTGGTTACATAATAATATCAAAGAGGTTTATAGAAACTTCAGTATACGCTGAAAATATGTTAATATTGAAATTATTTATTTACTGTCTTTATATTTCTTAATATATATATTATTTTGGATATATGTGCCTTTTATATAATTTATAGAAGAGAGAGATCATATTAAATTTCAAACATCCAGACAATATAATGTTGCGTGGATGACTTTGGTCTATATTAAACCTGTTTCAAAACAAATATTTTTGGAAATTTCTACTTTAATATAAACAGTAAAATTATATTTAAAGATATTGATACATAGACCTTTTTAGGCAGGTAATTTTTGACAGCATTTGACTCTATCTGAAGTTGTTTTAAATACATAAATTTTACTATAGCGATGTTTCTCGTTACGTCACCTATTGTTATTAATGTGCCAACCAGAGAACTATTGGCTGTTGAAACAAAGAGTTCTTTTGTTTGATGGTTGGCAAATTTGAATAACAAAACAAATGTTGATAAACAGTGAACACTCCTATACTGTACCAGAGAGCATGTCATACTCTCATATGTTCCAGTTTGAAAAATATATATACATATGTTCCAGTTTGCTTGCAGGAATTTTTTTTGATGGTCAGCTGCTTGCAGGATATTTTTTTTTAGACAATTTTCCTTTGCAGGAATTTTTTTGGGGTAATTGTCACCCCCCTCCCGGGATATCTAAGGCCCTAATTACATGGAAAGAGGATGATCCTAGTGCTAGGATCATCCTAGCAAGAGGGTCAAAGATAGCTCGGGTTTACAAGCACAATTTCACAGGTAGGATCACCCTACTGTGTTGAAATAAAGGCTTTGTATTGTACTGCCCGGGGCAACTCAGGCGTCACGCTTGTAAATAAAACACGCAACGGATAATAAATTTAGCGCCAAAACTGATTTTTCGCTTTAATTACGTAGCTTATCAGTTCCAATAAAATCATACTCAATTTCTAAGCTCACTGAAAATCCAAGACATAAGTTTTCTTAAGTTTGGAACGCGTTTGACGGCAAAACTATAAACAATTCTGCTACCGAGTATTTTAGCGACAGTAGCAACCGAACATTATCCGAAAATTTCGTCGCAAAAAGCCGTTATTCGAAAATTATTTACTTACAAAGCAAAGGTAAAACAAATTCTGAATGAATACGATGTTTTTTGGTCACAGACAATTGATTTTGTTGGTATTTTGAACATATTTTGCTTCTTGGAGTCAAAATAAAGTTGCCCCGGGTAGGTCAGTTGTCCCCAGCAAAGCGTTTACAAGGGCAAAACACAACCCTGGCGCTAGGATCATCCCTCATCTCAGATAGGATCATCCTAGCGCTGGGATCATCCTAGTGCTAGGGCCAAATGCAACCCTTCGCATGTAAACTGAAAGCAGAAAACATGTCGCGCTAGGATGATCCGCCTGCTAGGATGATCCTAGCACTAGGATCATCCTCCTTCCATGTAAATAGGGCCTAATGGTCCGCCCCTTAATTTAACATAACAACGGTCATACATTAAACATTGCGGAAGTTGACAAGACCTGCTCCAATTTCCAAGAATCCACTCTCGCTTCCGGTACTGATGAAATCAAGTGAGACGTAATTGGTCTATCGTTTTCTGAGAATCCGCCCACGTTTTTCGAAGAATAGGCTTTTTATATGCGAAGTTCCAACGTTGAAGCCGGCAATAAGTGAATTTTTACAGCATTAAAGTTGTAGTGTGGAATGGATGGCAAGGCTTAAAGGCTTAAGAGGTAAGTGTCTTATTTGATTCTTATGCCGGGTCTCTTTTTCTTGTTAAATTTCAACAATTCACGTGGCGAAAGGTTCTAATTCGCGTCCAAATTCATTCAGTCTGATATTCAGAGGAATTTGCATGCTTTCTGCGAAATCCAGTTGAACTAGAAGCAGAACCGCCGTGCAGTTAAAGAAGCCAGCTTCCTAGTATATCCCGGAGGTTAGTACGTCTTTTCTGAGAAACTTTTCTTGGCTTTATATGCACTATATATGTACATGTATTTCTCTGAATGAGCAAGACAATCAGATATGTTCTATTATTTAAACAATCAATAATTCACGTTAATAGCTCTCACCGAAAGTGTTAATCAGAACTGCAGTTCTTGGAGTCTTGTTCGAAGTAAATATTTACTGCATTATCTGTCGGCAAGGTTAAATATCGAGAAACGACCGTGAACGATAACTGTGTGGCCGGGAGCGAAGTGTTTATGTTCCCACTCAGGTTATAGGTTATATTATCTTCGGCAACCAACTTCAAGTTCTTATTACTGACGGAAGTTCGTTTCCTAAAGTAATGTTAACTTCCCATTACCCTTAATTATAAAAGTGCCTTTTATAATAATTACCTGAATGACATATACTTAAGACTTATACAAATCTCTGAAATCTAAAAGCGAAAGCTAGCACTATTGTGATATAAAGTGTGGAGGATTTATTTGTATTATCTTTGCATTCCCGTGGCGGTGAAGGAGGAAATAAAATAATATATCTGGTTGAATTAATTATTTCTAATTGTCATACTGCAGATCAAAGTATAAAAAGCATCGGCATTGTAATAAAAACAGTCTCAACGACCGAAACAAAAAGGTACTATGCCGACATTTTTGAAACTCGACATACCGTATGTTTCAAATCGAGTTTTTACGAATTTGTAATAACCAACATAAATTAATCTTCCATGGTTGTCTGCTTACAAAATACAAAGGAAGAAAGCGATTTTCAGCGAAGTACATTTGTTTCTCAAATCAAACCATCGAGAACTGATGATTATCGAATCGGAAAGTTGCTGTACAACACTGACGTACGAAACGGGAAGATGCCTGTCCGCTAGTGCACCGTATCGGCGTATCGCCGGACTGCAAAGGATCCCATTTTCAAAACATTCGAGTCTTTGAAAAACCAATGACTTGTTTGTATACCAATCACATAAATGAGCACAATTGGAGAACAGTACCGTCCATATAAACTTACTAGTATGCTCTCCTCGCTATTTCAGCGCTAGCCGGTACCGACGACAGAAACTTCAACCGCACATGTGCACAGGTATGTCTATCAATTCCAGACCGACTCTTGGTGAAGTTTGTTTAAGAATGATGCATTATTTATCTCGTGAAAATACTGCTTCACATTGTACAAACTCTGACTGAGTTCTCGGCTCGGCGAGGGAGAATTTATACAGCCACCGCACTAGACTGATACTACTGATCAGTAGTGTAGCACGCGTACGGTAGAGCCGTGTTTTCCAGTTCCGTGTTTTCCAGTCCCAGTTTCTGGAAAATCATCTTCCCGTTTCAGTCTTCTGGGCGTCGTTTCTATTATATCGTTCTAACGTTCTGTTTGAAGATTCGGCTCGTAAAAAAGTTGATTTATTTCTGCAATTATTCGTAGTAAAGGTTTTATTTGCCTGTTTTACAGTGAGAGGGTCAAACTAACGCTATCGCTTGAGCGGAAGAGATGTATGAATGAACCTTCATGGCGACTCGTCGGCGAATTCAAGGTATGACTGATGAGGCGACATTTTACTGTTGTGCACCCTTCAAACGTAGTTGATTGATATAAATTTAACCTAAAGTTCACTTTTATAAATAGGGGTGCTGAGTTTTATTATTTTGTGTGATTGTATACCAAGGATGAGCCTGAGAAGTCCGAGAAAACTTTTGAGTAAACAAATCGTTACGTCTCTCGCTGTGCACAGTCGTTGCCGAAACGAAAATCAGTTTTCGGCTCAGGGACTGGTCATAAAGTACAAGCGGGGGTGGGCTGGAGAAATAAGTGGGGTGGGTCACTGTTTTCATGCATGTAAAAAGGGGTTGGCTTAGCAAAAGCCATGCATCATTAAAGGGGTGGGGCATGTAATATTTTTGCACATATTTTGCATCAAATGGTGGCTTTTGCCAATATGCAGTGAAACTGGGAAATGTATTAACAGTAAAAGCACAAATCTTAATTGTGTAGTTTCAGAAAACATCCATTTTCCCACCACAGAGGGAATTTGTAAAAGGACCCCCTACCCCCAGGAACTTCCAATTTTCTTTCATACAAACTCTGTAATTTTGTTCTTTCTCTGACCCCCCTCCCCTCCAGAATTTCCAATTCCCTCCATGTTATCAGTCATTATAAAATACCATAGTGCATGTGTGCTCCTTCCTCTATCATACTTGTCCACGGTACTCAGACATATGCATAGCATTCTATTGTATTAGGGACTGGTCATAAAGTACAGCGGGGTAGGCTGGAAAAATTTTACGAAGGCTAGTTTTATGTGATCTTACCTTTATTTACTAGGGGTGTCGGTCATTTCATTTTTTACCTGAAAAATATGGGTGGGCTATGCATTATTCTGCAAAAATATGAGGGTGGGTCACATAAAACTTGCCTTCGTAAAAATGAATTTTTTTAGCCCATCCCCCCCCCCCCCCCTTCCCCCTGTACTTTATGACCAGTCCCTAAGGTATACGAAGCCAATGTTCAGTTTTATATTTCTAATTGAAATTTTAAATGTAAAAACAGATTGCTTTGGAGTATTTTAAAAGTTCTTAACTTTAACTGAGTAATGTATAAAGTGATAAAGAGAAGAACAAACATGTGGGAACAGTCGACCGACAATAGGCTGAATAGGGAGCTACAACAAACCCTCAACTGAACTTCAATTATAACCTTTATAAACTGAACTAGCGTCACTGGTATAGTGGACGAGAGTTTTATTTAATCACTGTTTTGCTGAAGCTATTATTTTGATGTTTTACCATAAACTGTTTCTGTTTGTCGCAGACTCATACCCAGTCGCTATTTATATGTTTTTGGGATGAGAGAAGATTGGATACGAGAGTGGATTGAGGCGCGCGGGGAATCATGGGAAGGGACGAGGGAAAATTTGTCCCTTTCCATAACCCCCCGCGCGCCTCAATCCACTCTCGTATCCAATCTTCTCTCATCCCAAAAATATATAAATAGTGACTGGGTACGAGTCTGTGTTTCTCGCTCATGACAGGAGAGTCCTATGGACAGAAGCAGCCACCGCTGACCGACATTTTACGAAGTATCCTCGAGAGATACCCGGATGGAGGACAAATCTTGAAGGTATTCAATGAAAATTTATAACAAAACCAAGCTTTAAACGGTATGAAAGATGTATAACTGGTAGCCCGGATATTTTTTCAGAGACTATAACAATTGGCTTCGTTTTGATACCAACCATTTTGCTTTTTCTGTTATCATGGTAACTGTACTGTAGTCTCAACAACTCAATGGTGAATTCACATTCACGCAAAGGCTTGGTTACATTTTATACAATTGTATAAATAATTGGTCTTCCCCGCACGGATTTTCAAATACTTCAGCATAACTGCTTAAAAAAATGGATTTTGAAGAACTTTATTGAAGAAAAACATTAATATATTCCACTAGAAATCAGAGCTCTGTATTAAAGTCAGTGGTGAACCTTTAGACATTTTTTCTAGTGGCACGAGGCCGCAGCAGAACAGCATAAATTATCATTCCTGCCGATAATTATATCATTTATCAGTTGTCTCAAAGGGTCTCAAAGCTCAGTATACCGAATGAACCGTCTTACAATCAAGGCCTTACATTGTTTCTTTTAGTATTTTGACACTTTAGTGACTTTTAAAACTTGGTATAGTCGTCATCTGAGGCAGGAGGTAACAAGTTAAATAAAACCAACATGTGAGCCCCTGATGAATTGAATTATAGTAGAATGGCCGGTAGGATTAAGTACTTGAAATTAAGCTTCGAAAAGATCATTATATATATTTAAGATGATGTAAGAGATGAAGATAAAACTAATGTGTCTTACTTGTGCATTGTTAAATTCGTAATAGTTCATTTCCGAGTTACTTTCTGCTTCCGTTTCAAAGTGAGGTCTGGTTTAAAACCTTTCATACGAAAATGACTGAGGTTTTCTCACATGTTCGTTTTCATCCTGATCAAACAAACTCATTTTCATATGAAGGCTTTTGTACGAGACCTCTTAGGGGCAGAGGCAAAAGTCAACTCGAAAATATATAAATGAAATTGTATGTTTTAGGAAATTATTCAGAATGCAGATGATGCAGGTGCCTCCAAGGTATCCTTCCTTCTTGATTCGCGCCCAAGTTTCTACGGAGAGGACTCGCTGTGTGCACCCAGTCTTGCTCAGTTCCAGGGTCCTGCGTTATACGCGCAAAACGATGCTCTCTTCGAGGACAGCGACTGGGAAAACCTGGAGAGACTAATGAGAAGCAGTAAGAAGGATGACCCGTTGAAAGTAGGACGCTTTGGAATTGGCTTCAACTCCGTTTATCACATGACTGGTAAGTTAGTGAAAGAGTTTAATTTTGTTAGCCCTGACAAGGACTGTTGTTAGTGACTGACGTTTCGACACGATGATGACAAGCTGACGTAACAACTTTCCAGGTGCTCGTGTTATTTCTGATTCTACAATAACAATCGGCACCTCTTCGGGTACTCGTACCAGGAATGTTCCCTGACTGTGACGCGACCTTCCTTATATTTTCACCAAACCTGTATGGTTGAATCAGATTACCATTTTGCATTATTTTAAGATATTCTGACCCTCGCCCGACCATCACGCTAGACGAACTACTAATATTCTTGGGTTTACACCATTTACTAAAGAAAGGACTCGGTTTGTTGATTTGTATGGCGCTTGCCCGTGTACTATCTTTTCAATGCATCTAGACCTTTCCATCCAATTATTTAGATCTTCCGAGCATCGTGAGTGGAAACCATATAGCATTCCTTGATCCACATGAAACACACTTTGAAAGGAAGGAAACAGGCCGACGATTTTCTCTTGAAGACCAGCTTCTTGACGAATGGCCAGACCAGTTCAAGCCTTATGAAGATGTCTTAGACTGTAAGATATCGACACAATTTTACAACGGCACTCTGTTTCGTTTTCCTTTGCGAGGTGCACTGTCAGATTTATCCAAAAAGAAGTACACTGCGGAGAAAGTTCATAAACTGTTTGATGCCCTCAAAAGGAAGCCTCTGTCATTCTTCTGTTCTTGAAAAACATCGAAGAAATAAGTCTGTTTGAAACAAATGAAAGGAACGTTAAAAGGCATCTCTTTACCGTCCGACTAAAAGGCAGCTGCAGACAAGAGATTCGACAAAAGAAGAAAGCTTTTTGGCAATGGTAGAGTCGTTAAGCAAAGGGGAAATTCAAAACACGCACCTTTCTTTGCGCTTAGCTGTTGAAGAAGTAGATGCAACAGCAACGGTACCAGTGGTTGAAAACAGATGGCTTGTTTACCATCAAGTAGATGCCCGAGATGCAAGTCTTAAAGAAATGTCGTTAGAGTTGGGCCTTCTTCCTTGGGTGGGGATTGCCACACCGTTGAATGAATCCAAACGTCAAGCTCTTTCATCAACTGGAGGCAGGATCTTCTGCTTCTTACCACTTCCACCAGACGCTGACTCCAAAACCGGTTTTCCAGTTCACGTTCATGGCTACTTTGGCCTCACCGACAATCGACGTGGTCTTAAATGGCCAGGACTAGACTGCCAGGATGATCAAGCCGCTGAATGGAATGTCTTGTTGGTTAAACGTGTCGCAAGTCAAGCTTATGCTAATTTGTTGCTCGACCTGGTAGATAAACAGATGAAAGAGCCCAGTGATGGATCAACTAAAGAAGAATTGGTGTATAAATCCTGGCCAAGCCTTCCGGAAGTAGAGAAACACTGGAAACACATGCTAAATCCCATGTATTCAATTGTATTGAAATGGAACGTCTTCTGGACACCTGCAAACGGTGGTACGTGGGTCAACCTTGACGAGGCCCGCCTCGACAGAATAAAAACTGAATTCCCAAATGCAACCAATGAAGCTAGAGACGTGGTTCTTGCAACATTAACGCAAGCAAATGAAGCCGTTGTGATCGTTCCATGTCATGTGATGAATGCAATTTATACACATACACCAGTACCCACGACGAGCATCACTCCCGCCTACTTGAGAGGTCTCCTAAAAAAGAAGATAAAGGGGTCATGGAAGGTAGAGAATATACCAAGGGAGAAGAAACTTAAGTTGCTTGAGTTTACCCTAGAAGACAAAAACCTGGGCGATATGAAGGGCGTCCCTCTCCTGCCCCTTGCAGATGGAAGCTTTGTTGATTTTTGTCCACTTCAATACAGTCGCGATCCCAACGCCGCTGTGTTTGTTTCGTCGACGACTCATCCGCGTTCCATTTTCCACAACATGGAGAGTAAGTTCCTCGACGACAAAGACCAATCTTCTGCTCTTAAATATTTGTCAAAGGCTGCTTGTGATGCGAAGAACCCCCACATCCATCCCTTGCAACTCGTTAAACTCGACACAACCATCGCGCTAAATCTTTTGCGACAGATGATCCCACCAGAGTGGTCTCGAGCTGATCATTTGTCATCTTGGTATCCCGACAGAGATGGTCATCCGCCAGAGCGCTGGTTGGAGTTTGTATGGACGTGGATCCAAAATGCTTTCCCCGCTGATCTATCCCCACTTCAAGACTTCCCTCTCATCCCTCACACATGTGGTGGAAATCGTAGCATAGTAAAGCTTAGAAGATCGAGCTTGGCTATCAGACAGCATTACCAGGATCTATCTTTGCAGCCACTAATTGTCTCTTTGCTTGGAAAAGTTGGCTGCATTGTCCTAGAAAACCTTCCACCTTACGTGCGTCACGCTTCTCTACACAAGTACATTGCCTCTCCCAATCCTCAAGGTGTCCTGAAAGTCTTAAGTGCGCTAGACCGAGACAGATGTGTTTCGATGATTTCCTGTTGTTCAACAGAAGAGAAAAAAGAGCTACGAAGATTGTTTTCGTCAGCGTCTTTCGGTGGTGATCAAAAAAGTCTCCTGTTGTACCTGCCAATCTTTGACGCAGCTGATGGAGCGTCCTTCATTGCTGTAAGAGAGGGATATCAAGAACATCAAGTTTCTCCATATGGTTTCCAACTTCCTCAGTCTTTGCCAGTACCTAATGCGTCCAGAATCATATCACTAAAGGATGACGAGTCGCATACTTTGCTGCAAAGCCTTGGAATCTCAGTCATGACCCCAGTAGCCTTCCTGATTTCCATTGTCTTTAGTGGCATACACAGCAGCTTCTACAGCCACCAGCAAATTTCTACATTGATGTGCTGGGTTCTTAAACAATACTACTCTTTCTGTAATCAGGACGACTCATTCTCTACAGCACTTAGGCAGCTGCCTTTTGTCGTCACCAGGAGTAACAAAGTGGTCACTCCTTGTGATGTTCTCGATCCACAGCAACCAATTTTGCTCCAACTATTTGAAAAAGAAGACGACAAGTTCCCACATGACGACGTCGTCAATGATGCAATTCTCCAGCCTCTTCGAGAACTTGGAATGAGGAGTGTTCCGAATGCAGAGGACATTTTGCACGTTGCCAAAACACTGCACAATTTCCATGTAGGTGTGGCATCACGTAAAGCATCAGCATTGTTAGAGTTTCTGAACACAAATCCAGTGTTACTTGACAAAACCTTGGCTCAAGCTCTAATGGAAGAGAGATGGATCCAACGAATGGAGAATCGTCCCTCTTCCTATCCTCGTGTCATGCCTTGGTTTTCAGGGGAAGGACATTTCTTCAAACCATCTGACGTGCTAAGCCAGTCTAAAGCCAATCTTGCAGGTGCATCTGTGCCACTTGTCTCGAAGCCTTGCAGTCGTGCACTTGAGACTGTTTTCAGTTGGAACAAGTCACCTGACGTCGACCACCTTCTGGAACAGCTTCGTTCCGCGTGCTTTGTGTCATTAACTGACATGAATGTGAGCGAAAGGTATCATTTTCAAGCAATGGTAAAACAGATCTACGAAGAAGCATCCACTAATGCTAACTTCACCATGTTCACTTTGAAGATAGGAAATGATGCCAGCTTTCCTGCGTGGATTTGGCATGGAAATGGCTTTACATCACCGTCCAAGATGGCATTTGTCTCGCCTTGCAAAATCGACTTAAAGCCTTACCTATATACAGTTCCACAAGAGTTCCACATTTCCCTCCGTTCTTTTTTCCAACGATGTCGTGTTCGCGAAGAATTTAGTGAGTCAGACCTGCTGAGCGTTCTCACAATGATAAAGGACAAGCACGACACAAGCAGCGGATTTGTTAGAGATGTAGCAGACGACCACAACTTGTCACGTGACATTCTCCAATGGATAGTAAGAGATGGAAAGCCATTGAATTCCGAACTTCGGAAAAACCTGTTGGTGCCAATTATGACCTGGGACAACACCTTAAAGCTGGTCCCATGTAGCGAGTGCACATTCTGTGACGCGACGTGGTTAAGGCAAGGAGGCTCCGAACTTCCAATCACAAACCAATTTCCCATGATCCACGATGCCATATCTTCAAAAATTGCAGTACTTTTAGGTGTCCCACCTATTAGCACGCGCGTTACGTGCGCGGAGGCTCTAGGCATCGAACAAACAGGTCCTCACGAGCCAATTACCACCAGGCTCAAAAATATCCTGGATGAGTACAAGGAAGGTGTCAGTGTTTTCAGAGAACTGGTACAGAATGCAGATGATGCTGGTGCCACAGAAGTGCAGTTTGTTCTCGACTGGCGCAGTCATCCAACCGAACAGCTTTTGTCACCAGGTATGGCAGATTGTCAAGGTCCTGCTCTGTTAGTGTACAACAACGCTAGTTTTACAGATGAAGATTTGAAGAATATCTCGAAGTTGGCAGGTGCGACAAAAAAAGAAGATCTTGAAAAGATCGGCCGCTTTGGACTTGGTTTCAGTTCAGTTTACCACTTCACCGATGTTCCAAGTTTCATTAGCAGGAGTTATGCTGTTTTCTTCGATCCGCACACAAGACACCTTGGTACACACATATTGGATGTCTCAAAGCCAGGAATAAAGATAGATCTGGCGGTCAATCCAGCCACTCTACTCTATTTCCCCGATCAGTTTGTACCTTACAACGGGCTGTTTGGCTGTGACACTATTTCACCCAACGACTGTGACAAGTTCAATTTTCCAGGAACTCTGTTCAGATTTGCCTTCCGAACAAAAAGAGGAGAAATCTGTGATAAGATCTACAGCAAACAGGAGATACAATCCCTTGTACATTCTTTTCAAGAATCATCATCAAGCTTGCTTTTGTTCACACAGAATGTTAAAAAGGTAACTTTCCTTGAGGTGGAAAAGAATGCCCATGATCCAAGAAACCCACGAATCCTGTTTGAGATGTCCAAAGAAACAGCAAACGTACTTCAACCAGATAAACGTTCTGTGGTAGAAACGTCATTCCTCCAATCATGCGCAGAATGGACAAGAGGAGCGGCAGACCAGGAGGCACCTCCTAAGCTATCAGAGCTGATATCCGTCTGTTCAAAGATCAATGGTACGAATGGAGAGAGGAGTCAAGAAACCTGCACCTGGCTTATTACTTCTTGCCTAGGAATTGGCGATTCCTTTCAGCTGGCAACAAGTAAAGAAGGTAGAAAGCAAGGTCTTTTGTCCGCTTCTGGAATAGCAGGGAAAATTTCTTCCGACAACTACAAAGAAAGCTGCTTAAACTCAAAGGCTGTAGCTGGTGAGGTTTTTTGTTTCCTTCCACTGAGCATTCCAACTGGGTTACCAGTACATGTGAACGGTTACTTTGCAGTCACATCAAACCGCCGAGGAATCTGGGAAAGTACTACAGCTGATGTTGGTCGGCAGCCTTTAGAAGTGCGATGGAATCAAAGCCTCATGGAGGATGCGGTATCCCAGGCTTACATTCAACTTCTAGAAGATATGATGTGTATGCAGCAACAAGGAAATATTCCGTCGTACGAAAGTTTCTCGCTTTGGCCAAATCCAGAGACAGTTGAATCATCTGCATGGGCACCACTTATAAAGAGCGTTTATCGACAAATCGCAAGCTCCGACCTTCCATTAGTTCATGTAGGAGAGGAGTGGCTTCCAGTGACCCAGTGCGTTTATCAAGATGCAAAGTTACAAGAACTTCCGAAGAGCGAGATGGTCCTGACAAAGCTAGATTACAAAGTGGTACCACTTCCAGACTTCGCTAAGAAAGGCTTTCAACAGGCTGGATGTATTGAAGTGATAGAAGAGCAAACAATGACGCAGCAGAAATTTCTGGAAGAGGTATTTTTCCCGAATATTATGACGATGCCTGATGATCTACGGGATCCCATTGTGTGTCACCTGATAGACGAATGCCTTCGTGGACATTCAAGCTATCAATCGGATCATCTTCTAATCCTTTACATGTCCTTGCTTTCAACCAAACGTTGTATCCCTTGCGGGACGGATAAGGGGGATTTGACATCTCCGAAGAAACTTATATCTCCTGGTAGTACAGCTGCAACTCTGTTCTCAGCAGATGAAAAAAGATTCCCGGTCGGCACCCGTTACCATACCAAAGAGCGCCTTCTCATGCTTGAAAAACTGGGTATGGCATCAAATATCCTTGAATGGGAAACCTTGCTTGAGCGAGCAAACTCAGTGCCAGTGCTCTGTAGAAAATCTGAACAAGATGCTCAGAAAAGGGTTTCCTGTCTTGTCAAGTATATCAATGACCATCTTGACGAACTTGATGTTCCCTCAGAATCTATGAAATCAGAGCTTATGAGAGTCAGCATGTTTCCGGTTCTAAACAAACCAGCAAACTACACCATGCCATGGAGAGGTTCCACAAATGGCAATGTCATGCTGCCGGCAGAAGAAATGTATGGTGAGAAATACACGTTTGTCGCAGGGTCGTCGAGGCCAATTCTTGACGAAAGTGAGGGCCTTGGCTGTGGAAACCTCAACAAGAAAACGCGCAATCTTTTTGGTTTTAGCTGTCGTAAGCCATCAGTTCAAGAAGTTATTCGCCAGTTGGACCATGCTATTCAAGCAACAAAACACAGGCCCGTTGAATCCGCCAGCTTGGAAGATGTTTTCCACAGCATATATGGCTACTTACAAAAACGTCTTTCAAAACCAGATGGTGAGGTTATTGCTAAGACGTTAGTGGATAGATGGTGGATAATGACCCAAGGAAAATGCCTCTCATCTGCTCAGCTCGCTTTCAAGTGGGAAAGATTTGGAGAACCTTATCTTTACGAAGTACCAAAGACTCTCGCCGAGAAATATCATCGCCTGTTCCAAGCGACAGGAGTGAAAGATTATTTCTCCACTGAAGACGTCATCCGTACCCTTTACCAGCTCAGTGAGGACAAGAGCGGGGAATGTCTATCCACAGCAGAATTTAAAGTTACAAAATCTTTGATCGAAGAGCTCTTAGAAACTCCAGAGCACTTGCTTCAAAAGGAGAACGGCAAGATTCCAATGCCAGACCTTAACCTGGTCTTGCAACCTGCTAAGAAATTAGCCATTAATGATGCCCCGTGGGTAAAAGCAAGAGGTGATACCGCCTATGTTCACGCGCACGTGCCCATCCATCTTGCACACAAGCTTGGAGCGATTGATATTCGCACAAAGAAACTAGCTAACATATCACGTCCAATCGGAAAGCCATTTGGCCAGCGAGAGGAGCTTACTGATCGCTTAAAAGGCATTCTAAAAGCCTATCCATGTGACGTTGGGATCCTGAAAGAGCTCGTCCAGAACGCCGACGACGCAGGTGCCACCGAGTTACACTTCATTTACGACCCTCGCAACCATCCCACGGAACGGCTTTTGAGCGACAATTGGAAAGAACTACAAGGACCTGCCTTGTGCGTCTACAACAACCGACCATTCTCAGAAAAGGATTTAGAAGGGATACAGAGGCTCGGAATTGGAAGCAAAACGGAAGATCCAACGAAGACTGGACAGTATGGAATTGGTTTTAATGCAGTGTACCACCTCACTGATTGCCCAAGTTTTATCTCGAATGGAGACACGTTTTGTGTTCTTGACCCTCACTGTCACTATGCTCCTGGAGCAACTAAAGAGAGTCCTGGGCGACTTATTGGACCAATCACAGAGGAGGAACGTTCCGACTACCGGGATATATTTCCTGGTTACCTTGAGAACCTTTTTGATTTAACATCTGCAACTCTCTTCCGCTTCCCCCTCAGAAATGCGGAAATGGCAGCAGCATCATTAATATCTGAAATGCAGGTTTCCCATACAGAGATGAAGGACTTCATGGATATGTTCACTCTTGAAGCAAAAGAAATTCTTTTGTTTTTGAACCACGTGGAGAAAATAACACTCTCTGAAATTAAAGGGGACCAGTTGGAAGAAATCTACTCGGTTTCTGCGCGGTTAACAGAAGATGACGCTGCACAGCGTGTGAAGCTTGCAAATCACATTAGGAACTCCAAGGCCCTACAAACGAATGAGATTGACTGGCTTGGGATCACATACGCCCTGTCTGTTCAGGAACGAGGCTTACGAGAAGAGAAGTGGCTCATTCATCAGTGCATTGGTCTCCAGACTAGTGAAGAAAGTGAAGAGATCCCAGATGGTCGGAATTATGGTCTGCTACCTCGTGGTGGTATAGCGGCCAAAGTGTCAGAGAAGTCAAAGTTCCCTTACAACCACAGCAAGGAACCTAAACCTAAACACAAAGCATTTTGTTTTTTGCCGTTACCATTAAATACGGGACTTCCAGTTCATGTCAATGGTCATTTCTATTTGGATTCTGCACGGCGAAACTTGTGGCATGATGCAAAAGAAGAAGGATTTGGGAGCAAATGGAACCGTTTCATCATGACCAAGGTTTTGGCCCAAGCGTACGTCTCACTGATGTTGGTGGCACGAGGTCTTTTGCCTGGGTTGAAAAACGCGGACGTCGCGTGCTTCACCAAAGATCTTCACGAAGGAATGCGATGGTATCATGACCTCTTTCCGCATTTCGCTTCTGTTAAAAGCCAGTGGACAGTTCTGGCTGAGGCAGTATTTCGGATGATTTGCAGCAAAGATGAGAAGTTACTGCCGTTGGCCAAGAAAACGTTGGAGACATGTGAAGTTACTCGACAGACGTCTGAAGCAACTGGTCGTAAAGAAGTGACTCGGTGTTTTTGGCTGCCTCCTTCCCAAGGGTTCTTTAACACCATGACGATCAGTAGTGAATCCGATACCAAACTTTGCAAGATTCTGCTGACGGTTGGCTTCAAGCTTCTCTACTCTTCCCATGTACTTTTCAACGACTTTAAAAAGGCAGGCACAAATGTAAAAGAGATCACACCAGAAGTAGTTGTCCAGTTTCTTAAAGAGCATCCAAGTAATATCGGTAAACTACCTTGTCCTCTTAGCGAGACAACGCTTGGTTCTGTGGTGGGTGTGCTCCTCCTACTCTGCTATTGCATGAAGACCCCTACGTTTCCAACAGAAATGATTGAAGTACCTTTGTTGCTGACTGAAGATGGTATTATTAGTCGTTTTCGCAAAGACGGTCAAGTGTTTCTAAGCCTTTTTGCAGATTTGGTACCAAATCAGCGTTCTCGATTTATCCACCACACATTGGCTAAAACTTTACTGCATAACGAGAAAGAAATATTTGCCGCGGGTCAAGGTGTTCTCAAGAAATTTGACATCTGCGCATTAGCTTCCCTCCTACCGAGTACTGCAAATGCTAGTTGGTGTGAAACAAATACTCTCATTTCATGGGATTTGAAGGGATGGCCGTCCAAAATCTGGCTGCAGCGACTATGGGAGTTCTTATTCAATATCCACAAAAACGCCCCAGAGACCTTTTCCCTCGAACCCGTGAGCAAATGGCCCATCCTTCCCACCAAATCAAGAATGTTAGCTCCAGTGTCCAAAGGCAAAGTAATCCTCGACTTGACACCTTCAGATTCCTGGTCGCCCGGCCAAAAACGTGTTGTTACCTTGTTGAGTAAACTTAAATGTCATGAGGTTGATGTAGAGCTGATGAGTTGCGATGGCAAGAGGGACGTATCACCCGTACTCAAACGTTACCTTTCCTACCCCAACTCATCGCAAGATTTACTCAAGGTGTTGGACCACTTGATGAAGGAAGCTGATATCTCAGGTTGTCTTTCCGAGGATGAAATGCTCTCAATGCTGCAGTTCCTTCAAGAAGACGTAACATCTTTGAAACGGGACAGAACATTTACTTCGATCGTTAAACGATTGCCATTTTTCAAGACTTTCCACGGAACATATATCAGCCTTGAAAATATTGGATTAGTTTATGTCATCCCAAAGGGCTTACCAACTGAAGAGTCAGATGTCTGGATGACAGGAAACAACTGTGTGTTCTTAGCACCCGCACCCAAGCTGGACAGACTGTACAAGGAGCTTCTCGGTGTTGATGACAAAACACATACAGATTGCTACATCAACTTCATTTTCCCCCAGTTTCCAAATCTCAAGCAAACAACACGTATGCTTCACCTCAACCACGTTAGACTATCTTTACTGGCGCCCTACAGCAATAATGAAGACCAACACTCCAAAATAATAAATTCTCTTAAAAGTTTGGCATTCATTCCAGACGCCAATGGAATACCACGAACTGCTTCGCATTTCTATGATCCAGGCGTGAAAGTCTTTGCAGTGATGTTACCACGTGAAGACAAGCCACCAGAGCCGTTCAACGAGACATCTGGTTGGTTGGATCTCCTTCGTAAAGTTGGGCTAAAGCAAGAAGTTAGCAAAGACCAGTTTCTGGAATTTTCAAAGAAAGTGGCCAAGCAAGCAGAGAACGTATCCAAGAAAACCTACAGTGTGTTAGAAAAACAGTCTCGAACTCTCGTTACACACCTTCTAAACAACACGGCCCTACATGATGCTACATATATTCGAGAACTCTCGATATTAAAGTTTGTGGCCCCTTCAAAGGCTAGTGCCGAGCTTCTTTTTCTTCACAGACAGCATCTTTGTCCGAGAGAAGACCAGGATGGAAACATTCCATTTACTCACTTCGATGGTTCAATTCCAGACACCCACGAAATATTGGCCTGGACGTCTGCATCCCTTCTACCGTGTTGGGCTGTTCCAAGCACTGAAGTGCTAAAACTAAAAAGCCTTGGAGTTCTCGAGAAACCCTCCCTCGATCAGGTCATCGCTCATGTCACAAAACTATCGCAAAGCCTCTCAAGGTACGTCGATCGAGAACAACCAGAATCAAAGCGTCGACTTATGAGTCAAATCATGACTGAAGTGTACACGTTCCTTACAGGTCTGAGTAGTTGCCAGAAAAGTGACTCGCTTGACTCGTGCTCGCCAGTGTGCCATGAAATTGGGAAGCAACTCTCTGACATTTCTTGCATTCTCGTTGAAGATGGCCGCGTGTTTGTCCGTTGTGACCAGCTGGCCTTTCGCCTTGATGAACAACTACCACCATACCTGTATAAAGTTCCGCGAGAATATGGGAGTTTTGAGCACTTGTTTAAACGCCTTGGAGCTATGGAGGAAGCCACCCCTGTGCAGTTTGCCAAACTTCTCAGTCGTCTCAACGAGTCTTGTCAAGACAAGAAGATGCATCCCAATGAACTCAAAGTCGCAAACACGCTGTGTTCGGACTGTTTTTTATTCTAAAGGCCATACAAGACCGCACTGGAGATGACCGCAAGACAACCCTCTAGCTGAGATCGAAACACTGTATCTTCCAAGTAGCGAACAAAAGCTTCACCTCTCTACGAACCTGGTCCTCTTTGATTGTCCTCAGTACACGTCTCGCATACCACGTCCGATGTATGAGTTCCTCGACAAACTACGCAAATATGATTTAACGTTTGTCACTCCTGAACAAATGGTTGATCTTTTGCCAGTTCACCTGAAGATGCAATCCTTGGCATCGTTGGTGAGAGAAGACCTTCATCCAGATTGCAGGGATAAGAAGTGCCAGGCTGATGTGGAAAAGAAATGCTCGGCTACCAATCATCTCCGTCAGGTATTGTTTTCTCCTCAGCTTGTGGACGGCATCATGAGAATCTTAAAGTTCCAGTTTGAGAAAGCTAAACTGACAGAGGATGTCCGTAACAACGTCCGCAGTTTTCAAAAGGAACTAAGCATAAGTTGCATGGAAGTGCTGTCGACTGAGTTAGTTGAAAATGGATCAAATACACCAATTCCAGACAGCCGAAGATCAAAGCGCATAGATTGTTTTGTGGAACGAGAGGAAAATGGCAGAAAGCACATATTCATCAAACATGGTGTTGAGCCTAGTAACGTCCGCAGAGTTCTCTGTCGAGAGATAAACCAGTTGACAGGATGCTACATCGATAAAGAGAGCTGGTTGCATTTGGCAGCAATTCTAGAATGCAAGTCTCCTGATGGCATTCCATCCATACTGGACAATGCTGGCGTGTCCCAAGATGCGGACGCAGCCGACACACCAAGCTTGGAACCTGAACTTGGCTCGGTGATCCCTGAAGAGCTCCACGAGCTTCTCGTACAGTATGACGACTTCTATTTTCGACCAGGAGAATTTGTTGCATTTGAAAGTGAAGACTCAACCGAAGAAGAACCGAAGTATATCTATGCAAAAATCATCCACAAGCTTACAACGTCACATCCTTCTAAACCCAAAAAGGACAAGACAAAGAGGAAGCAAAAAGGAGAGAGCAACCTTCTTAGCAGATACCGTATAGACATCGGCAATGAGAAGAAAGACGTCGATGTACTGGATCTCTACAAGATAAAACGACCGCAACAAATTCACGAGGACGAAGACGGAATGGAGGAAGAACCTGAACTCGATGGAACTTGTGCCTTGTGCAGGAGGCAGTGGACAAAGTGCGGGAGAAGCAAGAGCGAAATCGTCAACATCTTCCCGAGGTGCGGCGGCCGAACCTCCCAAGCCAAGAACGCTGGAAGACGCTTTAAAAGAAGTGCGAAAAGCTTTGGCCGAAATTTGGAAACTTCCAGAAGACATACAGAAGAAGGCGCTTAAACGTCTGTACCTCCGATGGCATCCTGACAAGAACATGGACATGCAAGACATTGCAAATGAAGTTATGAAGTTCATACAAAACGAAGTCGAAAAGTTCTCAAAAGGTGGATCAGCAAGCCGCGAAGATGGCTTTGCAAGAGCACAATCAGATTTTTCAGACTTTTTTAGGCAGTGGAATCAAAGAGCCCGAAGACAGCGCTCAAGCTACGAGAATTTCCGTCGCCACAACACAAGATTCACCGGTTTTGCATCGTACTCCAGGAGGCGTTACACTGCGCCAGATGCACGCGTGTCTAAGATTTGGTTGAGTCAAAGCAGAGCGGATCTTTACTCCATTAAACTTCTCTTGACAGCCCGGGATCCACTCTATTCTGTCTATTACCTTGTTTGCTTCCAGTGCCATCAAGTGGCAGAGAAAGCTCTCAAAGCAGCACTTTATGCCATCTCGGGAGTCGCTGACAGGCAGCTTAATAGTCACGACTTGATTCAACTAGCCCATGATCTGTCGATGTTGCCAGGAACCCGTCCAGATGTGACTACACTGGTGGCTAGGCTGTCCAGCTACTATGATACCACTCGGTATCCCGACAAGCACGTGCCAGCCAAGGTCCCTGCTGACGTGTTCCAAGATTCTCAACAGGCGCAAGAGGCGTTTAGAGTGGCCACTGAAGTGTTGGATATAATAGAACGGTGCGTAGGAGTTTAAGTGACAAGTTCAGTTTGACTGTGAAGTCAGTGTTCGAGAAAAACACAAGTTGTATTGTTTAATTTTTGTACCCTATAAGAAAATACTAGTCATTTTAACAGATAAGATGAAAGGAAGGCATCTAGATAAGTAGTTTTCATAAATATATCATATTTTTTATCGTAGCTAAATATATTGCAAACACTAAAATGGTAAAGTGGTATAGCAGGAAAGCAAAACTCTAAGCAATGTGTTTCATCGTGAGAAATGACGCTTAGTAAACTTTTGATCAGTGTAGACTATGGTGGTTAGGCATTGCGATTCAAATCGTTCGTTTACAATGTTTGTTAGGGAAAAACGACGTTAGGTACAAAGTGCATATAACCAAGATTGGATGGATCCCTGTGCCCAATGATAATTCATTAATAATAGTTTTGCGCCATGTGAAAGTTATTTTTGTTTCATTCTGATCGAGGTCCGCAAACACACGATTGGTTCGGAACGTCCTCGAGACTGCGATTATTATATCGACTATAGACTTATATTAGAGTTATATCAAGAGAGGATGATCTAAGAGAAGCATTCCCCCATACATGGGTTTCTTCCAACGATAATTTTTTGAAATTTATTTTTAGTTTCAGTCCATAGCTGAGCATCCTCGTTCCCAGAGCTCCTCGTTTTTTTCTTCTTTGCGCCGGAAACGAGTAGCCCTGGTCGCAAGGAAAAAATCGAATTTTTTCATTGGCTGATAAAAAATGAATGCGGAATTTTCGGACATCCGGTAACGGCTGAGACCAGAGCCTCCGTTTCGCCAACCACGTGACCAAAAGAAACAGAGGATCTGGGAACGAGAATGATAGCTGAGCTACCTGATTGGTCGCTTTAAGTTACTTCAATAAATCAGAGTGAACAATGTCTTCTTGGTAGAAGAGGAATTAGTTAGTATTTAGTGCGTTTTTAGTTTACGGAAAGGATCGGAAAACTGATCCAATATTGCTCAGTCAGTTGTAGCTGGTTGCCATATTGATAATATTGCAACACTAAGAATCTCTTAGAGACAAGGAAAGACATCAGTTATTGCAGGTTTATTTTTGTTCTCGAAAACGCGAATAAATTAACTGAAGAGTAATCGTTATATAAATAATGCTTTTTAGTGTCTGAGTCAACCATTTATACAAGTCTGCTTGCCTTTATTTACCAGTACTTATTTACAAAATTAGGCTATCATCTTGTTTTGGGATGTGAATAATAATAATTATTGCAGCCGATTGTCATTAAAGTAACTAGGAAAACGTTATAACACAATGAGTCAGTGAAGTTTACCAAAATAAATTTAGAGGTCAAATTAGTTCACATCACTGTTGACAATAACTTAACCATGCATTTGACCAGGGCTTTTAAAAGTGTATGCATGGAATCAACATATAATGCATTATCATCCATTGAATATTTTCTTGTGCACGATTGGTCTAAACATGTCATATCACATGATGCGAGCACACAGCCAAAACTGGGAATAGTTTCAAAATTTTGTGTTTTTATGTTTCTGGTTCACTTTTCAATCCAAAATAAATATATTTTTTAAACTGAATAGAACTGAATGTTTTCAACAGGCTAGGAAGTCAAGTAAGAATTTTAAACATCAACAAAATTACTTAATGTTTGACAGCTTGGCCAAGACCTCCCAAACAGAGCTGCATGGACCTGAAGGATAATAAACACAATAGCCTTCATTTTTGTTTCAATCAAAAATTCACCATGGCACATGGGTTTTTTGGTGTAAGGAGGCTTTCATCCCCATCCATCATACACCCAGTTGCAGCTTGCCTGGTCTGCGTTGCTTGATTCACCGGTAGTAGTAAATTCCCTTGTTTCTGTTTCTGTAGCAATGCTGTTGGGGGTGAGGGGTGGAGTTGCTAGCCCCACACCCAGCCCCCAACCTGGAGGACCAGGGTGTTGTTTCGTCTGACCCCTCTCCCACAGACCAATCCGGCATGGTTAGACCTGCCCGGAGCACAAGGCTCCTGCTGGCACAGCTCTTGGGGTCGTAAGGGTATGCAAACCTCCCCGCCACAGCGAGTCACACAACATCAATAAAAATAAGCAGAGATATTTGTCCTTGGATATTAACCGTTCCTCAAAGCTCAAAGTTTTCCTTGAGAATTCCTCTCAGAAATCTGTTCGCTTTTCGGAAAAGATCACGTCTATGGACATATATCAACAATATCAGTGCATATTTTCACACCAAATGGAGGTTATTGTTCATAATATTCCTCACAAATGGAACGAACAGTTACCAAGACATTAAACTCAGAGGGATAAATGTACTTAGTAAAAACCTACTGGTATACTAATGCAAACGAGACAATCTGATTGGCTGAGCTACTAGTATACTACCAGCCATTAGTGTGCAGTGGCTGGAGGTCATCACAAAATTGAGGTTTCTTTTCGTTTCTACGAAGTTTTGGTGGATGATTTAGAGTTATACTAGACAATTGTTATGATTTTTACTAAAACAATAACGGCCGAATCAACTATCACATCATAGAAATCGAGAGTGAATAATCTAATTGTTAAATATGCTGCTTTAAAGAAAGCTTAAGCATTATGCACATGTGCTGAAAGACCTGACTCAAAATGCTTCATTTCCAAACACCATTTGCTGCACCTTTCAGTAACATGTGAACTCTACTCAATGGCTGCGTTGTCACTACCGACAATCGCAAGCCTGCAGTGCAAGCGGTTTGTTTGGTGGGTGAGCAGGTGCGGATCCAGGAAAAAACTTGAGTCTGAGCGCCGAATCTATGATAGTCCGGAGGCATGTTCCCCAAAAACGTTTTTAGATTTTCACTCTCTAATTTCCCTCGATTTTGAGTCATTTGGAAAATTTGACCGATTTCCATAAAACGGCGTAAGCCAGTCTGGGTCCGCGCCTGGTGAGTGATGTTTTATGGCTTGACACTCGATGGAATATTTCAGCACTCTCTTGCCCAAAATATGCCCGCACTGCATGCTAGACAAAATTATTATTGTCTTTTTGTGGATGGCTCAGGAAATAGAAGGTCACTTCAACAAGTTAAAAATGTCATGTCTGTGGGTTGTGATTGGTAGATTTCGATCCATTTTGTTTGTTTCCTTTTTTCAGGGTCCGTATGGTTGTCGTTTGTTTTTCATTGCATCTCTAGTTGGGTTTTGAATTTCATAGTTCTTGTGACAGTTATTGAAAGGCGCAGTAAAACAAACTGAAGGTGTACAAACTTTTCACATAAGCACTTATCGATATACTAATTAAAAGTTTCCTCAGCCATAGCCATAAGCCTGCAAAACAGGCGAGTGTTTATAAGCCGCCATCTTGGATTAGGAAAACATTGGAGGCTTGGGGTGAGTGCAAAAGAACGGCGAAGGGAGAGGGAGCCAGGCAGAAAGGCGAGGGAGGGGGGCGAATAATACCCAGCCCCCTCCCTCGCCCTAACTCTCCACGTTTTGCGAATCCAATATGGCGGCTAAACACTCGAAGGAGAGTAAACAATCGCAAGCCCACAAACCGCCTGCATTGCAGGCTACCTCAGCCACACATTTAAACTGTTATTCTTTTGATAGACTAACAATGGAAATATTGTTTTGCTAATGAAAACAGTGATTTCTTATCAGGATATATAGTGACACAATTTCCTTCCATCCTATTTAACTTGTGTAATATTATGATATCCACAAGGTAACACTCGATCCACTGTCCTGACCAATAGCACGAGAGGTCGTGACCTTCTTCTTATCCAAGGGTAATCCACATTCTCACTGATGACTGATGGAAATGCAGTGACCCTGTGTTTCCTCGAATACAACCTTCTCTGATCCAGCCTGCTGCATTTTCACTACCATTTCATGTATTCCTAAGATTTTGTCTCCTTGAGGAATGCCTCTGTAAACACTGAAAGAGAGTTATTTTAACCGAGTGTAAGAATTTGAGTGACAGAGACCCAAGAAAGTGGCGCGAGTTATTAATAACTGAGTGTAAGAATCTGATTAACAGTGACAGAGACACAGGCCTGCGAAGATCCCTGGTTGTGATGGGAAAGGCCCCATTTTCACCAATTCTGTCAATACATACATATCCTCACAGCAAGTTAGAATATAAAATTCCCCCTCTATGCTTGTGTTTTTTCCCTGGTTTTTGCTGTACATTGTATAAATTTTGTAGTGATAATCCTTGACACATGCCCTAGCACAAGAGAGGCTAGCAAATAAGAGACTATGGCTGATACATGTCCTGTGCATTTATGTTGGTTATGCAGAAGATATTTGGTGTGGGTTTGGTTTAAATATAAAATGACCACCATTAGAGTTATGCCGGTACCTTTTAGGGTATTAAACCAGAAAAAAATATGATAGAAACTAGTTTTGTTTTAGAATAATTATCCTAAAACAAAACTAGTTTCTGTCATATTTTTTACCTTTCAAAATTTCCCAGTCCCAGTCCCTCCCAGGCCATTGGACTAAAACATTATTGTCATCTTTGTTTATATATACCAGCATGTGTAAGCTGGTTTGCAGATGACCTACTTTGGTGTATAATTTTGAAAACCTTGGTTTATCTTCAGTGTGGGATGTACACAGCCCCAGGTGAAGTGATGCAAACATACATATATTGCACCTCTTCCCATACAACATCACAACCTCGTTCCCAGGGTCTCTCATCTCCCCACCCCAGAGGCGCTCTTTGGGGGCGGTAGATGAGAGACCCTGGGAACACTGATTGAGGGGGTGTGGGGTAGATCTTGGGTCTTCACAAACAATGTCAGGGAAAGGAGCCAACATCGGGACAGGAGATATATTTAACGTACCATAAATCCTAAAGATAAACTAACGAGAACTACATGTACAAGCGAATTTTAAAAAGCTTATTACAAATCGGTTCAACTCATTTCGATTCAAATAGCGCAATTATGTAAACAAACAATGTTATTTTTACACACGCATTCCCAGCATGTCCGGGCTCCGAAATTCACGTTCTTTCAGAATGAGAAATTATATCGCTGTCGTTATCTGCTAGCGGTATACATGTACTCTTGAAGCCACTCATCGTAAGGACCTTCTGGGTCTGAGTTGTCTGCTGCTGCTTCTATAAACCTGTATAAACTCATCGCACTCAACTTCATCAACAGTCGAAGAAACACTGAATTATGCGTCTGATCGCTCAGAATCGCTCCTAAACTCAAAATCATCCGTAGACATAACTTTGTGTAGGTTTTGACGGTTCTAGACAAAATTTGAACTAAAATATATCTGGTTATACACACTACAAGCCACGAAACTCCTCGCTGTCTTTGCGTGGTTGTCGAAGGCGTTCTGGTTTTGACGTCACGACCGACTCGGTCCAGGACTCCACCTCGCTCGGCTTTTTACCTAACCGGAAATGAATTTTCACGTCTTTAGACGGTAAAACGCGGTGAAGAAAAGCGATATGGAATTTTTTTTTCGATGTTCATATCAGGATCCTATGTAGATTCGATCAAGCAAATAAAAAAATATCTGTCATATACACTTTAAAAGATAAGAGAACAGTGTCACGGTATAAGCGGTATTGTGTTACAACGGCTCGATTGATAAGGGTTTGTATGGGAACGCAACGGTTATGTTTTAGAAGATATAAAATCGAATGTTTTGTGAATAAAAACGACTTACCCTGTTGCTGTATTGTATTCTTTGTAGTTTGCCAGCTTCTCAGGCCGGTTTGAGGCGATTTAGAAGAGTTTTAGTTTTCGAGGTTTTCCGTTAATATAATTAGGGAAACCAGGAAAGAAGATTTCAAATCCAATCACTCGAAGATCGATAAATTCCGTAATTAAAATGCCCAAATCGCCTCAAAACCTCCACCAGTGTAATCTCCGTTAACGAATGTTCTCTATGGTTGTTTTTTCGGCTTCCAAATGCCGTTCTAACTGCAGATAAACTTTCGTCAGTTCGACACTCACGTTTCCAGATACCCGTTGGACGTCTGAACCACACACAAAAGGTTAGCACTCATCTCTATACTCCAAAATGACGTGACGTCATACGATATTCTTCGGATTCACTTCGGGCAAGGGCTCGGGCAAACAAACATGGCGGACGATATCGCTGTTGAATGAAAGCCTGCATCGTCTCCGACTAGCATTATGGCGTCAAAAAAGTTACGGTAAGCGTTCTTTTGTTATAGAGATTGCTTTTCACATTCATTTTAGGTTAAGTTTTACGGTCTGCGACTTAGTTTTTGTAACGTCGTTTTGCAGTCATTTTGGAATATGGAATGTTCCATACATCAAAATGACAATATAATTTTTTAAGTGTTCACCTCAAAATAATACCCCATATCCGAATCGATTCTCTGCTCACCCCATCAGAAAATATCCAAAAGATCTAAGAGGCACTTTAAAGCTTAAATAAAATCTAAAATATTTATTTATTTATTAAAAGTAAATTATAAATAAATTACAAATAATTAAGCTTATTTAAGAAAAGTACACTAAAATAAAGAGTGGAGAGTGGAACATCCAAAAAGCACCCTTGACACCATACGATGGATGCTCCCCAGTAATATTCCAATATAATATCTATAGTACATGTATAAAAAAAAATAATGTATAATATAAAAAATATATATATCCAAAATTCTAAAATATATCAAACAGTTGACTTTGTATACTGAATATAGAACTAAGTATTACTAAGAAAAGACATAACTTTGTGCTTAAAACTAGAAATATGGCTAAAATATAGCTCACAAAATGGGAAGGGCCGTAGTGGGCAGGGAACGGGGTGAAAGGAACCCAGGAGAAAAGGGGAATATTTTGTGTTTCAAACTTAATTAGCTTTGCTGTGTGATCAAGTCAAATTTTGTGTTTCAAAACTTAGCTTTGCTGTGTGATCAATTAGTAAACCAGATGAATATTTTGTGTTTCAAAACTTAGCTTTGCTGTACTGTGTGTGATCAAGTCAAACAGATGAATATTTTGTACTTATAGCTTAAGCACACTTTTCAAAGTTAAAAGTCCTACAACTTGTTTTCGTTGATTTCACTTAGTTTTCGGATAAAATTGTAGATTAACACTTTGGCTACAAAATGCGTTGCACCAAATTCACCCCTTTTCTCTCTAATTGTGGCGCTTTTATTGAGTGTCATGCTTGAATAGCCCGCCGTAATAGCTCATTGATATGGGCAAGTGTCGCGCCATTCTGCCCGATGACGGTTTATTTTTTCAGCTCGCACATTTCGCTCAAATGCTTTTATAGAAACAATATCAAAGAATGTCCATTTTAATTCATTTAATTATAAGTATTTTTCACCTTATTTGATTATCTTTAATTTCTCGGAGATACTAGCATATTTGTTTGCTACTCATAAAATCCGAGTCGAAATAAAGTTATATGTATGTACCACTTTCTATCTGTTTTCACCTGTAATGTATTAATTGATTTTTTTACTTGTTGTTTTCAGCAGGACAGCTACCACCCTTTGGTAAGTTGGTCATACAGTATTTATGTTGCATTGGCCCATCTACATACATACATACATACATACATACACACATACATACATACTTTATTTGATAAGTATAGGTTGAATAAAAGGCAGCCAAAGGGCTGATGTGGACCTACTGTACTACAAATTTAGAATTACATTTGTAAAAATTAAGTTTATAAAATTAAAACTATGTACAAACAAGTCAAAATTAACTTAAATACTTACATAAAAATAAATTACCGTATATCGCCCACTAAGAAATTTAATAATATATAAAATCATAGATCTTGAATATGAGAATTCAAGGAGCTCCGCTGTGAGGCTACGCCTATCTATATATATTACGACATTTGATTTGCCAGCCGCTCTGATATGTTTACACGGTCCAAAATTATTTATTATTTATTTATATTATTTATTACCAGTCCAACTTTTACAAGGGGAATACATATTTATAGTCTCCCCTAGCTCTCCTCCTAGTGCACAGATCTATTAGTTTGAATGCCTTGGTCAGACAATTTTCAAGTATGTAATACATATTTATAGTCTCCCCTAGGTAACTTAATTATGTACATGTATGGAATTACATACTTGAAAATTGTCTGACCAAGGCATTCAAACTGATAGATCTGTGCAACTTACATTCTTCGAGGAGACAAATTTACATGTAGGCGCAGATTTAAAGGTGCAACTATGTTTTCTTAACAACAAATATAGGAAAACTGTACTTCTCTAGTGTTTATTTAACACTAGGTATTATCACGAATGATAATAATACCAGAAACGTGTGTGACTTTAACAGTAAAAGATCTTAATTTCAGGCCTGGGCTGAATTTTCGTTATGTTCACTGGCATTTCATACAATACCATGCATTTTCTTTCTTAGAGGCTGATTTTGGTATAGTTTTCACAGGTAGGGTGGTACCATTCTTGGCATTTGCTGCACTGGATGTACTTTTTGCCGTTGTTGGGCATGTGACAGCTGCAAAATACTTTAACTTTGTACACAGATGAACTACCAGCGTCAGTGTGAGGTTTCTGTTGGGCTGGGAATGGCTTCATGCAGAATTCTTCCAAGCGGTCAACATAATGCCTTCTCATTGACTGTTGGACATATTGCATTTCCTCTGGAAGCATTCCATGGCAAATGGAGGTTGCAAAAGCCAGGGCAAATAGGTCACAGTCATTAATTCCAACTTGTGCTTGAACTGGGGGAATGATAAACTCAATTGTTTTCTCACTTGCAAACATCATTCGTGCAGCGTGGTCAATGACACATCGATTGGGACGGCTACACTTCATGCTGTTGTACAGCTTAACTGTGCCAGCCAACAGTTCAGTCAGACACACCCAGTGAGAGCCACTGTTTACAATTTGAATGTATTCTGAAGTTACTGGTGTAACTAAAGTCCCTTGTATAGCTGGATCATTTTAAACCATCAATGAAAGGGTATTGTTTCTTTAGAAGTTTGCTGTCCAGCGTGAATTTCAGAATCTGCCAGCCAATAGTTTGGCTGAAGAATATTCTTCTTGCTGTTTGCATACAATGTAATATTTGTGTCATTGTCAATGTTATGTTTAATCCAGTATTTTGGATCTGGAGATGTGTTATGATTTTATATATTATTAAATTTCTTAGTGGGCGATATACGGTAATTTATTTTTATGTAAGTATTTAAGTTAATTTTGACTTGTTTGTACATAGTTTTAATTTTATAAACTTAATTTTTTACAAATGTAATTCTTAATTTGTAGTACAGTAGGTCCACATGCATCAGCCCTTTGGCTGCCTTTTATTCAACCTATACTTATCAAATAAAGTATGTATGTATGTGTGTATGTATGTATGTATGTATGTATGTAGATGGGCCAATGCAACATAAATACTGTATGACCAACTTACCAAAGGGTGGTAGCTGTCCTGCTGAAAACAACAAGTAAAAAAATCAATTAATACATTACAGGTGAAAACAGATAGAAAGTGGTACATACATATAACTTTATTTCGACTCGGATTTTATGAGTAGCAACAAATATGCTAGTATCTCCGAGAAATTAAAAATAATCAAATAAGGTGAAAAATACTTATAATTAAATGAATTAAAATGGACATTCTTTGATATTGTTTTCTATAAAAGCATTTGAGCGAAATGTGCGAGCTGAAAAAATAAACCGTCATCGGGCAGAATGGCGCGACACTTGCCCATATCAATGAGCTATTACGGCGGGCTATTCAAGCATGACACTCAATAAAAGCGCCACAATTAGAGAGAAAAGGGGTGAATTTGGTGCAACGCATTTTGTAGCCAAAGTGTTAATCTACAATTTTATCCGAAAACTAAGTGAAATCAACGAAAACAAGTTGTAGACTTTTAACTTTGAAAAGTGTGCTTAAGCTATAAGTACAAAATATTCATCTGTTTTGACTTGATCACACACAGTACAGCAAAGCTAAGTTTTTGAAACACAAAATATTCCCCTTTTCTCCTGGGTTCCTTTCACCCTGTTCCCTGCCCACTACGGCCCTTCCCATTTTGTGAGCTATATTTTAGCCATATTTCTAGTTTTAAGCACAAAGTTATGTCTTTTCTTAGTAATACTTAGTTCTATATTCAGTATACAAAGTCAACTGTTTGATATATTTTAGAATTTTGGATATATATATTTTTTATATTATACATTATTTTTTTTTATACATGTACTATAGATATTATATTGGAATATTACTGGGGAGCATCCATCGTATGGTGTCAAGGGTGCTTTTTGGATGTTCCCCTCTCCACTCTTTATTTTAGTGTACTTTTCTTAAATAAGCTTAATTATTTGTAATTTATTTATAATTTACTTTTAATAAATAAATAAATATTTTAGATTTTATTTAAGCTTTAAAGTGCCTCTTAGATCTTTTGGATATTTTCTGATGGGGTGAGCAGAGAATCGATTCGGATATGGGGTATTATTTTGAGGTGAACACTTAAAAAATTATATTGTCATTTTGATGTATGGAACATTCCATATTCCAAAATGACTGCAAAACGACGTTACAAAAACTAAGTCGCAGACCGTAAAACTTAACCTAAAATGAATGTGAAAAGCAATCTCTATAACAAAAGAACGCTTACCGTAACTTTTTCGACGCCATAATGCTAGTCGGAGACGATGCAGGCTTTCATTCAACAGCGATATCGTCCGCCATGTTTGTTTGCCCGAGCCCTTGCCCGAAGTGAATCCGAAGAATATCGTATGACGTCACGTCATTTTGGAGTATAGAGATGAGTGCTAACACAAGGCCGCCCAAGCTAAAGATAAGAGAAACAGTGTCACGGTATAAGCGGCATTGTGTTACAACGGCTCGATTTATAAGGGTTTGTATGGGAACGCAACGGTTATGTTTTAGAAGATATAAAATCGAATGTTTTGTGAATAAAAACGACTTACCCTGTTGCTGTGTTGTATTCTTTGTAGTTTGCCTGCTTCTCAGGCCGGTTTTGAGGCGATTTAGGCGAGTTTTAGTTTTCGAGGTTTTCCGTTAATATAATTAGGGAAGGCAGGAAAGAAGATTTCAAATCCAATCACTCGAAGATCGATAAATTCCGTTAAAATGCTCGAATCGCCTCAAAACTTCCACCAGTGTAATCTCCGATAACGAATGTTCCCTATGGTTGTTTTTTCGGCTTCCAAATGCCGTTCTAACTGCAGATAAACTTTCGTCAGTTCGACACTCGCGTTTCCAGATACCCGTTGGACGTTTGAACCACACACAAAATGGCGTCACGTCGACAAAATCACCCTACGTCGGGGAGGGGCATGGACGTATTGTCATCCATTGCAAAATGACACTGCGGGGCCCGGAGAGGTCGATTGTCACACTGACTTTCAAATTGTAATTCGAATCTAAAAGTAAATGCCTTGTTCTTCAGGCCGAACGGATTAAAAAGCAATTTCTACGCTGTTGAGTATCTCCAAGAATTATATATTTTTCTTCTCTGCTTGCTATTTTCGAAAACATTGATTTAGTCCGATAAATATCTGCTTTCAGACGGACGGATCGATCGATTCCTCGCTGGAATGTGACAGTTAGCGGTCGACGTTTAGGCGGGAAATTTTCACGTGCTGGTTTCCGATTTCAAGTGACAATCGACCTCTCCGGGCCCCGCAGTGTCATTTTGCATGGATGACAATACGTCCATGCCCCTCCCCGACGTAGGGTGATTTTGTCGACGTGACGCCATTTTGTGTGTGGTTCAAACGTCCAACGGGTATCTGGAAACGCGAGTGTCGAACTGACGAAAGTTTTCTGCAGTTAGAACGGCATTTGGAAGCCGAAAAAACAACCATAGGGAACATTCGTTATCGGAGATTACACTGGTGGAAGTTTTGAGGCGATTCGAGCATTTTAACGGAATTTATCGATCTTCGAGTGATTGGATTTGAAATCTTCTTTCCTGCCTTTCCCTAATTATATTAACGGAAAACCTCGAAAACTAAAACTCGCCTAAATCGCCTCAAACCGGCCTGAGAAGCTGGCAAACTACAAAGAATACAACACAGCAACAGGGTAAGTCGTTTTTATTCACAAAACATTCGATTTTATATCTTCTAAAACATAACCGTTGCGTTCCCATACAAACCCTTATAAATCGAGCCGTTGTAACACAATGCCGCTTATACCGTGACACTGTTTCTCTTATCTTTAGCTTGGGGCGCGCCTGTGGTACAACACGTACGAACGGGAAGATGCCTGTCCGCTAGTGCACCGTATCGGCGTATCGCCGGACTGCAAAGGATCCCATTTTCAAAACATTCGAGTCTTTGAAAAACCAATGACTTGTTTGTATACCTATCACATAAATGAGCACAATTGGAGAACAGTACCGTCCATATAAACTTACTAGTATGCTCTCCTCGCTATTTCAGTGCTAGCCGGTACCGACGACAGAAACTTCAACCGCACATGTGCCACAGGTATGTCTATCAATTCCAGACCGACGTTTGGTGAACTTTGTTCAAGAATGATGCATTATTTATCCCGTGAAAATACTGCTTCACATTGTACAAACTCTGACTGAGTTCTCGGCTCGGTGATCGAGGGAGCATTTATACAGCCACCGCACACTACAGCTGGCACTAGACTGATACTACTGATCAGTGTAGCACGGCGGTAGAGCCGAAGCAGTTTCGGAAAATCGATCATCTTCCCGTTTCAGTCTTCTGGGCGTCGTTTCTATTATATCGTTCTAACGGCAGGGATATTTTGCAGGGTTGCAGGTCAACTGCTAACCCAAACCCCAACAATTAGGCTAACCAACTAGGCTAACCTTCAGTTAGAATTAGGCTAACCTTCAGTTGGGCTAATTTAAGCTAACCGGGGCTAACCGTGACGCCATTCTCTTCCTAACGGCGGTGTGTAATGTTTCTAAAAGTAGTCTCAACCTGCAACCTGCAACCTGCAAAATATACCTGCCCTCGTTCTAACGTTCTGTTTGAAGATTCAGCTCGTAAAAAAGTTGATTATTTCTGCAATTATTCGTAGTAAAGGTTTTATTTTCCTGTCAGCTTACAGTGAGAGGGTCAAACTGACGCAGTATCAGGTAGTACACTTTCTACTAACGCTAGCGGAAGAGATGTATGAATGAACCTTCATGGCGACTCGTCGGCGAATTCAAGGTATGACTGATGAGGCAACATTTTACTGTTGTGCACCCTTCAAACGTAGTTGATTGATATAAATTTAACCTAAAGTTCACTTTTATAAATAGGGGTGCTGAGTTTTATTATTTTGTGTGATTGTATACCAAGGATGAGCCTGAGAAGTCCGAGAAAACTTTTGAGTAAACAAATCGTTACGTCTCTCGCTGTGCACAGTCGTTGCCGAAACGAAAATCAGTTTTCGGCTCAGGGACTGGTCATAAAGTACAAGCGGGGGTGGGCTGGAGAAATAAGTGGGGTGGGTCACTGTTTTCATGCATGTAAAAAGGGGTTGGCTTAGCAAAAGCCATGCATCATTAAAGGGGTGGGGCATGTAATATTTTTGCACATATTTTGCATCAAATGGTGGCTTTTGCCAATATGCAGTAAAACTGGGAAATGTATTAACAGTAAAAGCACAAATCTTAATTGTGTAGTTTCAGAAAATATCCATACCCCCACCACAGAGGGAATTTGTAAAAGGACCCCTACCCCCAGGAACTTCCAATTTTCTTTCATACAAACTCTGTAATTTTGTTCTTTCTCTGACCCCCCTCCCTCCAGAATTTCCAATTCCCTCCATGTTATCAGTCATTATAAAATACCATAGTGCATGTGTGCTCCTTCCTCTATCATACTTGTCCACGGTACTCACACATATGCATAGCATTCTATTGTATTAGGGACTGGTCATAAAGTACAGGGGGTAGGCTGGAAAATTGATTTAACGAAGGCTAGTTTTATGTGATCTTACCTTTATTTACTAGGGGTGTCGGTCATTTCATTTTTTACCTGAAAAATATGGGTGGGCTATGCATTATTCTGCAAAAATATGAGGGTGGGTCACAAAACTAGCCTTCGTAAAAATGAATTTTTCCAGCCCCCCCCCCCCCCCCCCCCCCCCTCCTGTACTTTATGACCAGTCCCTAAGGTATACGAAATGTAAAAACAGATTGCTTTGGAGTATTTTAAAAGTTCTTAACTTTAACTGAGTAATGTATAAAGTGATAAAGAGAAGAACAAACATGTGGGAACGGTCGACCGACAATAGGCTGAATAGGGAGCTACAACAAACCCTCAACTGAACTTCAATTATAACCTTTATAAACTGAACTAGTGTCACTGGTATAGTGGACGAGAGTTTTATTTAATCACTGTTTTGCTGAAGCTATTATTTTGATGTTTTACCATAAACTGTTTCTGTTTGTCGCAGACTCATACCCAGTCGCTATTTATATGTTTTTGGGATGAGAGAAGATTGGATACGAGAGTGGATTGAGGCGCGCGGGGAATCATGGGAAGGGACGAGGGAAAATTTGTCCCTTTCCATAACCCCCGCGCGCCTCAATCCACTCTCGTATCCAATCTTCTCTCATCCCAAAAATATATAAATAGTGACTGGGTACGAGTCTGTGTTTCTCGCTCATGACAGGAGAGTCCTATGGACAGAAGCAGCCACCGCTGACGCGACATTTTACGAAGTATCCTCGAGAGATACCCGGATGGAGGACAAATCTTGAAGGTATTCAATGAAAATTTATAACAAAACCAAGCTTTAAACGGTATGAAAGATGTATAACTGGTAGCCAGGATATTTTTTCAGAGACTATAACAATTGGCTTCGTTTTGATACCAACCATTTTGCTTTTTCTGTTATCATGGTAACTGTACTGTAGTCTCAACAACTCAATGGTGAATTCACATTCACGCAAAGGCTTGGTTACATTTTATACAATTGTATAAATAATTGGTCTTCCCCGCACGGATTTTCAAATACTTCAGCATAACTGCTTAAAAAAAATGGATTTTGAAGAACTTTATTGAAGAAAAACATTAATATATTCACACATATTAAAACCTAAATTCCACTAGAAATCAGAGCTCTGTATTAAAGTCAGTGGTGAACCTTTAGACATTTTTTCTAGTGGCACGAGGCCGCAACAGAACAGTATAAATTATCATTCCTGCCGATAATTATATCATTTATCAGTTGTCTCAAAGGGTCTCAAAGCTCAGTATATCGAATGAACCGTCTTACAATCAAGGCCTTACATTGTTTCTTTTAGTATTTTGACACTTTAGTGACTTTTAAAACTTGGTATAGTCGTCATCTGAGGCAGGAGGTAACAAGTTAAATAAAACCAACATGTGAGCCCCTGATGAATTGAATTATAGTAGAATGGCCGGTAGGATAGTACTTGAAATTAAGCTTCGAAAAGATCATTATATATATTTAAGATGATGTAAGAGATGAAGATAAAACTAATGTGTCTTACTTGTGCATTGTTAAATTCGTAATAGTTTCATTTCCGAGTTACTTTCTGCTTCCGTTTCAAAGTGAGGTCTGGTTTAAAACCTTTCATACGAAAATGACTGAGGTTTTCTCACATGTTCGTTTTCATCCTGATCAAACAAACTCATTTTCATATGAAGGCTTTTGTACGAGACCTCTTAGGGGCAGAGGCAAAAGTCAACTCGAAAATATATAAATGAAATTGTATGTTTTAGGAAATTATTCAGAATGCAGATGATGCAGGTGCCTCCAAGGTATCCTTCCTTCTTGATTCGCGCCCAAGTTTCTACGGAGAGGTCTCGCTGTATGCACCCAGTCTTGATCAGTTCCAGGGTCCCGCGTTATACGCGCAAAACGATGCTCTCTTCGAGGACGGCGACTGGGAAAACCTGGAGAGACTAATGAGAAGCAGTAAGAAGGATGACCCGTTGAAAGTAGGACGCTTTGGAATTGGCTTCAACTCCGTTTATCACATGACTGGTGAGTTAGTGAAAGAGTTTAATTTTGTTAGCCCTGACAAGGACTGTTGTTAGTGACTGACGCTTCGACACGATGATGACAAGCTGACGTAACAACTTTCCAGGTGCTCGTGTTATTTCTGATTCTACAATAACAATCGGCACCTCTTCGGGTACTCGTACCAGGAATGTTCCCCGACTGTGACGCGACCTTCCTTATATTTTCACCAAACCTGTATGGTTGAATCAGATTACCATTTTGCATTATTTTAAGATATTCTGACCCTCGCCCGACCATAACGCTAGACGAACTACTAATATTCTTAGGTTTACACCATTTACTAAAGAAAGGACTCGGTTTGTTGATTTGTATGGCGCTTGCCCGTGTACTATCTTTTCAATGCATCTAGACCTTTCCATCCAATTATTTAGATCTTCCGAGCATCGTGAGTGGAGACCATATAGCATTCCTTGATCCACATGAAACACACTTTGGAAGGAAGGAAACAGGCCGACGATTTTCTCTTGAACACCAGCTTCTTGACGAATGCCCAGACCAGTTCATGCCTTATGAAGATGTCTTAGACTGTAAGATATCGACACAATTTTACAACGGCACTCTGTTTCGTTTTCCGTTGCGTGGTGCACCGTCAGATTTATCCAAAAAGAAGTACACTGCGGAGAAAGTTCATAAACTGTTTGATGCCCTCAAAAAGGAAGCCTCTGTCATTCTTCTGTTCTTGAAAAACATCGAAGAAATAAGTCTGTTTGAAACAAATGAGAGGAACGTTAAAAGGCATCTCTTTACCGTCCGACTAAAAGGCAGCTGCAGACAAGAGATTCGACAAAAGAAGAAAGCTTTTTGGCAATGGTAGAGTCGTTAAGCAAAGGGACATTCAAAACACGCACCTTTCTTTGCGCTTAGCTGTTGAAGAAGTAGATGCAACAGCAACGGTACCAGTGGTTGAAAACAGATGGCTTGTTTACCATCAAGTAGATGCCCGAGATGCAAGTCTTAAAGAAATGTCGTTAGAGTTGGGCCTTCTTCCTTGGGTGGGGATTGCCACACCGTTGAATGAATCCAAACGTCAAGCTCTTTCATCAACTGGAGGCAGGATCTTCTGCTTCTTACCACTTCCACCAGACGCTGACTCCAAAACCGGTTTTCCAGTTCACGTTCATGGCTACTTTGGCCTCACCGACAATCGACGTGGTCTTAAATGGCCAGGACTAGACTGCCAGGATGATCAAACCGCTGAATGGAATGTCTTGTTAGTTGAACGTGTCGCAAGTCAAGCTTACGCTAATTTGTTGCTCGACCTGGTAGATAAACAGATGAAAGAGCCCAGTGATGGATCAACTAAACAAGAATTGGTCTATAAATCCTGGCCAAGCCTTCCGGAAGTAGAGAAACACTGGAAACACATGCTAAAGCCAATGTATTCAATTGTAATGAAAGCGAACGTCTTCTGGACACCTGCAAATGGTGGCAGGTGGGTCAACCTTGACGAGGCCCGCCTCGACAGAATAAAAACCGAATTCCCAAATGCAACCAATGAAGCTAGAGACGTGGTTCTTGCAACATTAACGCAAGCAAATGAGGCCGTTGTGATCGTTCCATGTCATGTGATGAATGCAATTTATACACATACACCAGTACCCACAAAGAGCATCACTCCCGCCTACTTGAGAGGTCTCCTAAAAAAGAAGATAAAGGGATCATGGAAGGTAGAGAATATACCAAGGGAGAAGAAACTTAAGTTGCTTGAGTTTACCCTAGAAGACAAAAACCTGGGCGATATGAAGGGCGTCCCTCTCCTGCCCCTTGCAGATGGAAGCTTTATTGATTTTTGTCCTCTTCAGTACAGTCGAGATCCCAACGCCGCTGTGTTCGTTTCGTCGACGACTCATCCGCGTTCCATTTTCCACAACATGGAGAGTAAGTTCCTCGACGACAAAGGCCAATCTTCTGCTCTTAAATATTTGCCAACGGCTGCTTGTGATGCGAAGAACCCCCACATCCATCCCTTGCAACTCGTTAAACTCGACACAACCATCGCGCTAAATCTTTTGCGACAGATGATCCCACCAGAGTGGTCTCGAACTGATCTTTTGTCATCTTGGTATCCCGGCAGAAATGGTCATCCCCCAGAACGCTGGTTAGAGTTTGTATGGACGTGGATCCAAAATGCTTTCCCCGCTGATCTCTCCCACTTGAAGACTTCCCTCTCATCCCTCACACATGTGGCGGAAGTCGCAGCATAGTAAAGCTTAGAACATCGAGCGTGGCTATCAGACAGCATCACCAGGGTCTATCATTACAGCCACTAATTGTCTCTTTGCTTGGAAAAGTTGGCTGCATTGTTCTAACAAACCTTCCACCTTACGTACGTCACGCTGCTTTACACAAGTACATTGCCTCTCCCAATCCTCAAGGTGTCCTGAAAGTCTTTAGTGCGCTTGGCCGAGACAGATGTGTTTCGATGATTTCATGTTGTTCAACAGAAGAGAAAAAAGAGCTACGCAGATTTTTTTCGTCAGCGTCTTTCGATGGTGATCAAAAAAGCCTCCTGTGGTACCTACCAATCTTTGACGCAGCTGATGGAGCATCCTTCATTGCTGTAAGAGAGGGATTTCAAGAACATAAAGTTTCTCCATATGGTTTCCAGCTTCCTCAGTCTTTGCCAGTACCTAATGCGTCCAGAGTCATATCACTAAAGGATTACGAGTCGTATACTCTACTGCAAAGGCTTGGAATCGCAGTCATGACCCCAACAGCCTTCCTGATTTCCATTGTCTTTAGTGGTATACACAGCAGCTTCTACAGCCACCAGCAAATTTCTACATTGATGTGCTGGGTTCTTAAACAATACTACTCTTTCTGCAATCAGGACGGTTCATTCTCTACAGCACTTAGGCAGCTGCCTTTTGTCCTTATCAGGAGTAACAAAGTGGTCACTCCCTGTGATGTTCTCGATCCACAACAACCAATTTTGCGACAACTTTTTGAAAACGAAGACGACAAGTTCCCACATGGCGACTTCGTCAATGATGCAATTCTCCAGCCACTTCGACAACTTGGAATGAGGAGTGTTCCGAATGCAGAGGACATTTTGCACGTTGCCAAAACACTGCACAATTTCCATGTTGGTGTAGCATCCCGTAAATCGTCAGCATTGTTGGAATTTCTGAACACAAATCCACTCTTACTTGACCAAATGGTTGGCTTGTACCAGACCTTGGCTCAAGCTCTAATGGAAGAAAGATGGATCCAACGAATGGAGAATCGTCCCTCTTCCTATCCTCGTGTGATGCCTTGGTTTTCAGGGGATGGGCAATTCTTCAAACCATCTGACGTGCTAAGCCAGTCTAAAGCCAATCTTGCAGGTGCATCCGTGCCACTTGTCTCGAAGCCTTGCAGTCGTGCACTTGAGACTGTTTTCGGTTGGAACAAGTCACCTGACGTCGACCACCTTCTGGAACAGCTGCGTTCAGCGTGTCTTGTGTCATTACATGACATGCATGTGAGCGAAACGTATCATTTTCAAGCAATGGTAAAACAGATCTACGAAGAAGCATCCACCAATGCTAACTTCACCATGTTCACTTGGAAGATAGGACTTGATGCCAGCTTTCCTGCGTGGATTTGGCATGGAAATGGATTTACATCACCGTCCAAGATGGCATTTGTCTCGCCCTGCAAAATCGACTTGAAGCCTTACCTATATACAGCTCCACAAGAGTTTCACACGACCCTCCGTTCTTTTTTCCAACGATGTGGTGTTCGCGAAGCATTTAGTGAGTCAGACCTGCTGAGCGTTCTCACAATGATAAAGGACAAGCACGACACAAGCAGTGAGTTTGTTAGAGATGTAGCAGACGACCACAACTGTCACGTGACATTCTCCATTGGATAGTAAGAGATGGAAAGCCATTGAATTCCGAACTTCGGAAAAACCTGTTGGTGCCAATAATGACCTGGGACAACACCTTAAAGTTGGTCCCATGTAGCGAGTGCACATTCTGTGACGCGACGTGGTTAAGGCAAGGAGGCTCCGAACTTCCAATCACAAGCCAATTTCCCATGATCCACGAGGCCATATCTTCAAAAATTGCAGCACTTTTAGGTGTCCCACCTATTAGCACGCGCGTCACGTGCGCGGAGGCTCTAGGCATCGAACAAACAGGTCCTCACGAGCCAATTACCACCAGGCTCAAAAATATTCTGAACGAGTACAAGGAAGGTGTTGGTGTTTTCAGAGAACTGGTGCAGAATGCAGATGATGCTGGTGCCACAGAAGTGCAGTTTGTTCTTGATTGGCGCAGTCATCCAACTGAAAAGCTTTTGTCACCAGGTATGGCAGATTGTCAAGGTCCTGCCCTGTTAGTGTACAACAACGCGATGTTTACAGATGAAGATTTGAAGAATATCTCGAAGTTGGCAGGTGCCACAAAAAAAGAAGACCTTGAAAAGATCGGCCGCTTCGGACTTGGTTTCAGTTCAGTTTACCACTTCACAGATGTTCCAAGTTTCATTAGCAGGAATTATGCTGTGTTCTTTGATCCGCACACAAGACACCTTGGGGCACACATATTGGATGGCTCAAAGCCAGGAATCAAGTTAGATCTGGCGGTCAATCCAGCCAGTCTACTCTATTTCCCCGATCAGTTTGTACCTTACAACGGGCTGTTTGGCTGTGACACTATTTCACCCAACGACTGTGACAAGTTCAATTTTCCAGGAACTCTGTTCAGATTTTCCTTCCGAACAAAAAGAGGAGAAATCTGTGATAAGATCTACAGCAAACAGGAGATACAATCCCTTGTACATTCTTTTCAAGAATCATCATCAAGCTTGCTTTTGTTCACACAGAATGTTAAAAAGGTAACTTTCCTTGAGGTGGGAAAGAATGCCCTTGATCCAAGAAACCCACGAATCCTGTTTGAGATGTCCAAAGAAACAGCAAACGTCCTTCAACCAGATAAACGTTCTCTGGTAGAAACGTCATTCCTCCAATCATGCGCAGAGTGGACAAGAGGAACGCCTGGTCAGGAGGCACCTCCTAAGCTATCAGAGCTGATATCCGTGTGTTCAAAGAATGGAGTGGGGAAGATCAAGAAACCTGCACTTGGCTTATTACTTCTTGTCTAGGAATTGGCGATTCCTTTCAGCTGGCAACAAGTGAAGAAGGTAGAAAGCAGGGTCTTTTGTCTGCTTCTGGAATAGCAGGGAAAATTTCCTCCGACAACGACAAAGAAGGCTGCTTAAACTCAAAGGCTGTACCTGGTGAGGTTTTTTGTTTCCTTCCACTGAGCATTCCAACTGGGTTACCAGTACATGTGAACGGTTACTTTGCAGTCACATCAAACCGCCGAGGAATCTGGGAAAGTACTACAGCTGATGTTGGTCGGCAGCCTTTAGAAGTGCGATGGAATCGAAGCCTCATGGAGGATGCAGTATCCCAGGCTTACATTCAGTTTCTAGAAGACATGACGCGTATGCAGCAACAAGGAAATATTCCGTCGTACGAAAGTTTCTCGCTTTGGCCAAATCCAGAGACAGTTGAATCATCTGCATGGGCACCGCTTATAAAGAGTGTTTATCGACAAATCGCAAGCTCCGACCTTCCATTAGTTCATGTAGGAGAGGAGTGGCTTACAGTGACCCAGTGCGTTTATCAAGATGCAAAGTTACAAGAACTTCCGAAGAGCGAGATGGTCCTGACAATGCTTGATTACAAAGTGGTACCACTTCCAGACTTCGCAAAGAAAGGCTTTCAACAGGCTGGATGTATTGAAGTAATCGAAGAGCGAACAATGACGCAGCAGAAATTTCTGGAAGAGGTCTTTTTCCCGAATATTATGACGATGCCTGATGATCTACGGGATCCCATTGTGTGTCACCTGATAGACGAATGCCTTCGTGGACATTCAATCTATCAATCAGATCATCTTCTAATCCTTTACAAGTCCTTGCTTTCAACCAAACGTTGCATCCCTTGCGGGCCGGATAAGGGGGATTTGGCATCTCCGAAGGAACTTATATCCCCTGGTAGTACAGCTGCAACTCTGTTCTCAGCAGATGAAAAAAGATTCCCGGTCGGCACCCGTTACCATACCAAAGAGCGCCTTCTCATGCTTGAAAAACTGGGTATGGCATCAAATATCCTTGAATGGGAAACCTTGCTTGAGCGAGCAAACTCAGTGCCAGTGCTCTGTAGAAAATCTGAACAAGGTGCTCGGAAAAGGGTTTCCTATCTTGTCAAGTATATCAATGACCAGCTTGACGAACTTGATGTTCCCTCAGAATCCATGAAATCAGAGCTTATGAGAGTCAGCATGTTTCCGGTTCTAAACAAACCAGCACACTACACCATGCCATGGAGAGGTTCCAATGATTACACCAATGGCAATATCATGCTGCCGGCAGAAGAAATGTATGGCGAGAAATACAAATTTGTCGCAGGGTCGTCTAGGCCAATTCTTGACGAAAGTGAGGGCCTTGGCTGTGGAAACCTCAACAAGCAAGCGCGCGATCTTTTTGGCTTTACCTGTCGTAAGCCATCTGTCCAAGAAGTTATTTACCAGTTGGACCATGCCATTCAAGCAACAAAAAATTCGCCCGTTGAATCCGAAAGTTTGGAAGATGTTTTCCACAGCATATATGGCTACTTACAAAAACGTCTTTCAAAACCAGATGGTGAAGTTATTGCTGAGACGTTAGAGGATAGATGTTGGATAATAACCCAAGGTAAATGTCTCTCATCTGCTCAGCTCGCTTTCAAGTGGGAAAGATTTGGCGAACCTTACCTTTACGAAGTACCAAAGACTCTCGCCGAGAAATATCGTCGCCTGTTACAAGCGACAGGAGTGAAAGATTATTTCTCCACTGAAGACGTCATCCGTACCCTTTATCAGCTCAGTGAGGACAAGAGCGGGGAATGCCTATCCACAGCGGAATTTAAAGTTACAAAATCTTTGATCGATGAGCTCTTAGAGACTCCAGAGCACTTGCTTCACGAGGAGAACGGCAAGATTCCTTTGCCAGACCATAACCTGGTCTTGCAACCAGCTAAGAAATTAGCCATTAATGATGCACCGTGGGTAACAGCAAGACGTGATACCGCCTATGTTCACACGCACGTGCCCATCGATCTTGCACACAAGCTGGGAGCAGTTGATATTCGCACAAAGAAACTAGCTAACATATCACGTCCAATCGGAAAGCCATTCGGCCAGCGAGAGGAGCTTACTGATCGCTTAAAAGGCATTCTAAAAGCCTATCCATGTGACGTTGGGATCCTGAAAGAGCTCGTCCAGAACGCCGACGACGCAGGTGCCACCGAGTTACACTTCATTTACGACCCTCGCAACCATCCCACGGAACGGCTTTTGAGCGACAATTGGAAAGAACTACAAGGACCTGCCTTGTGCGTCTACAACAACCGACCATTCTCAGAAAAGGATTTAGAAGGGATACAGAGGCTCGGAATTGGAAGCAAAACGGAAGATCCAACGAAGACTGGACAGTATGGAATTGGTTTTAATGCAGTGTACCACCTAACTGATTGCCCAAGTTTTATCTCGAATGGAGACACGTTTTGTGTTCTTGACCCTCACTGTCGCTATGCTCCTGGAGCAACTAAAGAGAGTCCTGGGCGACTTATTGGACCAATCACAGAGGAGGAACGTTCCGACTACCGTGATATATTTCCTGGCTATCTAGAGAACCTTTTGGATTTAACATCTGCAACTCTCTTCCGCTTTCCCCTTAGAAATGAGGAAATGTCAGCAGCTTCATTAATATCTCAAAAGCAGGTTTCCCACACAGAGATGATGTACTTCATGAATATGTTCACTCTTGAAGCAAAAGAAATTCTTTTGTTTTTGAACCACGTGCAGAAAATAACACTCTCTGAAGTTAAAGGGAACCAGTTGGAAGAAATCTACTCGGTTTCTGCGCAGTTAACAGAAGATGACGCTGCACAGCGTGTGAAGCTTGCAAATCACATTAAGAACTCCAAGGCCCTGCAGACGAATGAGATTGACTGGCTTGGGATCACATACCCCCTGTCTGTTCAGGAACGAGGCGTACGAGAAGAGAAATGGCTCATTCATCAGTGCATTGGTCTCCAGACTAGCGATGAAAGTGAAGAGATCCCAGATGGTCGAGATTATGGTCTGCTACCTCGTGGTGGTATAGCAGCCAAAGTGTCAGAGAAGTCAAAGTTCCATTACAACCCTAGCAAGGAACCTAAACACAAAGCATTTTGTTTTTTGCCGTTACCATTGAATACAGGGCTTCCAGTTCATGTCAATGGTCACTTCTATCTGGATTCTGCACGGCGAAACTTGTGGCGTGATGAAAATGAAGAAGGATTTGGGAGCAAATGGAACCGTTTCATCATGACCAAGGTTTTGGCCCAAGCGTACGTCTCACTGATGTTGGTGGCACGAGGTTTCTTACCCGGGTTGAAAAACGAAGATGTCGCTTGCTTCTCCAAAGAGTACCATCTTCACGAAGGAATGCGATGGTATCATGGCCTCTTTCCGCATTTCCCTTCTGTCAAAAGCCAGTGGACAATCCTGGCTGAGGCAGTATTTCGGACGATTTGCAGTAAAGATGAGAAGTTACTGCCGTTGACAAAGAAAACGTTGGAGACACGTGAAGTTACTCGACAGACGTCTGATGAAACTGCTCGTAAAGAAGTGACTCGGTGTGTTTGGCTGCCTCCTTCCCAAGGGTTCTTTAACACCATGACGATCAGTAGTGAATCCGATACCAAACTTTGCAAGATTCTGCTGACGGTTGACTTCAAGCTTCTCTACTCTTCCCATGTACTTTTCAACGACTTTAAAAGGCAGGCACAAGTGTAAAAGAGATCACACCAGAAGTAGTTGTCCAGTATCTTAAAGAGCATCCAAATAATATCGGTAAACTACCTTGTCCTGTTAGCAAGACAACGCTTGGTTCTGTGGTGGGCGTGCTCCTTCTCCTCCGCTATTGCATGACGTCCCCTACGTTTCCAACAGGAATATTTGGATTGCCTTTGCTGCTGACTGATGATGGCGTTATTAGGCGTTTTCAGAAAAACGGCCAAGTGTTTCTAAGCCTTTTTGCCGATTTGGTACCAAATCAACGTTCTCGATTTATCCACAACAAATTGGCTAAACCTTTACTCGATATCGAGGAAGAAATATTTGCCGCGGATCAAGGTGTTCTCAAGAAATTTGACATCTGCGCATTAGCTTCACTCCTACCAAGTACCGCAAATGCTAGCTGGTGTGAAACAGATACTCTCATTGCATGGGATTTGAATGGATGGCCGTCCAAAAGCTGGCTGCAGCGGCTATGGGAGTTCTTTTTAAAGATCCACAAAAAGGCCCGAAGACCTTTTCCCTCGACCCCGTGAGTAAATGGCCCATCCTTCCCACCAAATTGAAAATGTTAGCTCCAGTGTCCAAAGGGAAAGTAATCCTTGACTTGACACCTTCAGATTCGTGGTCGCCCGGCCAAAAACGTGTTGTTACCTTGTTGAGTAAACTTAATTGTCATGAGGTTGATGTAGAGCTGATCAGATGCGATGGCAAGAGGGACGTATCACCCATACTCAAACGTTACCTTTCCTACCCCAACTCATCGCAAGACGTACTCAAGGTGTTGGACCACCTGATGAACGAAGCAGATATCTCAGGTTGTCTTTCCGAGGATGAAATGCTCTCAATGCTGCAGTTCCTTCAAGAAGACGTAACATCTTTGAAAGGGAACAGCATATTTACTTCGATCGTTAAACGATTGCCATTTTTCAAGACTTTCCACGGAACATATGTCAGCCTTGAAAACATTGGATTCGTTTATGTCATCCCAAAGGGCTTACCAACTGAAGAGTCAGATGTCTGGATGACAGGAAACAACTGTGTGTTCTTAGCAGCCGCACCCACGCTGGACCGTCTGTACAAGGAGCTTCTCGGTGTTGGTGATAAAACACATACAGATTGCTACATCAACTTCATTTTCCCCCAGTTTCCAAATCTCAAGCAAACAACACGTATGCTTCACCTCCACCACGTCAGACGATTTTTACTGGCGCCCTACAGCAATGAAGACCAACACCCCAGAATCATAAATTCTCTTAAGAGCTTGGCATTCATTCCAGACGCCAATGGAACTCCACGAACTGCTTCGCATTTCTATGATCCAGGCGTGAAGGTCTTTGCCGTTATGTTACCACGTGAACAAAAGCCACCCGAGCCGTTCGACGAGAACTCTGGTTGGTTGGATCTCCTTCGCAAAGTTGGGCTAAAGCAGGAAGTTAACAAAGATCAGTTTCTGGAATTTTCAAAGAAAGTGGCCAAGCAAGCAGAGAACGTATCCAAGAAAACGTACAGTGCGTTAGAAAAACAGTCTCGAACTCTCGTTACACACCTTCTAAACAACAAGGCCCTACATGATGTTACATATATTCGAGAACTCTCGACATTAAAGTTTGTGGCCCCTTCAAAGGCAAGTGACGAGCTTATTTCTCTTCACAGACAGCATCTGTGTCCAAGAGAAGACATTCCATTTACTCGATTCCATGGTTCAATACCAGACACCCACGAAAGATTGGTCTGGACGTCTGCATCCCTTCTACCGTGTTGGGCTGTTCCAAGCACTGAAGTGCTAAAACTAAAAACCTTGGAGTTCTCGAGAAACCCTCCCTCGATCAGGTCGTCGCTCATGTCACAAAACTATCGCAAAGCCACTCAAGGTACGTCGATCGAGAACAACCAGAACCAAAGCGTCGACTTATGAGTCAAATCATGACTGAAGTGTACACGTTCCTTAAAGATCTGAGCAGCTGCCAGAAAAGTGACTCCCTTGACGCGTGCTCACCAGTGTGCCATGAAATAGGGAAGCGCCTCTCGGACATTTCTTGCATTCTCGTTGAAGATGGCCGCGTGTTTGTTCGCTGTGACCAGCTGGCCTTTCACCTTGATGAACAACTACCACCATACCTGTATAAAGTTCCCCGAGAATATGGGAGTTTTGAGCACTTGTTTAAACGCCTTGGAGCTATGGAGGAAGCCACCCCTGCACAGTTTGCCAAACTTCTCAGTTGTCTCAAAGAGTCTTGTCAAGACAAGAAGATGCATGCCAATGAACTCAATGTCTTAAAACACGCTGTCTTCGGACTATTTTTTACTCTAAAGGCCATTCAAGACCGCAGTGGAGACGATCAACAAGACAACCCTCTAGCTGAGATCGAAACTCTGTATCTTCCAAGCAGCGGACAAAAGCTTCACCTCTCTACGAATCTGGTCCTGTTTGATTGTCCTCAGCACACGTCTCGCATACCACGTTCTATGTATGAGTTCCTAGATGAACTACGCAAATATGATTTAACGTTTGTCACTCCTGAACAAATTGTTCATCTTTTGCCAGTGCACCTAAAGATGCAATCCTTGGCATCGTTGGTGAGAGAAGACCTTCATCCAGAGTGCAGGGATAAGAAGTGCCAGGCTGATGTGGAGAAGAAATGCCAGACTACCAATCATCTCCGTCAGGTATTGTTTTCTCCTCAGCTTGTGGACGGCATCATAAGAATCTTAAAGTTCCAGTTTCAGAAAGCTAAACTGACAGAGGATGTCCGTAACAACGTCCGCAGTTTTCAAAAGGAATTAAGCATAAGTTGCATGGAAGTGCTGTCGACTGAGTTAGTTGAAAATGGATCAAATACATCAATTCCAGATAGTCGAAGGCCGAAGCATATGGGTTGTTTTGTGGAGCGAGAGGAAAATGGCAGAAAGCACATATTCATCAAACATGGTGTTGAGCCTAGTAACGTCCGCAGAGTTCTCTGTCGAGAGATAAACCAGTTGACGGGATGCTACATCGATAAAGAGAGCTGGTTGCATTTCGCAGAAATTCTAGAATGCAAGTCTCCTGATAACATTTCCTCCATACTGGACAATGCTGGCGTGTCCCAAGATGCGGAAGCAGCTGACACACCAAGCTTGGAACCTGAGCTTGGCTCGGTGATCCCTGAAGAGCTCCACGAGCTCCTCGTACAGTTTGACGACTTCTATTTTCGACCAGGAGAATTTGTTGCATTTGAAAGTGAAGACTCAACCGAAGAAGAACCGAAGTATATCTATGCAAAAATCCTCCACAAGCTTACAACCTCACATCCTTCTAAACCCAAAAAAGACAAGACAAAGAGGAAGCAAAAAGGAGAGAGCAACCTTCTTAGCAGATACCGTATAGACATCGGCCATGAGAAGAAAGACGTCGATGTACTGGATCTCTACAAGATTAAACGACCGCAACAAATTCACGAGGACGAAGACGGAATGGAGGAAGAACCTGTTTCAGACTCGATGGAACTTGTGCCTTGCGCAGGAAGCAGTGGACAAAGTGCGGGAGAAGCAAGAGCGAAATCGTCAACATCTTCCCGAGGTGCGGCGGCCGAACCTCCCAAGCCCAGAACGCTGGAAGACGCTTTAAAGAAGTGCGAAAAGCTTTGGCCGAAATTTGGAAACTTCCAGAAGACATACGGAAGAAGGCGCTTAAACGTCTGTACCTCCGATGGCATCCTGACAAGAACATGGACATGCAAGACATTGCAAATGAAGTTATGAAGTTTATACAAAACGAAGTCGACAGGTTGTCAAAAGGTGGATCAGCAGGCAGCGAAGAAGGCTTTGCAAGAGCACAATCAGATTTTTCAGACTTTTTTAGGCAGTGGAATCAAAGAGCTCGAAGACAGCGCTCAAGCTACGAGAATTTCCGTCGCCACAACACAAGATTCACCGGTTTTGCATCGTACTCCAGGAGGCGTTACACTGCGCCAGATGCACGCGTGTCTAAGATTTGGTTGAGCCAAAGCAGAGAGGATCTTCGCTCCATTAGACATCTCTTGACAGCCCGGGATCCACTGTATTACCTTGTTTGCTTCCAGTGTCATCAAGTGGCAGAGAAAGCTCTCAAAGCAGCACTTTATGCCTTGTCGGGAGTCGCAGACAGGCAGCTTAATAGTCACGACTTGGTTCAACTAGCCCATGATCTCTCGTTGTTGCCAGGAACCCGTCCAGATGTGACTACACTGGTGGCCAGGCTGTCCAACTACTATGATACCACTCGGTATCCCGACAAGCACGTGCCAGCCAAGGTCCCTGCTGACGTGTTCCAAGATTCTCAACAGGCGCAAGAGGCGTTTAGAGTGGCCACTGAAGTGTTGGATATAATAGAACGGTGCGTTGGAGTTTAAGTGACAAGTTCAGTTTAATTGACTGTAAAGCAAGTGTTCGAGCAAAACACAAGTTGTATTATTGTTAAATGTTTGTATCCTATAAGAGACCTGGTTTTCATGTCGGGAAAATCACCGGAAATTTTGTTATTTCCCGACCGTCCCAGACATTCCCAACTCAGGGAGACAATGGGAGACATCTACCTCGTCCGGTCGCGTTTTCATAAGTCGGGGAACGGTCGGGAAATAACAAAATTTCCGATGATCTGGGATTTTCCCGACATGAAAACCAGGCTTAACAGATAAGATAACAATGAAAAAGGTTTAGATTAGATTAGTAGTTTTCATAAATATATCGTATTTTTTATCATAGCTATTAAATATACTGCAACCACTAAAATTGTAAGTGTTATAACAGGAAAGCAAAACTAATTTTTGATCAGTGTAGACTATGGTGGTTAGGCATTGCGATTCAAATCGTTCGTTTACAATGTTTGTCAGGAAAAAATGTTAGAAGGTTAAATGACCTTAGGTACAAACTCTATATAACCAATATTGGATGGATTCCCCGTGCCCAATGATAATTCATTGAGATATAATAGTTTCGCGCCATGTGAAAGTTATTTTTATTTCCTTCTGATCGAGGCTTCGATATCACGTTCCGCAAACACACATGATTGGTTCGGAACGTCCTTGAGACGGCTATTATTATATAGACTATAGACTTAGGGCTAAATCAAGAGAGGATGATCTAAGAGAAGCATTCCCCCATACATGGGTTTCTTCCAACGATAATTTTTTGAAATTTATTTTTAGTTTCAGTCCATAGCTGAGCTACCTGATTGGTCGCTTTAAGTTACTTCAATAAATCAGAGTGAACAATGTCTTCTTGGCAGAAGAGGAATTAGTTAGTATTTAGTGCGTTTTTAGTTTATGGAAAGGATCGGAAAACTGATCCAATATTGCTCAGTCAGTTGTAGCTGGTTGCCATATTATAATATTGCAACACTAAGAATCTCTTAGAGACAAGGAAAGACATCAGTTATTACAGGTTTATTTTTGTTCTCGAAAACGCGAATAAATTAACTGAAGAGTAATCGTTATATAAATATACTTTTTAGTGTCTGAGTCAACCATTTATACAAGTCTGCTTGCCTTTATTTACCAGTACTTCTTTACAAAATTAGGCTATCATCTTGTTTTGGGATGTGAATAATAATAAAAAATTTATTGCAGGCCGATTGTCACTAAAGTAACTTAGGGAAAAAAACGGTTTTATCAAAACCACCAATGGAATTCGTGAAGT
>MU826921.1:47489-69599 GCA_029204205.1 Desmophyllum pertusum | reverse complement strand
TTCAAGCAAAATAACCCTCCGAGTCAATAGAGAACCACAGTTATGTCACTTTCATATACGCTTGTAATTCTGAAATATTTGGATAATCTCTACAAATAATATAACATTTCGGACTGGGGTGGGGGAGGGGGGGGGGAGGGGGTACTGTGGACTGAGTACTGTTGCTTATGTAAAACATACTGTGCAAGCCATTGTTTATTGAACGTTTGGAAAATACGCGAAGACTGTGTCTCCAGTTTAGAAAACAAAGGGGGGAAGCTCGATTATTGGCTGTAATTTGTCCTGGGAATTAAACAAATTTTATTTAGCACAGCTGACTCTGACTCGCGTAAAAAATTTAGAGTAATCACCCAAGGTAATGCCTTTTAAATATCTTAGCTCTTTCCAATTAAGAAGCCATACTTAGTTTGTTACGTTTGAGGTATTTTATACCTGTTTTTGAACAAACTACCCAGATTGTTTAACTAAATACACTAACCCCTGCCCCCCCCCTCCCCCCCCCTCTTCCCCCCGAAGCTCCCCTATCCCCCGACAATGTTGAATCCTGCCGTTGCCAGGTGCTGGCTTACTACAATGTGAATCCGCGTTGCCAGAGTGCTGCCTTATACAATGTTGAACAGCGTTGCAGGGTGCTCTGCTTATCCATGTTGAATCCGCGTTGCCAGAGTGCTGCTTATACCATGTTGAATCCGCTTTTCCATAGTGCTCTGCTTATATTTTCACACATTGTTCTGGGTGGGGCCACACGTTAACAAATTTCATTTTGGTGGAGGACAACTGCAATTGCCATGTTACGATAGTACCTGTGTCCCAATAATTTTTGGACCGCATGAATCTGTCTTGGAATTTCAATATTCAGGGCGCAAACTCGTTTTTCTATCCATTCCTGCTTGTTAAAAAACGCTGCGGTTTTTAGACAAACTGAAAACAATGTTAGATTTTTTCAATCGCCTGCGCAGAAGAAGAAATATATATATTTCATCTTTGTGGAGTATACAGTGATCATTTTGTGAACAGTGTTTTTGATTCTAAAAATAACTGAGATCGTCATGAGCTGACCATAGTCTATTGATCGCCATACATCATATCCCATAAAACAATTCATTTAATTGGGATGCGACATGTTTTGAGCTCGGGGAGAGCGCATACACAATCAATGAAACTCTTGGAATTGGGTTACGCACTGATGGAACCTTCTGCTTGCTTGTAGGAGGAACGAGACTCCTTCTGAGTTTAGCCTTTAGTACAGTGCATCGTTGTTTTGGTGGTTGGGTTGTTTCCGTTACTGACTAGCGCGCACTCTCCTGCAGTTTTGTGTTTGGTTGTTATGCCACTGGACTAGCGCGTTCGCTGTTTGGTGTTTGCTGTTACTTTACTAGAGCGCCTTGATGTTTGGTGTTTTGAACTGTTACCGTTGTTCCCTGACAAGCGCGCCACGTTGTTTTGTATTTGACTGTTACGTTCCTTACTAGCGTCAGTCAGTGTTACTCAGTAATCCTGAATGTTTTGGAATTAAGTGTTCGTCCGATGTTAACGTTCTTTTCTAGTTAAATTTCCACGGCGATGCATATATCGCTTTAGAAAGCTTCAGGTCAGCTCTCCTGGTCATATTTTCAGTTTCGATTTAAGTTTGGTAAAAAGTCATGCTTCAATTACAATGCGTAAATTTAGTTTTTCCCCCCCCCCCCCGTGTCTACAAAAGACTTACCGATAGAGTACTTTCCGCGTTTTTTATTCAGGGACACTGCTGATTACCCCGACGCTTATTAAAACTGGAGCTCTTATTCGCCAAAATTTGTGCATAAAACTCTAATAGTTTTGTTTGAAATGTCTGGATGAACGTTTTTATCAAATTTCAGTCCGATATTCACGTTTGTGTTTGCTCTTTGGTTATTTGTTAACCAGTATGCTTTTAAAGTTATTCCACAGGTTTATATCGAATATATAAGTACAACTTGAAAAGTAAAATGTTCAGTCTCTTTAGAACATCATTAGGAACCTACAAAGACAATCGCTTTGAAATATCCCTATTTTGGCTAAAATAGGGAATTTTAATTCAGAAACATAAATGACGTTCAAGGGTCTATAAAACTATCCGAAAAAAACAAAACTGTATTCCCTGTTCAATATATTTATTGCATTAACGGATGTATTACATACAAGACCAACAAGACAGCCTTATATCGCATCTCAGCTGGGTCAAACATGTTTTTGTTTTTGGGTAATGTCCAGAACGTCTGGTATATGAAGTTTGCCGGACTTCAAATAAATCACGGCAGCAAAATTTATAAAGCTAGATTTCAACTTACCTTATAGTCGACTTTCTCAAGTATTTGTAAATTGGTTAATTCTCTGATGATGGTAGCTAATTTTAACGCATTCTGGAAAAAGTACGCACCTCAGTCCCGAGTAGTAACCTCCATAATTAGCAAACTGTAGACACCCACTATTCCAGGCTAGATCAGCTGTGGGAATGTCAATGGTGGCCAAGTGGTATTTGCGGTATCGCCGCGGATACAGCGGAAGGTCATCTAGCATCAGCAGTCGTGGGTTCGAATCGTGAGCTTTTAGGGGTTATTCTCATATGGTTTGGGGTGCCGAATAACCTCTCCCCGGGTGAGATTTTGAATTCCTGCGGCCAAGGAGTTGCTCATCAATCAGGCTTGGGCGGCCGAGTAGTTTCCTCCCCGTCCGTTTTTTGTTTTTTGTTTATTTATTCAACCGTTGTCGGTTCGTTTTTTCTGCTTTTCTTTTTGCCTTTTTTTCCTCAGGCTTTGAGCGCTTTTTCGATCGAAAACCGCAGTTCCGTGTTATTTCCATTATACATCACGTCCAAATTCACAGAATCCGCAAATAAAAGATATCCATTTAATTTGGCCGAACAAAAAAAAAACCCGGAAAAAAAAAAAAAGGGGGGCCCCCCCCCCAGATAACTGCTTAAAAAAGGATATTTAATTGAATTACTGAAATAAATTAAATAAATAAATCCTCTGGCCCAACCGGAAGGACAACATTGTGGTATCACGTTTTCGCTCGTTGTAGTGACCATGGTTATGTCTGGAACTAAACATTGATCAGTATACCGGACACGCAAGAGTCACGAAATCAACGAGACCAACACGTACTGCTGTAACAAAAACACGCTTAATACCCTCTTTAAGTATTCTTTTAGCAAGTAATCCAAGAAAGACAGGTGAAGAAATATATTTCCTCTATCTCTTGGTGGTTGTTTTCTTTTCAAATTTATGATTTTTGCATAGTGTTTCGAACAGTACTCACTTGATTTTGAATTTAAAAGCTAATTAAGAGATGAGTTTAATATGTTCTCAGTGGAGTACTGTGTAAAACCCGGGGGGGGGGTACTCCCTGTAATGGACCTATACGAACGGGGAGGCTCCGCCCGAAAGGGGTTCTTTTTTAGGCTCGAGTATGTGACAAGGGTGGGATTTCACGAGTTGAAGTATATGAAAGGGTAGGGATTTCACGAGTTGAAGTATATGACAAGGGTAGGGATTTCCAACGAGTAATGATATTATTGTTTGGTTAACATCTCTACTGGTATGCTTGATGATCTGTTTCTGGGATATATATTGTTCATTAGTTCATTCCAAGGGTATAGAAAGGGATGCAGTGCTTCTACTGCAGGTATGTGAAAGGGGTATCCATTTTCATAATTTCTATGGAAGGTAATATGAAAGGGGTACTCATTTCTATGGAAGGTAGATATGAAGGGGTACTTTTTCCTGTGAAAATGGTATATTGTAAAGGGTAAGGGGTTTGGACTCTTCTGGGGGAGCCTCCGCCGTATAAAACTTTTGAGTACCCCCCCCGGGTAAAACGCATAATTATTCCGCTTTCAAGCAAAATAACCCTCTCAGTCAATAGAGAACACAGTTATTTCACTTTCATATACCTTTAATTCTGAATATTGTATAATCTCTACAAATAATATAGCATTTCGACTGAGTACTGTGACTGAGTACTGTTGCTTATGTAAACATACTGTGCAAGCCATTGTTTATTAACGTCTGGAAAATACGAGAAGACTGTGTTATCAGTTTAGAAAACAAAAAAGCTCGTTTTTCCTGGAATAACAAATTTTATTTAGCACAGCTGACTCGCTCGCGTAAATTTGGCTAATCACCCCAGGTAATGCCTTTTATATCTTAGCCTTTCAATTATGAAGCCGTACTTAGTTTGTACGTTTGAGGTATTTTATACCTGTTTTAACAAACTACCCAGATTTTTTAACTAAATACACCCCTGCCCCCACCCCCCCCCCCCCCTCTTCCCCCCTCCCCTACCCCCGACAATGTTGAATCCGCGTTGCCAGAGTGCTGCTTATATTTCAACATTGTCTGGGGGGGCACACGTTAACAATTTCAGTTTGGTGAGGACAACTGCAATTGCCATGTTACGATAGTACCTGTGTCCCAAGAATTTTTGACCATGATTGTCTGAATTTCAATATTCAGGGCGCAAACTCGTTTTTCTATCCATTCCTGCTGTTAAAAACGCTGCGGTTTTAGACAAACTGAAAAACAATGTTAGATTTTTTCAATCGGCCTGGCAGAAAAGAAATATATATATTTCTCTTTTGACTATACAGTGATATTTGAACATGTTTTTTGATTCTAAAATAACTGAGATCGTCATGAGCTGACATATCTATTGATCGCCATACAATATCCCATAAAACATTCATTTAATTTGGATGCGACATGTTTGAGCTCGGGAGAGCGTACACAATCATGAACTCTTGGAATTGGGTTACCACTGATGGAACCTTCTTGCTTGTAGGAGGAAGAGACTCCTCTGAGTTTAGCCTTTAGTACAGCTCGTTGTTTTGTGTTTGGGTGTTCCTCTGCAGTTTTGTGTTTGGTTGTTATGCCACTGACTAGCGCGTTCGCTGTTTTGTGTTTGAACTGTTACCTTATTAGCGCGCTTGATGTTTGGTGTTTGACTGTTACCGTGTTCCTGACAAGCGCGCACGTTGTTTTGTATTTGACTGTTACGTTCCTTACTAGCGTCAGTCAGTGTTACTCAGTAATCCTAAATGTTTAGGAATTATAGTGTTCGTCGATGTTAACGTTCTTTTCTAGTTAATTTCACGCGATGTATATATCGCTTTAGATAGCTTCAGGTCAGCTCTCCTGGTCATATTTTCAGTTTGATTTAGTTGGTAAAAAAAGTCATGCTTCAATTACAATGCCGTAAATTTAGTTTTCTCGGTCTAAAAAGACATACGATAGACTCTTCCGCGTTTTTATTCAGGGGCCTCTGAATTACGCAGACTTATTAAAACTGAGCTCTTATCGCCAAATTTGTGCATAAAATCTATAGTTTTGTTTGAAATTTCTGGATGAACGTTTTATCAAATTCAGTCCGATATTCACGTGTTGCTCTTTGGTTACTGTTAACCAGTAGCTTTTAAAGTTATTCCACAGGTTTATATCGAATATATAAGTACACTGAAAAGTAAATGTTCAGTATCTTTAGAACATCATTGAACCTACAAAGACATCGCTTTGAAATATCTCTATTTTAGCTAATAGTGTGACTTATACATAGAGTTTATTCAGCGGAAAGTTGTGTAATACGGCTGGTATTTTTACGAGTCAGTTTTTTATTTTTTCGAGGCCTTTAGGCGAGAAAAAATAAACACTGACGAGTAAAAATGCCCAGCCGTATTACACAACTTTCCGCTGAATAAATTGTTTATTTATACGACATAATATATTTCCAAAAATATAGGCTTTCAACAGTGTTTTCCGTAGCGCGCGGTCAGGGGGACTGAGACCCGTGTAATACGGTCTCATATCTGCCTCTCGTCTTTGTGCGTATTCGCACTCTAAAATGCCATGTCGCTATAATAAATGCGAGTTATACTGCGAGTTACACTTCGAGTTATACTGCGAGTTACACTGCGAGAGACCCAGAGACCCAGGTCGATGGGTCTTTGAATCCAGCGACCCAAAGACCCAGGGTCGCTGGGTCTGTGAATTTAGGCGGATCCAGCGACGCAGAGACCCAGCGGTCGGTGGTTTTTGGATCCAGCGACCAAAAAACAAAGTCGCTGGGTCTTTGAATCCAGCGACCCAGAGACCAGGGTCGCTTGGTCTGTGAATCCAGCGACCCAAAGACCCAGGGTCGCTGAGTCTATGAATCCAGCGACCCAGAGACCCAGGGTCGCTGTGTCTTTGAATCCAGCGACCCAGAGACCCAGGGTCGCTTGGTTGTGAATCCAGCGACCCAAAGACCCAGGGTCGCTGAGTCTATGAATCCAGCGACCCAGAGACCCAGGGTCGCTGGGTCTTTGAATCCAGCGACCCAGAGACTTTGGGTCGCTGGGTCTTTGATTCCGGCGACCCAGAGACCCAGGGTTGCTGGATCTTTGAATCCAGCGACCCAGAGATCCAGGCGAGTTACACTGCGAGTTTATACCGGCTGAGACTTATACTGCGAGTTATACTGCGAGTTATACTGCGAGTTATAGTACGACTTGACTGCGAGTTATAGTGCGACTGATACTGCGAGTTACACTGCGAGTTATACTGCGAGTTATATTGCGAGTTATACTGCGACTTAACTGCGAGTTATACTGCGACTTATACTGCGAGTTATACTACGATTTGACTGCGAGTTATACTTCCAGTTATACTGCGAGTTATACTGCGAGTTATACTGCGACTTGAATCCGAGTTATACTGCGAGTTATACTGCGAGTTATAGGGTCGCTGGGTCTTTGAATGTAGCGACCCAGAGACCGAGAGACCCAGGGTCGCTGGGTCTTTGAATCCAGCGACCCAGAGACCCAGACTTTAACATGTCTTCTTGGATTACTTGCTAAGCGTGTTTTTGTTACAGAGTACTGTATCTCCCTGGGTCTCTCGGTCTCTGGGTCGCTACATTCAAAGACCCAGCGACCCTATAACTCGCAGTATAACTCGCAGTATAACTCGGATTCAAGTCGCAGTATAACTCGCAGTATAACTCGCAGTATAACTGGAAGTATAACTCGCAGTCAAATCGTAGTATAACTCGCAGTATAAGTCGCAGTATAACTCGCAGTTTAAGTCGCAGTATAACTCGCAATATAACTCGCAGTATAACTCGCAGTGTAACTCGCAGTATCAGTCGCAGTATAACTCGCAGTCAAGTCGTACTATAACTCGCAGTATAACTCGCAGTATAACTCGCAGTATAAGTCTCAGCCGTATAACTCGCAGTGTAACTCGCCTGGATCTCTGGGTCGCTGGATTCAATTACAAATACCCACCGACCCTGGGTCTCTGGGTCGCTGGATTCAAAGACCCAGCGACCCTGGGTCTCTGGGTCGCTTGATTCAAAGACCCAGCGACCCTGGGTCTCTGGGTCTCTTGATTCAAAGACCCAGCAACCTGGGTCTCTGGGTCGCTTGATTCACAGACCCAGCGACCCTGAGTCTATGGGTCGCTGGATTCAAAGACCAGCGACCCTGGGTCTCTGGGTCGCTGGATTCAAAGACCCAGCGGCCCTGGGTCTCTGGGTCGCTTGATTCACAGACCCAGCGACCCTGGGTCTCTGGGTCGCTGGATTCAATTACAAAGACCCACCGACCCTGGGTCTCTGGGTCGCTGGATTCAAAAACCCAGCTACCTGGGTCTCTGGGTCTCTTGATTCAAAGACCCAGCGGCCCTGGGTCTCTGGGTCGCTTGATTCACAGACCAGCGACCCTGGGTCTCTCGCAGTGCAACTCGCAGTATAACTCGCAGTATACCGCGCAGTATAACTCGCAGTCAATTCGCAGCATAAATAAACAATAGCCTCCATTCGGCGAGGAAATATGCTCGGACATTTGTCCGCGGGCATTATCTGTTCCTAGAGCGAAGTTCGAGGAAAACTGTGAGCTTCGAGTAACTGATAATGTCCAAGGACAAATATCCGAGCATATTTTTGAAGCCAAATGGAGGCTATTGTAGTTATTATCATTCACTGAATTTTTTTTCACAAGGCCGCTCTGTTTGCCGTGGAAGATCTCGGTTGGCCAAGCTGTTAAACATCAAAATAATTATGTTGGCGTTCAAAAATATTTCTAGTCTGTTCAAAACAATCAGTCCTATTTAATTTAGCAATTTATTTGAGACGAAAACTGAACCTGCGAACGTGAAACGCAAATTTTCAAAACTGGGGAATATCACTTGGGGAATATCACCCGGATATTCCCCAGTTTTGGCTGCGTCACGTGACGTGTTTAGACCAATCGCGCGCGAGAAAAAAGTTTGATGGATTATAACTCGCAGTATAACTCGCAGTTTAACTCACAGTATAACTCGCAGTATAACTCGCAGTATAACCCGCAGTATAACTCGCAGTATAACTCGCAGTATAACTCGCAGTATAACTCGCAGTATAACTCGCAGTATAACTCGCCTGGGTCTCTGGGTCGCTGGATTCAAAGACCCAGCGACCCTGGGTCTCTAGGTCGCTTGATTCACAGACCCAGCGACCTGGGTCTCTGGGTCTCTCGCAGTGTAACTCGCAGTATAACTCGCAGTGTAACTCGCAGTATAATTCGCAGTATAACTCGCAGTCAAGTCGCAGTATTACTCGCAGTATAACTCGCAGTATAACTCGCAGTCAAGTCGCAGTATAACTCGCAGTCAAGTCGCAGTATAACTCGCAGTATAATTCGCAGCATAACTCGCAGTCCAGTCGCAGTATAAACTCGCAGTATAACTCGCAGTGTAACTCGCAGTATAACTCGCAGTCAAGACGCAGTATAACTCGCAGTATAACTCGCAGTATAATTCGCCTGGGTCTCTGGGTCGCTGGATTCAAAGACCCAGCGACCCTGGGTCTCTGGGTCACTTGATTCACAGATCCAGCGACCTGGGTCTCTGGGTCTCTCGCAGTGTAACTCGCAGTATAACTCGCAGTGTAACTCGCAGTATAAACTCGCAGTATAACTCGCAGTATAACTCGCAGTCAAGTCACAGTATAACTCGCAGTATAACTCGCAGTATAACTCGCAGTATAAGTCGCAGTATAACTCGCAGTCAAGTCGCAGTATAACTCGCAATAGAACTCGCAGTATATCTCGCAGTCAAGACGCAGTATAACTCGCAGTATAACTCGCAGTCAAGACGCAGTATAACTCGCAGTATAACTCGCAGTATAACTCGCAGTATAACTCGCAGTCAAGTCTCAGTATAACTCGCAGTCAAGACGCAGTATAACTCGCAGTCAAGACGCAGTATAACTCGCAGTATAACTCGCAGTATAACTCGCAGTCAAGTCGCGGTATAACTCGCAGTATAACTCGCAGTGTACCGTGTTCCTGACAAGCGCGCACGTTGTTTTGTATTTGACTGTTACGTTCCTTACTAGCGTCAGTCAGTGTTACTTTAATCCTGAATGTTTAGGGATTATAGTGTTCTTCCGATGTTAACGTTTACAATGCCGTAAAAAGTTTAGTTTTCTCGGTCTAAAAAACATACGATAGAGTACTTATTTCCACGTTTATTATTGACCTCTGTTTACGCAGCCCTTATTATTGCATGAAATCTATAGTTTTTTTTTAAATTTCTGGATGAACGTTTTATCAAATTCAGTCCGATATTCACGTTTGTGTTGCTCTTTGGTTACTGTTATAACCAGTAGCGTTCAAAGATTTTCCATAAGTTTATAGTGAATACGTACACCGCTGAAAAGTAAATGTTCAGTCTCTTTAGAACATTAGAACTTACAAAAATATCGCTTCGTGAAATATTATCCCTATTTTGGCTAATAGGAGGGGGGTGAATAGGGGTATGCGAATCCGCTAATCTGCTATAGTTTTGGCTAAATCCGTCAATCCGCAACTATTTTTGCTATAATCCGAATCCGCGAAACTTTCAGGCCCAAACGCTGTGTATGATGTTAACAAAGGACGAGAAAATGACTGCCGAAAGTTGGGCAGCAACCATCGCAGACGGGAGTTTCTAGGGAGGTTCGCGGGCATGCTCTATTGGGAAAATTTTAAAACCTAAGCCCTCGGAAATGCGCTTTCCAGCAATTTGAGGATCAATTGAAGTTTTTTAGTTGCTATGAGTTTGTCACAATTATTTTGTGCCAACTATAAAAAAATAAAAACAGAACAAGATTATCCCTAAAAGTTGACAATAATTGAGGTGGATTTTTGTTGTTTATAAATTTTCTAAATTTGATACTCATTTTTACTCATTTTTACTCATTTTACTCATTTTTACTCATTTTACTCATTTTTTACTCATTTTACTCATTTTACTCATTTTACTCATTTTTATTCAGTTTTACTCATTTTACTCATTTTACTCATTTTACTCATTTGTACTCATTTTATTCATTTTTACTCATTTTACTCATTTTTACTCAGTTTTTACTCATTTTTACTCATTTTACTCATTTTGACTCATTTTACTCATTTTTACTCATTTTACTCATTTTTTACTCATTTTACTCATTTTACTCAGTTTTACTCAGTTTTACTCATTTTACTCATTTTACTCATTTTACTCATTTTACTCATTTTTACTCATTTTACTCAGTTTTACTCATTTTACTCATTTTTACTCATTTTACTCATTTTACTCATTTTACTCAGTTTTAACTCATTTTATTCATTTTTACTCATTTTACTCATTTTTACTCATTTTACTCATTTTTACTCATTTTACTCATTTACTCATTTTTACTCATTTTTACTCATTTTACTCATTTTACTCATTTCTACTTATTTTACTCATTTTTACTCATTTTACTCATTTTTACTCATTTTACTCGTTACCATCAAGATACAATTTGCGGCTAGATTCTTGAAATAATATTAGAGTTAAATTTTATGTTTTAGTACAAATGGACTGAATTTTTTTCTCAATAAGGCAAACATGACTTGTGATTTATTGTTGATAGTAAATGGTTGGAACCCAGGAGTATATAGATGTTATTGAACTAGCGTGAGGTCCGTATTGGGAAAATATTGGTCGAGTTCTTTTTTGCCAAGTTTATGGACCGAGCCGAAGGCGAGGTCCATAAACTTGCAAAAAAAGAACGAAACCAATATTTTCCCAATACGGACCGAACAAGCTAGTTCAATAAAGTTTTTATTATAATGGCTTTTTTAAAAACTTGCTGATAAATTAATGCAACCATTCTCGGCTAACGCGCGCGCGCCAAAGCTAAGCATAGTCTTGCATTTTTCAGGCCACTTTGCGAAAAGTTTAACCGAAATTGTCCGCCAGACACGAGGAAACATGTTTCTACTTAATAGAAAACAATTTTGCAAAATACGGTCCGTATGACCAAAATATCGGTCCGTATTGCAAAATACGGACCGCTCAGGGAACCAATCAGAATGTTCCTTTTCGTCGTGGACCAGTTTGCCATATAATAATAGTAGTTATTCTAGAATGATCAACTGGCTGAGTGTAGTCCTGAAAAGGGCTGTTGTGGTGACTGACCTTTCGACAACCTGAGCGGAAGTCATCTTCAGAGTCAAGTCACTCTTACTATTTTTTTTATTACTCCAAAAATGTTACGTCTTCTGAAGAAAGTCATATTTGCTACGGAGAAGCCTGACTGATAAGGAAGGATGAAATCCAGGATCCGAACAACATAATAAGCAAAATCCAAAATCCGGTCGTCGAGTGCTCAATATATTTACTACAAGACCAACAAGACAGCCTTATATCGCATCTCGCTGGGTCAAACATGTTTTGTTTTTTGGTAATGTCCAGAACGTCTGGTATATGAAGTTTGCCGGACTTAAAATAAATTCACGGCAGCAAATTAACGCTAGATTTCAACTTACCTATAGCACTTTCTCAAGTATTTCTAATGGTTATTCTCTGATGATTTTAGCTAATTTTAACGCATCTGGAAAAGTACGCACCTCAGTCCCGGTGGACCTCCATAATTAGCAAACTGTAGACACCCACTATTCAGGCTAATCAGCTGTGGGATGTCAAGGTGGCCAAGTGGTATTGCGGTACGCCGCGGATACAGCGGAAGTCATCTAGCATCAGAGTCGTGGGTTCGAATCGAGCTTTTAGGGGTTATTCTCATATGGTTTGGGGGCCGAATAACCTCTCCCCGGGTGAGATTTGAATTCTGCGGCCAAGGAGTTGCTCTCAATCAGGCTTGGGGGCCGAGTAGCTTCCTCCCCGTCCGTTTTTTTTTTTTTTCCTTCATTTATTCAACCGGTGTCGGTTCGTTTTTCTGTTTTCTTTTTGCCTTTTTTCCCTCAGGCTTGAGCGCTTTTCGACGAACCGCAGTTCGTTTATTGCCATTATACATCACGTCAAATTCACTGAATCCGCAAATAAAATATCCATTTAATTTGCCGACAAAACGAGCCAGATAACTGCTTAAAAAAAGGATATTTACTTGAATACTGAAATAAATTAAAATAAATAAATCCGCTGGCCCAACCGGAAGACACATTGTGGGCATCGTTTCGCTCGTTTTAGTGACCATGTTATGTCTGGAAGTAGACATTGATCAGTAACCGGACGCGCAAGTCACGAAATCAACGAGACACAGTACTCTGTAAAAATAAAACACGCTTAATATCCTCTTTAAGTATTCTTTTAGCAAGTAATCCAAGAAGACATGTGAAAATATATTTCCTCTATCTCTTGGTTGTTGTTTCTTTTCAAATTGATGATTTTGCATAGTGTTTCGAACAGTACTCACTTGATTTTGAATTTAAAAGCTAATTAAGAGATGAGTTTTAATATGTTCTCAGTGAGTACTGTGTAAAAACGCATAATTATTCCGCTTTCAAGCAAAATAACCCTCTCAGTCAATAGAGAACACAGTTATTTCACTTTCATATACCTTTAATTCCGAATATTGTATAATCTCTACAAATAATACAGCATTTCGACTGAGTACTGTGACTGAGTACTGTTGCTTATGTAAACATACTGTGCAAGCCATTGTTTATTAACGTCTGGAAAATACGCGAAGACTGTGTCTCCAGTTTAGAAAACAAAAAAGCTCGATTATTGGCTGTAATTTTCCTGGAATAACAAATTTTATTTAGCACAGCTGACTCGCTCGCGTAAATTTGGCTAATCACCCCAAGGTAATGCCTTTTATATCTAAGCCTTTCAATTATGAAGCCATACTTAGTTTGTACGTTTGAGGTATTTTATACCTGTTTTAACAAACTACCCAGATTTTTTAACTAAATACACCCCTGGCCCCCCCCCCCCCCCTCTTCCCCCTCCCCTACCCCCTACAATGTTGAATCCGCGTTGCCAGAGTGCTGCTTATATTTCAACATTGTCTGGGGGGGTACACGTTAACAATTTCATTTTCGTGGAGGACAACTGCAATTGCCATGTTACGATAGTACCTGTGTCCCAAGAACATTTGACCATGACTGTCTGAATTTCAATATTCAGGGCACAAACTCGTTTTTCTATCCATTCCTGCTGTTAAAAACACTGCTGCTGTTTTGTGTTTGGGTGTTCCGTTACTGACTAGCGCGCACCCTGCAGTTTTGTGTTTGGTTATTATGCCACTGACTAGCGCGTTCGCTGTTTTGTGTTTGACTGTTTGACTAGCGCGCTTGATGTTTGGTGTTTGACTGTTACCGTGTTCCTGACAAACGCGCGCGTTGTTTTGTATTTGACTGTTACGTTCCTTACTAGCGTCAGTCAGTGTTACTCAGTAATCCTGAATGTTTAGGAATTAAGTGTTCGCCGATGTTAACGTTCTTTTCTAGTTAATTTCAAGCGATGTATATATCGCTTTAGAAAGCTTCAGGTCAGCTCTCCTGTTCATATTTTCAGTTTGATTTTAGTTGGTAAAAAGTCATGCTTCAATTACAATGCCCGTAAATTTAGTTTTCTCGGTCTAAAAAGACATACGATAGAGTACTTCCGCGTTTTTTATTCAGGGACCTCTGATTACGCAGACCTTATTAAAACTGAGCTCTTATCGCCAAATTTGTGCATAAAATCTATAGTTTTGTTTGAAATTTCTGGATGAACGTTTTATCGAATTCAGTCCGATATTCACGTTTGTGTTTCTCTTTGGTTACTGTTAACCAGTAGCTTTTAAAGTTATTCCACAGGTTTATATCGAATATATAAGTACACTGAAAAGTAAATGTTCAGTCTCTTAGAACATCATTGGGAACCTACAAAGACATCGCTTTGAAATATCCCTATTTTGGCTAATAGGGAATCTCATACTAACCGAGTTCGAGGTCCGTACGGTAAAGTTACGGACCGAGTTTTTTTTCCCCTTCGATTTATGGCCCAAGCGCTTCGAGGATCCGTAACTTACAGTACGGAACGAGAAGACGAGGTTAGTAAGATATTTATTAATATATCTCTTTCTTTGGAAAAAGGAAAACATTTCAAGTCAACCGCGAGGAAAGGGGTTTCATTTGACTGACACGCATCACAGGCAAAGGACGAGTCGATTGTTCGAGTTCGACGAGTTGTAAACACGATTTGAATCTAAACTTCAAACGCGTACGTCTTCAAACAATTTCTACCTAGTTATTTTCTGTAAAAGCATGAAAACTAGGTACAGTTCGAGTTTACTTTTAAACTACTTCTTGAAGTTCGTTAAACAGACAAGGACAATAAATTTGATTCACCGATTGTGAAGAAAGCACCGCAATCAACTTTAATACAGCGTGTTCGTCAAACTGAGTGAAAATACGAGTGTTTTCTTACAAATACTGGACGAGAGAACACTAAAATTGTAACGAAACTACGGGACAAAAGTCTTCTCAGATACTGCCATCCATTTTGTGGCGCTTTGTTGTGTAGTTCTGAGAAGTGTTCGCTGCAGAAGTCGCATAATAACTTGGTGAAAAATTTGCCGAGAAGCTTGTCAAAAAACATCAACAGGTAAGACTTACGTTTTCCACGTTATATGTTCCATTCGTCTGCTCTTAACATAACTTTTCAAACCTTTTCCATTCAGAATTCGTCTTCTTCACAGTCAGTTTGCGGACTTTTCGGCAGAGATATTAAAAACTGTCAAGTTCCTGAATCGAGTCCGGCCGGCTCGCACATCTTGGACGTTTTCGGTTTCTAAAAGTTCCTGACTGATAAATCGCGTTTGAAGTTTGGAAGATCCTCTTTGCTTCGCTCTAAAGCTCTTTCATCCGGATTGCAGGTTTCAAAATCGTCTTCTTCAGACATTATTATGCAGAATTTGAAATTAATCGAAAGTAACTTGCAAAGATGGCGTCATGATCAGTAGCACTCGCAAATTTCGCTGGCCGTACCGTAGAATACGGCCCGTAAAATTGACCAATCACAGCGCGCGTACTATATAAGAGATACTAGTTATAGTTACCACTAAAAGTGCCAACGACATAGTCTGATAGAGGAGCGAATAATTGATAGAAAGCTTTAAAATATATATGATCATGAAACATATACGTTCTTAATTATTAAATCTGACCAGCATTACATTGTAAATATTACAGACAACATGAAAGCCCCAGTTTATTTGATGACAAGATAACAAAATTAATACCCCATCCTAAAGTTGCTTAGAAATCAAAGATGTGTCTTCGTTTGCTCAAAATTTTTGTCATTTTAGTTGCATGAAAGTTGAAAGAATTTTAAAATTATTATCGGAGCAAGGAAGCGTTGCGTGACGGGCCAGACTGTCAGATGTTTATATTTTGTAATGACTCATTCCAAAAATTAAGATTTACCTTTTGTTTTCATAGCTATTTTGATAATTTAACTGTAGATAAGCTTAATTTTAGTCCAAGAATTGCAACTTCATAAATAACTGAAGTCTTCTTTCCAAGAGTTTCGTGTATGACAGAACTGAAGACGAATGAATGTTTACATTAAAAACAAGCGTGTGTGGTGATGAAGGAATAATAATAACAACACTGAATGAACCCTGAAAATGAATCTCTGCTAAACTATTTTTTGGCTTTGGCTTGTAACGGCGAAGTATTCTGTTCGTTTCTTTGATCTTAAGTCTTAAGAACGTGTCAATCGACGAAAGAACACACTGGATCGGAATTGAGAAGCGAACAAGCAGTTCCGTGATCACCTGTTGCTTACAATTCAATTTACAAAGAGAAATAAGGTCACTAAAAGCCCTTTCAATGAAGAAATATTAACCTTTAATACTCACCTGTACAATTACAAGCCTCGGCCCTCATGATCATGCACGAAAACGACACTGTTTATGAACAACGGGGTATTACTTACTCCCAAATATGGGGTATAACTTACACCCAAATATGGGGTATTACTTACACCCAAATATGGAAAACAAAACTCACGGTCTATCGAGATATTTTCACCCATATACAAATTTATGAATGGCCGCCTCGGCAGCTGAGCCTCTTGGCTCAGCTGCCTCGTTGGCAATAATAATGGCGACTTATACTGCGAGTTATACTGCGAGTTACACTTCGAGTTATACTGCGAGTTACACTGAGAGAGACCCAGAGACCCAGGTCGATGGGTCTTTGGATCCAGCGACCCAGAGACCCAGGGTCGCTGGATCTGTGAATTTAGCGACCCAGAGACTCAGGGTCGCTGGGTCTTTGGATCCAGCGACGCAGAGACCCAGGGTCGGTAGGTTTTTGGATCCAGCGACCAAGAGACCCAGGGTCGCTGGGTCTTTGAAATCTAGCGACCCAGAGACCCAGGGTCGCTGTGTCTTTGAATCCAGCGACACAGAGACCCAGGGTCGCTTGGTCTGTGAATCCAGCGACCCAGAGACCCAGGGTCGCTGGTCTTTGAATCCAGCGACCCAAAGACCCAGGGTCGCTGAGTCTATGAATCCAGCGACCCAGAGACCCAGGGTCGCTGGGTCTTTGAATCCAGCGACCAACAGACCCAGGGTTGCTGGGGTCGCTGGGTCTTTGATTCCGGCGACCCAGAGATCCAGGCGAGTTATACTGCGAGTTATACTGAGACTTATACTGCGAGTTATACTGCGAGTTATACTGCGAGTTATACTGCGAGTTTATACTACGACTTGACTGCGAGTTATACTGCGACTGATACTGCGAGTTACACTGCGAGTTATACTGCGAGTTATATTGCGAGTTATACTGCGACTTGACTGCGAGTTATACTGCGACTTATACTGCGAGTTATACTGCGATTTGACTGCGAGTTATACTGCCAGTTATACTGCGAGTTATACTGCGAGTTATACTGCGAGTTATACTGCGACTTGAATGCGAGTTATACTGCGAGTTATACTGCGACTTGACTGCGAGTTACACTGTGAGTTATACTGCGAGTTATAGGGTCGCTGGGTCTTTGAATGTAGCGACCCAGAGACCGAGAGACCCAGGGTCGCTGGGTCACTGGTCTTTGAATCTAGCGACCCAGGCTTTAACATGTCTTCTTGGATTACTTGCTAAGCGTGTTTTTGTTATAGAGTACTGTATCTCGTTGATTTCGCGACCTGCGCTTCCGGTCAGCTGATCAATGTTTACTTCCAGACATAACATGGTCACTAAAACGAGCGAAACGATGCCCACAATGTGTCTTCCGGTTGGGCTAGCCTGCGAGCAAGCTCTCTGGGGTTTTTTGGGGGGTGGGGGGTGGGGAGGCGGGAAAGTGAAAGAGAGCTTACAACGATGTCTCAGAATTTTGAATATCTGCGCTCAAAAAATCGACGCGAAATGCTGATTGGTGGAAATTAATTAATTGGTGACGTCTTCTTTGCAAACATGACGCTTTAGTGTTTATCACTCATGCAGAAAAATTAGTTCAGGTATTTTTGGAAGTAAACTTCGAAGGGGCACGTACTAAATATTTGTTCTGTTCAGCGCTTTGAAAATGCTTTCCAAAGAGACCTCTCTCGAGTCAAATGGTACGGTAGTTCCGGAGAAACAACATTTTTCGTAGCATACTGGGAATTATTATATGGCAAACTGGTCCACGACGAAAAGGAACATTCTGATTGGTTCCCTGAGCGGTCCGTATTTTGCAATACGGACGCTAAGATGGACCGCTCACGAACTCATTTCACCGAATTCGTTTTATAAAACATTGAACAAAATAAAATTGTTTTCTATTAAGTAGAAACATGTTTCCTCATGTCTGGCGGACAATTTCGGTTAAACTTTTCGCAAAAGTGGCCTGAAAAATGCAAGACTATGCTTAGCTTTGGCGCGCGCGCGTTAGCCGAGAATGGTTGCATTAATTTATCAGCAAGTTTTTTAAAAAGCCATTATAATAAAAACTTTATTGAACTAGCTTGCTCGGTCCGTATTGGGAAATATTGGTTTCGTTCTTTTTTTGCAAGTTTATGGACCTCGCCTTCGGCTCGGTCCATAAACTTGCAAAAAAAGAACTCGACCAATATTTTCCCAATACGGACCTCACGCTAGTTCAATAACATCTATATACTACACACTGGCTCTTGTAATTAAATATGCAAAATCTTGCAATAGAAATTTCAGATCGGAATTTCTAACAAACGGGGAACAAAATATTCTAGCTGTCCTGCGCTTTGAAACCCCTATCGATAGAGATGTTTTTCGATTCGATCCGTTTAGTACTTTTCGAGGAACGACTTTCGAGCGTGTGAGATCGAATACAAGGCATTGCGTTACGTAGAAAATTGAGACGACCACGAAGTTTCAATTGACCAAATTTTGACAGCTCAAACAGCTGGAAACGGCGGGGGGTTTTGAGGGGCGGCATTCAAAATTCTGAGACATCCGTGCAAGCTCTCTTTCTCCCGCTCTTTCTCTTTTCCCCAAAAAAACGCCAAGAGAGCTTGCTCACAGGCTAGGTTGGGCCAGCGGTATTTATTTATTCTATTTATTTCAGTATTCAAGTAAATATCCTTTTTTTACACAGTTATCTGGCTCGTTTTGTCGGCAAATTAAATGGATATTTTATTTGCGGATTCAGTGAATTTGACGTGATGTATAATGGAAATAAACGAACTGCGGTTCGTCGAAAAGCGCTCAAGCCTGAGGGAAAAAAGGCAATAAGCAAACAGAAAAACGAACCGACACCGGTTTGAATAAATAAATAAATTAAAAAAAACGGACGGGGAGGAAGCTACTCGGTCCCCAAGCCCAGTTATAAAACTATTCATTTAATGGTACAAAACCACGGTCAAAAAGGGTAAACAGGAATCAAAACATGTATGTTTCAACCACGTCATAATATCGACTAATATCGATTCGCAGGGACACCATACTTGTTAGTCATGTATTAATATAAAAGATCTAAGGTTTAAAATGATTTATACTGTTTATTTAGCTTTTATAACCCAGCACTGCGGCATTTTTTAGCGTGGTTAAATGACAGCGTAAAGTTGTCACCTCACGACCATGGTGTCACGCAGCAGAATCATTCATTCCCTACCATCGTCAGTTGCTCCCATCGTGAATAAATTCAAATGAAAAGTTTGAAAATCGCCTCTCAGTTGTAATTCTTTAAATATAATTTTTTTTCAGATTGGCAATCAGTGGAATATATTTCTAGATTTAATTCAACCGGGCTTCTTCAGAGGGATTTAAGTGATGAGTTTTCGCCGAGGTTTTCCAGTAAAGACAGTAAAACGGATCGTTTTGAAGACGGGCCATGGGTACAAAAAAGGTCAGCTAGGATTTTCGGAAAGGAAAAAAGGTCAGCTAGAATTTCGGAAAGGAAAAAGGTCAGATAGGATTTTCGGAAAGGAAAAATCAGCAAGGAAGAGCCAGGGGCACCCAACGGATCGTTTCGGTGAAATATCTGTTCGGTACGCCTATAATCGCCTCAGATATTCGGATTAAAGTCTGGAGTTTTCTTTAGGGAAATATCATCTCGAACTTTCTTAATATGGGAAAATTAATGCCTATTATTTTCGGAGAGATAAAAATTTCGTTTTGGGTACAAAAAAAGGTCATCTAGGATTTTCGGAAAGGAAAAAAGGTCAGCTAGGATTTTCGGAAAGGAAGGAAGAGCTGAGGTTTTCGGGAAATGGCTAAAAAAGCCCTAATAAATTCGTGAAGTCTAAAGTTCCCCTAGAATGACCGAACAGATATAAATTTTATAGCGCAACTTAGAATTCATTATATAGATCTTTAAAAGCACACCAGACAGCCTAAAATAGTGTTATAAAGCATTTGGGAGAAAACCGTCGTTGGGTGCCCCTGGTCTATACGGTGTTGAGGGGTGAAAATGGGGATTTAAAACCGCATTAAAGGGACACTGTCCCGGCGTATTTGCTCAAAACTGTTATAAATGCATTAAATGGTCCCTAAATCTATGAAATGAGAACTTAATAAACTCTAACTAAATGATAAAAAGCAATTTCTTCAAGAAATTCCATACTGCAACAAAAATGTTTGTAAAATTTCAAAGATTTCCGAGCCAAATTTGAAACTTTGAAAAACTGACATCCTGACGTTTTTTCAAAAATCCATATTGCAATCCATTTCCATCCTCGCTGTCGTTCGTCATCCTCACTTCCTAATGGGTTCCTGTCATTTGTCAAGTGTTATTCTACAGAATCAAACCATTATTGATCAACTTCCTATGATCTTGATATGTTTCTGAGCTTCCCAAAATCATGCTAAAATCAGGACAGTGTCCCTTTAAACCGCCGGCTATCATTCGGCAACTGACCGCCATTGCCAGAGAATCTCTGAAATATGTACAGTGCCAAGTTAATTAGGGTTGTCTTTCGTTGTCTTTCTATATTACTTTGATTACTATTATTTAATAAAGTATCTAAGTCTAGGTGCAGAAAAAAGGATCAAAATGGTATTTGCAGCCATGTAATATACTTGGCCGGGATGAATTCTTTACTCAAACGCACAAGCTTTCCAGGTCTGGAGGACTACAGTCAACTCTCGTTATATACTCTGGGCTGCAAATTACTGACTTTTTGGTATATCTTACTAAGCATGCATATGGATGAAGCAAGACTATTCTTAGGCTCATTTGCTCTCCCAATGAATAATTATCTTTTCTCCAATGGACATTATCAAAGCAAAACAATCCGTTAGGTTTTAATGTGAGTTTCATTAGTTGTTGCGCACTCGTTGAAACGGCCGGCATGTATATTCACTAAACATTTTAGGCTGAAGCTTACAATTCTTTTTCGCTGTTAAGATCTGATAAAGTCACTTACTTAGAGCCATTGCCTCTATTAAATAAAATAACCCGCGTTCATAATTACAAGGAGTTAACCAATGGTGGTCAAAAAGGCCCAAAACTGTACTATATTAACCACTCTATTTATAGCCACAAATTCAGATAAATCTTTATTTCAAACAGACGAGAATGAAACTCAGCCACCTAACATAAACTAGCGTTAACTAGGAGAATGATAGAACCATCTCAGTTTGAATGCGCAAAAAAAAAATGAAGTTAGCCTGTTACGCGCTTTTTTTTTTCTTGTAAGAATGTACGTTTTTCATGCTGTAATGTTCACAATGTTCATAATGGTCTCAGTCATGCTGAATATTCTTATTTTTTTCTGCCGATATTAGCATGAAAATATTCTTAGTGCATTCTTAGCTTAGCAGAGTATACCGGTAGTATTCATGTCACGGCAGTCACGCCTGGCCAGCCGACACTTGCCCGTTTTCCCTTGAAAGAAGTATTCATGGCTGCCTGGCTCGTCTAGCCCCTATGGTTATTTCAGGCAGCCAGTACTCTACTAATATAATAATAACAAATTGTAAATTGTAATTTTATTTGAGAGAGTACAAAAAAAAATAAATGTTGTTGTTGGTACATATTTACCAATCTTTTCAGTGGCATAATAAAGTTCTTTTAAAAACGTAACATGTATGGGATTTTATTGTATTTTATTTTCTTAACGAAATGTCAGCCTTGGTTATTTTCTTACTTACTTACTTACTTACTTCTTACTTACTTACTTACTTACTTACTTACTTACTTAGCCCCGTAGCCCCTAGGAGGAGCATAGGGCATCCACAAAGTCCCGCTATTCAGTGCGATCTTGGGCTAGTCTAGCGATCTTTGGCGCAGTTCCTGCTCAACTGATCTTTTCCAGTTCAATTTGGGGCGGCCCCGTTTCCTTCTTCCCTGCGGATTCCAAGATAGCGCTTGTCTTGTCACACAGTCCTGGGGTTTCCTGAGCGTGTGCCCAATCCACCTCCACTTTCTTCTTCGT
>MU826921.1:0-46989 GCA_029204205.1 Desmophyllum pertusum | reverse complement strand
AACAATAGCCCTTTTCACGGTTAACCTGAAATATTTGCATAACAATACAGCTAAACATAGAAGCGAGGCATTTTCGGGCACAAGCTGCAAAACATCGTGTTTTTTCTTGAACTCCTTCAACTCTTTTAGTATAAAAACAGTTTTAAAATGTAGAAGATCTACAATTCTTTTAGTTTACGTTGTTTTTTAGAAAAAATTGTAAAACTACTTTTCTCCATTAATAAAGAGTAGACTCGCATAAGCAACAGGGAAATCGGATTACGATCTTTACGGCAAACGTTAACTAAAATAGTTGCATATTTAGGTCTTCTCCGTTTTAAAACTATTTTTATGCTAACATAGTTTAAGGAGCTCAAGAAAATCACGATGTTTTACAGCTTGTGCCCGAAATTGCCTCGCTTCTATGTTCAAGTGTATTGTTATGCAAATATCGCAAGTTAACCGTGAAAAGGGCTATTATTAAATACTCAATCACTGTTATTGAATTTCTGGCCTTCTGATTGGCTCCTTGCGCCCATGTTATCAGCTCATAACACGGATTCTGCCAAATATGGTAGCTCATAACAGGGTAGTTCGTTCGTCGAGAGAGTGAAATTTGAAAAAGATGGCTAAAATCATTACGTAAAAAACTTTGGCCCATCTAAATCAAACAAAAGTCAAGTCCATTAAATAATGCACGAAGTTTGGAACGAATTATTTAATGGGAAATGCCTGTAAATGTACCACAAATGCGACTGAACGAGCACTAAGTAAAGGCAGCCTGAAACAATTAATTTAAGCTTACGGGAAGATCCGCCGAAAACCGGCACAATTAAGCTTAATTCTTCAAAACAATGAAAACCTATTTACAACACAAGTTAAAGCTTAGCCTATTCAGTATTGTTACCTTATATTTCGAAGAGTCTTGCCAATTCCAGCTGGACTAAGCTTTTAAAACCAGCACAATAATTCAATAAATATCGGAGCATAAATACGGCAGTTCGTCAAGTGCTGACGGCAGGTACAATCAAAGATCACTTCACAGAGAAATTACCTTCGAAGATCACTCTTTTTTCTCTCCATCCATGTAGATATTGAGGGTTTCCTTAATGTTCTTTACTTCAGTGAACTTGATTTCAGCTCAGTTCGTTTCAACACAATTAAGCTTAATTCTGTAGTCGCGCATGATTTTGCTCGCCGTAAAAATAGTAAAACCCTTGCTTCGTTCAGCTCTCCGTTCAACTTGTAAAATGAATATAATGTTCAGCTCCACAATTATCTCGGATCTCCCCATTTTAAGCTAAATCATTTGCACAATTTTCCAGAATATACGAAACTTTAAAAGACACAGAGCGAAGATTCTCTCCGAAGAACATTCTGTCTTGCTCTTGGCTTTTCATTCAACTTGCCAACTTACACCGCGCCAGACATTTTGCCGCGGTTTTCAAATCATGCTTCATTTAGATCGAACTGAAAAATCACTCAGTCGATTTATAATTTTTACAAGTATAATACCGAAGGTTAACCTAAAGTTAGTGAAGTATTTAATAAAACAATAAGCGCGCCGAATTGGTTATGTTATCATCTCATATCCAACGCGGGCTCATGGAATAATTGTTAAATAGCAAGTCTGCACTCTGGCGATATTGGCTGCTCGTTGATAGTTTGTCGCTCCAAAACATGTTGGATTCTGCTTAAAATAAAACAAAAAGTCCGCCTGGACACTCTGAAGGTTTTAACAAACCTTTGTTCGGAGTATGTCCTCCATACAAGGTCCCACCACCCGATGTTGCGTGGTAGTCGGCGACACGATCGTCGATAAATCGGCGATGCGTTTTGGCGTGATGCGAGCAACAAAACGCTAATTAAACAGGTTTTGAGAAGGGTACGTCTTCTTAACATTGCGTAGCTCAACGCACCTTCCAGAAGTCGTCGTCTTCTTCTGTTTCCCTGGATAATTTTTCTCAAAATGCCGGCTTTATTGGCCATTTTGAGCTATAAAACGGGTCAAAAATGGGGTGGTAAACCATGGTCAAATAAGCGTAAAGAATGCCTGAAAGAGCCTTGTTTTGACCATGAGCCCGCGTTCATTTTGATCTGATGACTCTTACGTTCAATGGCCTCCTCGGCCTCCATACCTAAAACCACGGCAAAGCGAACTTCGATTCCTCGTAGCATGCAGCAGCGACATTCATGGACATTCTAGGTAAGATTCGCGGTAAGAGTATTAAGATTCTCTTTGCATCGTTTAATATTTCCACTGCGTTATTAGGTAATTTAGGTTTATAGCTGGATTCGGCGTTTATACTTTAATGTGCACGTGCATGCAGTGGAACCTATGGGCGGCCGTTACCGCCAAAATACAAACATCGCAATCGATTTAGAATGAACAGAAATGGTCCAATTGTCCTTGGTGGAATGGAATACTCAACCAATAAATGGTTTAGACAGTTTAGAAACGGTTCAAGAAAGACACAAATGATCAAGTCTAAATGTGAATAGTTCAGCTTCCGTTTGTAAAACCACACAGACTAAGTAGAATTGGACAAAGTAAATGAAAACCGGTCTAGTGTCCAATGTTAAAACGACAAAGTGAAGTCTCAAATGGTTCACCGTCATGTGAAATGATTTAGTACAATACCAAACGGTCTAACGTAGTGTGAAATGGTTTAACCCACCGACAAACAGTTAATCGTAATTTGAAATGGTTTAACGTAGCATCAAATGGTTTAGTGTAATGTGAAATGGTTTAGCGTGACACCAAATGGTTTAGCGTAATGTCAAATGGTTTAGTGTAATGTCAAATGGTTTAGCGTAATGTCAAATGGTTTAGTGTAATGTCAAATGGTTTAGTGTAATGTGAAATGGTTTAGCGTGACACCAAATGGTTTAGCGTAATGTCAAATGGTTTAGTGTAATGTCGAATGGTTTAGCGTGACACCAAATGGTTTAGTGTTAAGTGAATTGGTTTAGGGTTACATCAAATGATTCGCGCCGGAACCGCAAACATGAAATGGAACATCCTAAAGTGAAATGGTCTAATCTATGACGTCAATGATTGTGAAATTTGGTGCGGAAATAACCCGCAGTCTACAGGACAAACACTCGCTAAAATTATCCGGTATGAAAGTTTGTTTTTTAATACCTGATATTATATTTCTCTTGGCCAATATTCCACATTTTCGCTGAGGGTATTAAGGCGGATGTACACATGCTAGTAAATTGAATATTGATTTCTTCCTTTCAATGACTTTGTTTATACGCCTTTATAACTTGGCATTAGCGCCTACACGAGCTTCTACGGGGGTACGCCCTGGAAATTTTTTGGATTGTACCCTCTAAAACGCCATTTCCTGCATTCATGAGACTCGAAAAGCATTTGTGAAGTCAAGATATAAACTCTGGAGTTTACCTTAATGACCTTAATTCTCAACCAGAAAACCAACATTTTCTGTATATGTATTCCCTGTTTCTGGGAATTATTCTGATGACATCAGTGGCGGATCCAGACCTGTTTATAAGGTGGGGGCCCGAAAAATGTCCCGTCACTTCGGGCCTTGATTAACATGATTACGGTGAAGGCCCGAAATTTACATATTTTTTGCCCGGGGGGGGGGGGGGAATCCGCCACTGGACATTAGAACACGTGTTTTCAGAAAACGTTTCATTTATATTTTCTGGGCTCCTGGATAGACATCACATTCGTTAATATTTATCTTTCCATCAGGGTCCTCATCAGGCCCAAAGGCTGAGTCAACATCATCAAGCGCATGTCTTGAGAGATAGAGAAACAACCTTGGGTCTAGACAGTCGAGCGGTGACATTAGTAAAAATATGGCAGTGAATCAATCGATAGAAAATTCATGAGATTTTCTAAGCACGTGCTTGCACATGCACTCCCATGGCACTCTATCGAAAAGTAAGGTAAGATGGTGGAAATTCTGACCATAAACAGTTCATTTTCAAACCATAAACAATCACACATCGACGATCGGATCGAACGACTGACATATTTTTACATTCGATCTTATATCATCTAAAACATAACCATTGCGTTCCCATACAAACCCTTATAAATCAAGTCTTTGTAACAAAATACCGCATATATCGTGACGATGCTCTCTTATCTTTAGCTTGGGCCACCTGTGGTGCAAGTAAAGTTGCCAAAATCACAAACCGTTCACTGAACGTTTTTGCTGAATAGATCGGTCTCTGAGTTATGCTAAAACATGGCTCAATCTTGGTTTCTATCGACTTTTTATAGTTGACTTGGGGCTTCATCCCTCGCCAATTATCAGCCGATAGAAACCTTGAACTTGCCATCTTATAATATTAATGATATTGTTGACACCTGACTGGTATACCATTGACTCTTGACTGATACACCTTTTACTGGTACACTTCACCGATATACCACTGACACTTGACCAATGCACCAATGGCACTTGACCAATGCACCAATGGCACTTGACCGATATACCATAGTAGACACTCGACGGGATATACCAGATATACTGTTTAAATGTTGAAATAAATACCGTAAAACTCCATGTACATGTATAAGCCGCACCCCCAATTTGGAAGCTCAATTTTGGGGAAAAAAGATAAGACAAGTTGCGTTTGGTAAACAAACAAATACAGTTTCAGAACACTAAATGATGCGGTTGTTACAAACTTTCACATTTATTAACTCTTTATATGGTCAAATCTTACTTGTCATACCTTGTACGTTCGAGATCACCATGTCTTGAACTTAAAATGCTCTTTTGTTTTGATTTTTTCTGCATTGTTGCTTCAAAACATGTTCAAATGAAATGTACGACGCGATAGCTTGAATTGGTAACCAAGCATTTACAAGTAGAGAGAAGTCTGGGCACCACATCATGGGATCATAAGAGTTTGCATTTGTGTATTCGGTGGTCCGGCTGGTGGTCCAAGGATCAGTATCATGTCTTTTGAGATGTTTGGGAACTTTCAATAGCAGAAAACGTGATGCAGGACAATAATTCCAAAATCCAGTGGATAAAGTTGCCGTGCAAGAAGTAAAAAACATTGAAATGGTCGGCCATTTACCACGCAACTTGAAAGAACCACGAAAGAACTACCGAGGAACAAGATGTGCCGATGAAAGTGTTTGACGGAGCGACTACCGGTCATAAAAGCAATGATCAATGACAACATACTTTCAGTTTGTCATATGTTTATTCAGTAACATCTTAAGATATTTTTATGAATATTAATTAGGCCACTGAGAACCCCAATCGCAGATGGTGCTGTAGATAAGCCGCACCCCCGATTTTGAACCCAAAATTTGAATAAAAAGGTGCGGCTTATACATGGAGTTTTACTGTAAATAAATAAATATACCACTAAACCTGACTGATACACCATTGACACTTGACCGATATACCACAAGCACTGGACTGATAAACCGTCGACACTTCTCTGTTATATTACAGGCACTTGAACAGTACTCCACTGCCCGGGGGGACTCCCATATAAAAGTGACGGGGGTGATCGCCGGAAATTTTGAAAGAACCCCTAAAAGGTACCAAAATCTTGTTTTGTGGGTGTGGCTCGAATTTATTTTCACCCCTGAGAGGTACCAATATTTATTCTAAGACAAAACTAGTCCCTGTTATATATTTTTTTCAGCTTAATACCCTAAAAGTTACCGGAATAACTCTAACGGCAGTCATTTTAGATTTTAAGACCCTAAGCGGTACCAAACCTTGAATTTTAACCCCTAAAAGGTACTGCGATCACCCCCGTCACTTTTATATGGGAGTCCCCCCCCCCCCCCCCCCCCACCCCCTGGGCTCCACTGATGCTTGACCAATATACCACAGGCACTTGACTGATAAAACATAGACATTTATGTGTCACATTGTATACCACAGACAATATTAAACAAATACACTACTGACTTGACTGATATACCATACGATAGACACTTGACCGGATATACCACTGAAACTTGACTTGTATATCATTGACACATTGTCGATACACCATTACAACAAGGCGCCCAAAAGTGTGACCACTTTTAATTAATTCACATTCTTTCCAATCAGAAGTCAAGGATAGCTATTCTTCGGCTTCTGATTGGGTAGTCTGCACGCACAAAAGAATGTGAATTAATTAAAAGTGGTCACACTTTGGGGCGCCTTGCTGTAGCACTTTACCGATATACCACTTTATCAGTCAAGTGCCTCTGTTATACAGTAATACCACAGGCACTTGAACAGTACACCATCAACATTGACCAATAAATATAACACAGGCACCTGACTGAAAGCTACACATTTGCATTTTTCAATTTAACAAAAAGCATGCACTGTCTAATATAATTATATTACTAGTACATGTCTGACCGGAGTTGAAAGAATGTGGCCACAGGAACTGAAATGCACTAAAACTGCTTCAACTCCCCACCCAGCCCTCCAGATTGGCACCTGACCTGCAGACACGGGCTGCAGAATTAACCGGGCTATTCAGACCGGGCTTTTTTGTTCTTTTCCGACTGGGGGTGGTGGGGGAAGAGGGATTCCACCCCTCCATTTCTCCAAGATTATTGAAGCATGTACGTCTAACAATATTTCTTTTGACGTATGAAATACGACATGATGACTTCATATGACGTAGAAATCATGTCATTATTTCCGAACAGTCGCCATCTTGGATCCCCATCTTGGATTTCTGGATTTTTACAAAAGGTCAAAAAACCACAAAAAATGACTCAAAAGTAAACAACACCAATAAAGAATGTTTAGTTTTTCTTGAATAAAAGTTTACTGGTGTCAAAATAAGTTAAGAATTCATGTCAGTTGTAACAGATATGTCGTGTTACATATTTTACAGAGTGTAATATTTATCCTGTTTTCTTTCTCAGGAATCGTAACTTCTAAAAGCCCTCAAGATGCTATGGTCAAGAGAGATTTATAAAGTCCCATTCTACCTGCAGCTGCATTTTATGGCTGTCGTGCTTTATCTATTCGAAACATGTATTGTTTTCAACATTAAATGTTACGTGGTATTCCCGAATGTACAATGCATTGTGCCCCTTTTGGTACCATCAGATTGATAAGCTACCATCTAAGTTCAGGAATCTGCAATCTGCCACAATTTAAGTGCATTATTAGACAACAACTGTACCTTGAAAGCGACATGATATGCTGTAATACTAATATATTTTTGTGTGTGTACATATTTCTATAGTCTTAAAACATTTTTTTAGTTTGCAAGACATGTTTCAGATGAGGTTTCATCCATCATCAGTTGTAAACTGGAATGAAATTTTTAATGGGTTTGATTTTTATAAATAACGTTGCTCTTTTCTAACAATACTGCCTTAACGTTAGTTAATTATTTCAATATTGAGGTTCCTATTCTTCTGACACAACCCCTGAACCTCCTAGGAAAGGTGAAATAACATTGAAAAATCCCAAAAACAAGAATGAAGCTGACTGCAAAACAATCAATACCGTAAAAGCTCTATTTAGCCCCCCTCTCTAATAACCCCCCCCCCCCCCTTTGGAAGTCAGATTTTGTAATAAGCCCCCCCCCCCCCCCCCCCCCCCACTCTTTCTGTCAGGCTGATGTAAATGACTTTCCAGCAATATGTTCTGGCGTTTCAGTCACTTTGTTGAAACGTGGTCTTTAATTTCCAGAACTATCGTTTGTAAGACGGTGATACCTAACACAGTTCTTGTTCTGTTTAAGTTAGTGGTGTATATAGTAAAGCTTGAAAATTTTATGTGAATTTTCTCGAAAATTCATGATTTGAAATAAGCCCCCCCCTCCCCCCCTCCCCCCCTCCCCCCCTTCTTGAGGCTTGAAATTAAATAAGCCCCCGGGGGCTTAATAGAGCTTTATATATAAAATTAACACTGTTCATAGAGCGTTTTTCAATTGAGTGTAGTAAAACCAAAACAATTACAATGGCCAATAACAACAAACGTAAACGAAACAATGAACAAATGAAAATTCAAAGCAAATACACGTAACCGATGTGAAGCGCGTGATTGGTTTTGGTTTTGCACCTGATTGGTTGAGAAGGTGGCCAATTACATGCCGAATTTCAGCCCGGGCTGAAATTGGTAAAGCGTGGTTTCCACTAGCGACGCAAGAGCAAGCAACGTACGCAGACGCAGTAACGTGTTGATTTTTCGTAAACAAAAGGCACTGATGATCAACGCGTTACAACGTCTGCGTATAATGCTTGCGTTTGTGCTTGCGTCGCTAATGAAAATTAAGATTAAGGTGGCTGGAATTTTGTTGCGATTACATGACGAATTTCAGCCCGAATTGCGCGGGAAGAGTCATCGGAGCAGCAGGAGCGATTTTAATACCCGGCTTATAAAAACAAAACGATCCATTCTTATTCAATGACATCGAATAAGATTTTTCAATTTTATCGCCTTTATTCCACTGAAACCTTTTCTCCTTCGCAGCCGCCATCTTGTTTCATTGAAAACACAGGAGCGATTTTAAAATACCCGGCAACTTATTTACATTTCAAGTAACTATGTTTTGTTTAAGTATTTTATGAACTTTGTACACCACTACACCAACTCCGCGGTTTACTCCGCGGTATGGCCATTACCCTAAAGTGGCCTGAAAAATGCAAGAATATGTTTAGCTTTGGCGCGCGCGCGTTAGCCGAGAATGGTTGCATTATTTTGTCAGCAAGTTTTTAAAAAAGCCATTATAATAAAAACTTTATTGAATTAGCTTGTTCGGTCCGTATTGGGAAAATATTGGTCTCGTTCTTTTTTGCAAGTTTATGGACCGAGCCGAAATAAACTTGCAAAAAAAGAACTCGACCGATATTTTCCCAATACGGACCGAACTAGCTAGTTCAATAACATCTATATATCGGCTGCACGTTTGTAGAACGCACGTTTGTATAACAAAAGGATCCACCATTCTTATTCAATGGAATGCAAATAAGTTGCCGGGTATTCTACAATTGAAGACGCAATTATGGTAAATCACTGCGCATGCCCAAGTTAACTTTTCAGCGCGGGCAAAACTTCCATTCGGATTACATAGGCTTTTTCAGTTTGTTTCACCGGAGAAACCGGGCTGGAATTTTCAGTCTTTCAGCCCGGGCTGAAACCTTCTCCATGTAATTTCCAACTTCATTCCAAGAGGTTTTGTTTCGGAAGCCGGGCTGACCGGGCTGAAATTCGCCATGTAATCGACCCCCTTTTTTTGCGCATTCAAACTGAGATGGTTCTATCATTCTCCTAGCTAACTCTAGCTTATGTTAGGTGGCTGAGGTTCATTCTCGTCTGTTTGAAATAAAGATTTATCTGAATTTGTGGCTATAAATCGCGTGGTTAATAAAGTACAGTTTTGGGCCTTATTTGACCACCATTGGTAAACTCCTTGTAATTATGAACGCGGGTTATTTTATTTAATAGAGGCAATGGCTCTAGGTAAGTGACTTTATCACATCTTAACGGCGAAAAAGAATTGTAATTGTAATGTCTAAGGTGTGTCAAGTTTTAAGGCCCGTGTTTAATAAAACACTATTTTTGAACTTTTTCACCATGCACCTAAGGTTAAGGTACTTTAGAATTGCAAACCACGGTCTTAAGCAATTGCATCAATCAATCGTACATTGGTATGTCGTTTTCTCGCATGGAAGGGCTATCGAGACGAATTTTCCAAAGTACTTTTAACATCTTCCTCGTTGATTTACACTCTTTTTTTAAGAATATTTTTTATAAGAATATTGAGGCTGAGATTGACGACATTTTAGTAATAAGCTAAGAAAATACCCAAGGCTGACATTTCGTTAAGAAAATAAAATACAACAAAATCCCATACATGTTATGTTTAAAAAAAACTTTATTATGCCACTGAAAAGATTGGTAAATATGTACCATGAATACTTCTTTCAAGCCAAAACGGGCAAGTATCGGCTAGCCAGGCGTGACATCTTGAACTCTAATACTATAGACCTTATTCATAAATGGCGGCCGATTAATTATTCTTTTATATTCGTGCTAATCAGCCCCCTAGCCTCGTTAGTATGTGCAAAATTCATTCATCGAGACGAATTTTCCAAAAGTACTTTTAACATCTTCCTCGTTGATTTACACTCTTTTTTTAAAGAATATTTTTAATAAGAATATTGAGGCTGAGATTGACGAAATTTTAGGAATATGCTAAGAAAATAACTGTCCTGAAGGGATCACCACCTTATCGTGGTGGGACGGTTTGTGTGTCTCAATGATCCCTAGAGCTATGTCGGCTGAAGTCTAGTACTCCTGGCAGGGCCACCCATGCCGAACAGGTCGAAGGATAGAGACCAGACAAAGAGTGATCCCCTGGTCCTCCAGGTTGGGGGTTGAGCGATAGGCCAACTACCTACCCTCGTAAAACCATCCCAGTAACAGAAACATCCACAGAAAACGCAACTCAACTTCTCCTGGGCCAAGCACGAGAAGTCCAAACCAGGACTGTCATGACACGGAGCAGCCAAACCCGCACTCTGGGAGCTGCTACGCCGATCCCTCTGCTCACGCCCAGGAATATCAGCAAACTTGGTACATGGAACGTAAGAACCATGTACGAGTCTGGAAAGACCCATCAAATCGCAACGGAAATGGCCAGGTACAACATCTTACTGTTAGGAATCAGTGAAACGAGATGGACAAAATCTGGATCACTGAAACTAACATCGGGTCAGACCTGCTTATATTCAGGCCATGAAGAGGACCGTGCCCCCCACACACAAGGAGTAGGGCTTATGCTTTGCCCTGAAGCAGCAAGAGCATTGATTGGATGGGACCCAATAAGCCCAAGACTAATCACGGCTAGATTCCATGGGAGAAGTTTCAACATCTCTGTAGTGCAAGGATATGCTCCAACTAATGAGGCAGACCCTGACGCCAAAGAGGACTTCTATAACACCCTCCACGGAGTGCTAGACAAATTACCAAACCGAGACCTTGTCATCCTCATGGGTGACTTCAATGCTAAAGTCGGTGGGGATAATACCGGTAGAGAAGACGTTATGGGTAGACATGGCGAGGGCATTATGAACGAGAATGGTGAACTGTTTGGAGACATGTGCGCATTTAATTCTCTTGTCATCGGTGGATCAATCTTCCCCCACAAGTGCATACACAAAACAACTTGGATATCTCCTGACCATGTCACTGAAAACCAAATTGACCATATCCGTATCAGCAAACCGCATAGACGGTCACTGCAGGATGTCAGGATTTATAGAGGAGCCGATGTGGCTTCAGACCACCACCTTGTTGTGGCCAAACTGAAACTAAAACTCAGGAGGTATAATACCAACAACCCTAAGATTAGAGGAAGATTCAACACCAGACTCTTGCAGGACCCAACAACATGCAGCACCTTTCAGATTAAGCTCACCAACAGGTTTGAAGCCCTAGCACAACTCCATGAAGAAGACCATCATTCCAGTGTAGAAGACACGTGGCTTGGACGGAAGCAGGTATGGATCGAGACAGCAAAGGAAGTACTTGGTCCCAAGAAACACCAGTACAAAGAATGGATTTCAGTGGAAACTCAAAAGAAGATCGAATTGAGAAGGAGATGCAAGGCACTAGTCAACAACATCAGAACTAGGGCTGCTAAAAAAAGAGCGCAGGATCAGTATAACGCAATCCACCGTGTGGTGCGCAGAGATACCAAGTGTGACAAACGAAGATTTGTTGACAACCTTGCACAGGAAGCAGAGACTGCCGCGGAACAGCATAGGATGAAGGACCTCTACGACATAACAAGGGAGCTGTCAGGGAAGCAGTATGCATCATCCAAACCCATCAAGGATGCTGCAGGTAACAAGCTAACAAGGCAACAAGACCAGATGAACAGATGGGCAGAGTATTTCAATAACCTCCCAAACCGACCTCCACCATCAGAGGTTGCTGACATCCCTGATGCCCACGCTTTCAGTTTAAATGTCAACACTGCATGCCAAACCCACCATAGGAGAAATCAAAAGCGCAATTGGAAAGCAAAAGAATGGTAGAGCTCCTGATGGGATAACAGCAGAGGTTTTAAAGGCTGACGTAGACACCTCAGCACGAATGCTGTATGAAATCTACGGAAACATCTGGGAGGAAGAAACTATTCCGGAAGACTGGAAGGTAGGCCATCTAGTGAAAATCCCCAAAAGGGTGACCTAGCGGACTGCTCCAACTATAGAGGCATTACTATGCTGTCTGTTCCAGGCAAAATCCTTAACAGGATTATCCTCCAACGACTTGGTGTTGCTCTTGAAGCAGTTATGAGGGACCAACAAATGGGCTTCAGGAGAAATAGATCATGTACAGACCATATTGCTGCCTTACGAATCATCGTGGAACAGTCCTTAGAGTGTAAATCGCCTTTGTAGACTTTGAGAAGGCTTTTGACAGTGTCGACCACACTACACTTTGGACGATCTTACACTATTATGGTATACCTGAGAAATTTATTGCCCTCATCAAGGCGTCGTACAACAATTCCAAGATCAGAGTGATCCATGATGGAGAGCTCTCAGACCCATTTCCAGTGCAAACCGGTGTCCGACAAGGCTGCCTCTTGTCTCCCTTGCTCTTCCTGTTGGTTGTAGACTGGATTATGAGGACCACAACAGAGGGTGCAAGAACTGGTATCCAGTGGACTCTCATATCCCAACAACACGATCTTGACTTCGCTGACGACATTGCACTCCTTTCTCATTCTCGCCAACATGCACAAGCGAAGATCCAGTCATTAGCTTCAACGGCAAAACTAACAGGTTTGAAAATCAAAAGGAGCAATACCAAGGTTATGAGAATCAACAACGTCAGCAATGACCCCATCACCTTGGAAAATGAAGCCCTTGAAGAGGTATCTTCCTTCACCTATCTTGGCAGTGTGATTTTTACTGATGGTGGCTCTGAACAAGATGTGCAAGCAAGAATTGGTAAAGCTAGATCTGCTTTTCTCCTGCTAAGACCAATTTGGAGATCCAAAAACCTAAGCCTTAAGACCAAGCTGAGGATCTTTAATAGCAACATTAAAGCAGTTTTACTCTACGGCGCCGAGACTTGGAGGGTGACCAAGTACATCACGGACAAGGTCCTCCAGATATTTGTCAATAGATGCCTGCGTTTCATACTAGGGATCCGATGGCCTTTGGTAATCCGCAATGAAGACCTGTGGGAGATTACCAATCAGGAAAGAATGGTTTACCAAATACGCAGAAGAAAGTGGAGGTGGATTGGTCACACGCTCAGGAAACCCCAGGACTGTGTGACAAGACAAGCGCTATCTTGGAATCCGCAGGGAAGAAGGAAACGGGGCCGCCCCAAATTGAACTGGAAAAGATCAGTTGAGCAGGAACTGCGCCAAAGATCGCTAGACTAGCCCAAGATCGCACTGAATAGCGGGACTTTGTGGATGCCCTACGCTCCTCCTAGGGGCTACGGGGCTAAGTAAGTAAGTAAGTAAGTAAGTAAGTAAGTAAGTAAGTAAGAAAATAACCAAGGCTGACATTTCGTTAAGAAAATAAAATACAATAAAATCCCATACATGTTACGTTTTAAAATAACTTTATTATGCCACTGAAAAGATTGGTAAATATGTACCATGAATACTTGTTTCAAGGGAAAACGGGCAAGTGTCGGCTGGCCAGGCGTGACTGCCGTGACGTGAATACTACCGGTATACTCTGCTAAGCTAAGAATGCACTAAGAATATTTTCATGCTAATATCGGCAGAAAAAAATAAGAATATTCAGCATGACTGAGACCATTATGAACATTACAGCATGAAGAACGTACATTCTTACAAGAAAAAAAAAAGCGCGTAACAGGCTAACTTCATTTTTTTTTTGCGCATTCAAACTGAGATGGTTCTATCATTCTCCTAGTTAACGCTAGTTTATGTTAGATGGCTGAGTTTCATTCTCGTCTGTTTGAAATAAAGATTTATCTGAATTTGTGGCTATAAATAGAGTGGTTAATATAGTACAGTTTTGGGCCTTTTTTGACCACCATTGGTTAACTCCTTGTAATTATGAACGCGGGTTATTTTATTTAATAGAGGCAATGGCTCTAAGTAAGTGACTTTATCAGATCTTAACAGCGAAAAAGAATTGTAAGCTTCAGCCTAAAATGTTTAGTGAATATACATGCCGGCCGTTTCAACGAGTGCGCAACAACTAATGAAACTCACATTAAACCTAACGGATTGTTTTGCTTTGATAATGTCCATTGGAGAAAAGATAATTATTCATTGGGAGAGCAAATGAGCCTAAGAATAGTCTTGCTTCATCCATATGCATGCTTAGTAAGATATACCAAAAAGTCAGTACTATTTGCAGCCCAGAGTATATAACGAGAGTTGACTGTAGTCCTCCAGACCTGGAAAGCTTGTGCGTTTGAGTAAAGAATTCATCCCGGCCAAGTATATTACATGGCTGCAAATACCATTTTGATCCTTTTTTCTGCACTTAGACTTAGATACTTTATTAAATAATAGTAATCAAAGTAATATAGAAAGACAATGAAAGACAACCCTAATTAACTTGGCACTGTACATATTTCAGAGATTCTCTGTCAATGGCGGTCAGTTGCCGAATGATAGCCGGCGGTTAACATGTAGGCCCGGCAATGCGGTTTTAAATCCCCATTTTCACCCCTCAACACCGTATAAACCAGGGGCACCCAACGACGGTTTTCTCCCAAATGCTTTAAAACACTATTTTAGGCTGTCTGGTGTGCTTTTAAAGATCTATATAATGAATTCTAAGTTGCGCTATAAAATTTATATCTGTTCGGTCATTCTAGGGGAACTTTAGACTTCACGAATTTATTAGGGCTTTTTTAGCCATTTCCCGAAAACCTCAGCTCTTCCTTCCTTTCCGAAAATCCTAGCTGACCTTTTTTCCTTTCCGAAAATCCTAGATGACCTTTTTTTGTACCCAAAACGAAATTTTTATCTCTCCGAAAATAATAGGCATTAATTTTCCCATATTAAGAAAGTTCGAGATGATATTTCCCTAAAGAAAACTCCAAACTTTAATCCGAATATCTGAGGCGATTATAGGCGTACCGAACAGATATTTCACCGAAACGATCCGTTGGGTGCCCCTGGCTCTTCCTTGCTGACTTTTCCTTTCCGAAAATCCTAGCTGACCTTTTTTCCTTTCCGAAAATCCTAGCTGACCTTTTTTTGTACCCATGGCCCGTCTTCAAAACGATCCGTTTACTGTCTTTACTGGAAAACCTCGGCGAAAACTCATCACTTAAATCCCTCTGAAGAAGCCCGGTTGAATTAAATCTAGAAATATATTCCACTGATTGCCAATCTGAAAAAAAAATTATATTTAAAGAATTACAACTGAGAGGCGATTTTCAAACTTTTCATTTTGAATTTATTCACGATGGGAGCAACTGACGATGGTAGGGAATGAATGATTCTGCTGCGTGACACCATGGTCGTGAGGTGACAACTTTACGCTGTCATTTAACCACGCTAAAAAATGCCGCAGTGCTGGGTTATAAAAGCTAAATAAACAGTATAAATCATTTTAAACCTTAGATCTTTTATATTAATACATGACTAACAAGTATGGAGTCCCTGCGAATCGATATTAGTCGATATTATGACGTGGTTGAAACATACATGTTTTGATTCCTGTTTACCCTTTTTGACCGTGGTTTTGTACCATTAAATGAATAGTTTTATAACTGCCATTTTGATACTTTTTTTGTTGCCAACGCAAGGGTTTTCCATGGGAACTGATGGAGAACATACTTCATGTAGCATTATGTGATGTATCGCATTATTATTGATATTTGGTACGGCAGCAATTAGGTACGGCGTATGAATCAGCCGTCGCTCCAAAGTCGTGCCAGAGTCGAACTTAAAATTATTAGGTTCGGCGCAATGAGAGGTACGGCGTCTGAACCGGGCCTAAGATACATAAGTGGGAAACGTGCTGCGAGATGACTCATCTCTAATTACAGGAACCGCGCAGCACTTTTATAAAAAATAATTTAAAAAATTTGCAGGAGTCATTTCACTACAGTAACGTTTTTTTACTGGAAGTTGGTGATATAATTTTCTTTTTGATCTGCAGTAGTTCGCAACGGACAAAAGTTGCAATGACAATTAGCAAAGTAGACGCGATTACAACTGAACAAATATCAAGAGTTAAGATAACTTAGAGTTGACTGACTTTATGCTATTGAGCAGCTGTATCTTGCGTTTTATAGAGAAACGTTTTTATGACAACATTTTATCGCCATAGATACTTTAAACTGAGAATTATACACAGCTCTGGACATCGCGGGACACGGGAATCCTGCGTGATAACCAACAGAGAAGCCGGCACATGGTAAAATGAGCATAATTAACGAAGGCTTCTGGCTGTTGGAAAAAAAATATCTCAAAAATCTCTAAAAGGAAAACAACATCTGTTATTACTTGTTTTACAACTGTACCTTATATAGTTGTTTTACTACCTGTGTTACGGGCAGATTTTTATGGGTACTGCGCTTGCGCAAGTGCCCATTATTGTCGTCGTCGAAGCATTCTTTGTAACATTCCTTCGTAAGACTTTTTTGTAACAATTCTTTGAATAACTGAACATGATATGGCATTGTTCGATTGTTTCGCTTCATTGACAGTGGTGTCAAGTGCAATGCTCAAAAAGAAGATTGGCATATTTAGTGAGCTACATGGAGAGAAATTGCGTTGCAAAATAAATATGAAAGACACGTTTGTTTTTAAATGTTTTTATTTACATGTACGTAGGTGTATTTCTTTGACAACTGCACGAACAGGGTCGCGTTTGATTGAGTCACATTGTTGAAGCTTTTGTTGAGTAACCGCCGGTCTTTTAGAGTCCTTCGTACAATTCATTTGTTTGAGTTGTACTATCGTTATTGAAGTTTCCTGAAATAAAGATAATAAATATTATAAGTTTGCTAAAAAGGGAATAGGTAGTAATGTTTATGTGGGAGCTGTCAGTTTGTTTGGCTAGGCTTCAAGGAGACTTACGTTTAAGCCTCACGCGCGAGGGGCGGAGCCGCGAAAAGAAGACGGCGAGCTAGTTTACTGGAGCAGAATTTTTGAAAATCATTCCGGCACAGCTTCAGTTGTTTAAACGAGCAATTGATAACTGAAGAGATAAATGAAATTTCTACAGGTAAAAGGTTGTCGTGTGACGTGATATTCGTTAACTCATTTAGTCACACGCGCGCGCGAGGGGTGAAGTCAGAGAAGAAAGTATTGCTGAGGGACCAAATAATTTTGTTATGCTAGCGTGAATTTACAACTCTTTGAAAGTCTTTCAGAGCTTCAGTTGTTGAAAGGCTGATGTGCAATTTATTTTTAGATTCTGTTATGTCAGCGCGAATGCTGCTGTGTAAACAAAGATATTACAGTATGACGACAATCAGAAGAGTATGAGTGATGAGTGATTTGAGAATTTTGTTATGTCAGCATGAATGCTGCGAATGCTGTTGTGACAAAGATCAAAGCCGCGTGCTGGATTGCAGAAAATTAATTCACCGCACTTTCGGGAGTCTGACGTTGGACATCGTGACAAAATGATATTAGAAAATGGATTTTAGATCTACTATTGTTAAGTGTGTTAAATTTTTTTCGAAACGAGGAATGATTTTACATGTAATATGAAAATATCTTCTAAAATTAAAGACGAACTTATCTGCTTGGTTTGTAGACGAAAGATAAGATCATCTCATTTGAGCACAGTTTCCGTTGTTTTAAGAAAACAGTGGGTGATTGAATTCAAATTAGCTTGGGTTTCAAGTCTTGTTAGATGTACTGATCAAAATGACATGAAGGTAAATAAACTGAACAGAGTTTGTTGTCCGCAACTGAGAAGTCGGCGAGCTAGTTTACGAGAGCAGAGTGTTGCTAAAAGTGACCTAATAAATTTGTTACGTTAAACGTGAATCGTGCAGTGTACTGTAATTACCCAGTTCAGTTAGCTAGGATATGAGGGGGGAGGCGGTACTCCCAAAAAAAAATTTGGGTAGGGGTGTGCCGCTGGACTATAAAACCCCTTAACCTGTACCGACTACAAAACGCTAATTTTGCGACCCTGTTCCAGACTAAATGTTAAAAAAGATACCCTTTTCCAGACGATTTTTAACGATTTTTTTCTAACCCAAAAGGCTAAACTAGTAAGCAGCAGTTGTAAAGCTTCTTTCCTACGCGTTTCGATTCGTCTGACTAACATAATCCAGAGTATCAATTAACGATATTTGTGCCAACTTCTGGGAAACTGGTACCCTGTTCCAGACCAAAAGATGTCGTTTGTTATACCCTGTTCCAGACCAAACTGCTTAAAAACCCCGTCCAGCGGCACGTACCTATATAGCGTATATAAGAGAGTGCCCCCCCCCCCCCCCCCCGGGAGCGAAGCCTCGAGAAGAAGCGACCAGCATGGCTGCGTAGCTGGCGATTTTGTTGGCGCGCGATGGCAAAATACGCGCGTGCCGAAGCCATGAACGAAAACGAGAGCAAACTACGCGCGTGGCCGCCGAAACTGCCAGCTATGCAGGCTGAAATGTCTGTTTGGAGGATTTGGAAACGATAGACTTGAAGCATTTACAGTTGTTATAGTACCCTAGGTGAAAAGGTTTTTTCCTCTGCTCAAACTGAGCGGTGAGTCACGACGGCAAAACCGGAGTAAAACAAAATCGCTTTTTTTGCTGTCCTTTATCTTCGTCAAGGAAAAAATATCCTCAGACACCCTGTTGTAGTGGTGTACCAAGTCTACACATCTACGTAGTAGTTTTAGTTAGCATTTCTGTGAAATGTAATTACCTTTTTCAGCCCGCTTTGAATTGAGGTTGATCGTTCACAGCTTCAGTTCAGTTGAAAGACTGTTGATGCAACTGTACTTATGAGTGATTCAAACAGAATCACTACATGGTGGAGTCACTTGTAGTGTCGAGCGTTTTGCTGTGTGCATGTGTCGAGGAAAGATAAGACGGAAAAATACAGATACATGTTGATCTTGGGTTGAAAACAACAGTGACGTTAGACTATGTGTTGACATAAGATAACAGAATTGCGGTTTCTTTGTAAAGGATGTAAGTCATTAAGTTGCGTCTTTATTGATAAGAAGATAAAATTTAAGTTGTACCAGTCCAAATGGCTGTTCTGTGAGCTTCTGTGACTTATTTTATCTACAAGGACTACAAGGGTCAAACACCGGAAGACAGTTGTCAAACATGTCATGACAAATGAAAATATACAGTGCACAGATAAGCGAGGTTAACTTTGTATGAGAGCGGAAAGTGTCCGTTGTCCGTATTAAGGGCTAATGTAAGATAAAATATATGAGCTTTTCGTCGGGACAAACAAAACTGTCCGTAATAAGCCGCGGGTGTCCATATTAAGCGGGTGTGCGAAAGGGGAGGGGATTGCGTGTACTAACTTTCGAGTGCCTCCCGATCCGTAATCTCGCCAAAAAAAGTCTTAAACAGCCCGGAATGACAAAATAACAGCACACATGACTCAATTTACATATATTTTAAACTCTATTGAATAATACTGATCAAGTTGACAGCTCTTAAATCTAAACTTGTGAACCAAATCTCAACCGTCACAGTAAGTCTGTAGCCCGGGGGGGGGTACTCCCAAAAAAATTGGGCGGGGGTGTGCCGCTGGGCTATAAAAACCCTTACCCTGTACCAGAGCACAAAACGCTAATTTTGCGACCCTGTTCCAGGCTAAATGTTGAAAAAAGATACCCTGTTCCAGAGGATTTTTAACGACTTTTTTTCTAACCCAAAAGGCTAAACTATAAATCAGCACTGCTAACGTGTAGCTGTAAAGCTTCTTTAATACTCCTGCGCGTTTCGTTTCGTCTGACTAACGTAGACTTCGTCTACCCTATTCCAGAGTATAAATTACCGATCTTCGTGCCAACTTCTGGGAAACTGATACCCTGTTCCAGACCAAAAAATGCCTTTTGGTATACCCTGTTCCAGAGCAAAATGCTCAAAAACCATACCCTGTCCAGCGGCACGTACCTATATAGCGTATATAAGGGAGTACCCCCCCCCCCCGGGGTCTGTAGTTCGTGACCTGAATAATGTAAACACTGACCACTCAAACATAGGATGGTCTGCCTGTGGTATAAACATAAACATTTCTTGCACTTTTTAAATTCACAATGGATTTTTGACAAACAAGAAACTTTACGTGACATGTAATTTACAATTTACGGATTTTGCTGCGGCCTTTCTATTTCGCTCTTCTGTGACTTCTAGCCTATGAATAGGCTCCGTGAAAGCGAGCCGCACGAAGCCTGGGAGAGAAGGCCCCTTTCTCTCTCCCAGTCTTCGCGCGGCTCGCTTTTCCTTTCACCCCATCGCGGAGCCTATTCATAGTGACGTCTGGCTCTGTTCGGTCCATTTTATCCAACCACACATTTGACACACATGCTGAGCCCTTTTGCAGTTCATTATTGGGGTACCCAATCTTCTCTCATTTTGATAGAGCCTGGAGATTAAAATATCGGATGAGGGTTTTAGGTCGAATTTATCGTTAACGTTAAATTCAGCTTATAGAATCTCAAGATCTGGTCCAAAATTAAATGTGTCACCCAGCAAATCTACAAATGGCGGACCTTCGATGTTATCTTCGTTGATTCAGGCTTCATTGGCAGTTAGCGAATTATAGCTTTTAATTCACTTTCTTTTCAGCCATCCGCGGTCCACGGACGCACCTGTCGCACCCCTCGCCCTACGGGCCCGATTATTTTAGTGTGGTTAGCCAAAGCAAGAGATGTTGCCTTAGGGGTAGGGTTATCAAATGCAATACGCCAAAGAAAAAAATAACAAAACCAACAAAGTTGCTGCACTATCCTCAACGGCGACAACTCAGAGAACGAAGTCTTGACCTATATTATCAATTGAGAGGTCTTGTGAGAGTCATGCACGTGGCAAACATGTAGCGGGTTTGCGTGACGAATTCAAATTCAAAGTTTGTGCTTGTTTTATGTAATTGTTCATGCATTATTACATTTACGTGTATCTAAAACTATTATAGCAACAACCTGTAGTTTGTTTATAATTCACCGCGGAAATCAAACAATAATGTCGTCAATTCACTATTCGCATCTTATATTTTTCGCGTGACAACTTGTTATGTAAATAAACAGCCAGGAAATACTTGCAATTAAAAGACTAAAGACTAGTAACCAAGTACCCAGGTGTTCTCCTCCCGCTTACTCGATTTGGCACGAAATGACTTCCTGAGATAGGAAGAGCCGGCACATAAACCCGTTCCCAGGCTCCCAGTTGAACGTACGTTAGGAACTAAGCTGAAGGAATTACCAGGTTTAAGTTTTAATTTAAATCAAATTGCTTTTCATGAAAAAGAAATGTGACTCTTTCAATCTTTCGGTTCCTATTAACGATCGCGCGAATTTGTGTATGCATTCGCAATGTTTAACGCCTGAGAAAAATAATTAACTTTCACACGAGATTTATTTCACACACGTAATTTTTAATTAAATATTAAATATGTAACTTCAGAAACTACGAATCTTGGCAAATATTTGCCAAATAAAAATGTTTACATTAAAATAACCGTCACACATATGTATATACAGTGGATTGGGCTGTCATTTCTCTCATCACAAGAAACTAATAACTAAATATTAAGTAAACTAACCTCAATTTCCAAGTTTTCAGTATTGATTTCCTTGAAGACTAATCCTTTTAAAAATAGCAAAGCGTCTAGCCCAAAATACAGTTGTAAACAACTCCATCTTCCGTTCATCCGTATTCCTATTTCCCATCGTAATCATTCAATTGCGAGACTGCATCTTATGTTTTAGTATCGACTTGTTAATTTTTCACGGCATTTCCGAGAATCCACCTTACTGATTGAAATCACGAGAGTCCCTAACCCATTCCGTTTACTCGGCTCATGGGCTACATGTATGCGCATTCTCTGAGTAAAAGTTGCAGTAGCCATGAGCACGCGTCGCGGGCCTATTTTTAGATACTTCTTGGCGTAAGTGAACAACTCAAGTTGCGTCTTAAGGCGTAATGATAACTCCAGCAAGTACAGCTCCCAAATGACTTACTGATCGATAATAAATGCTGGCATTTATGTCTTAATTACAGATTCCGGAAAATCGACCGCCAACAGAAAAGATAAATAACAATTTTTTTTTAGGTCTGATGTGGTAGTTTCAGCTGTTCGGGATCCAAGAAATAAAAATTTTTACAATAACTGTCAAAATTCTCGCTCGCTCATTGGCTAATTTTTATTGTCAATAAGAGGATAGACACATGAATGACGTAATCACGCGCGGAAAGGCTTCAAAATTTCGCCAAAATGGCGCCAGCGTTGTCAGTTCGTTTTAGCCATTAAACTGTCATTCACGCAATATGCTATGTTTTGATAATTAAGGCCCTAATTACATGGAAAGGGGATGATCCTAGTGCTAGGATCATCCTAGCAAGAGGGTCAAAGATAGCCCCGGTTTACAAGCAAAATTTCACAGGTAGGATCACCCTACTGCCCGGGACAACTCAGGCGTCACGCTTGAAAATAAAACACGCAACGGATAATAAATTTAGCGCCAAAACCGATGTTTCGCTTTAATTGTGTAGCTTATCAGTTCCAATAAAAATCATAGTCAATTTCTAAAGCTCACTAAAATCCAAGACATAAGTTTTCTTAAGTTTGGAACGCGTTTGACGGCAAAACTATAAACTATTCTGCTATCGAGTATTTTAGCGATAAATATTATATCGAAAGTTCGTCGCAAAAAGCCGTTATCCGAAAATTATTTACTTACAAAGCAAAGGTAAAACAAATTCTGAATAAATACGATGTTTTTTGGTCACAAATAATTGATTTTGTTGGTATTTTGAACATATTTTGCTTCTTGAAGTCAAAATAAAGTTGTCCCGGGTAGGCGAGTTGTCCCTAGCAAAGCGTTTACAAGGGCAAACATAACCCTGGCGCTAGGATCATCCCTCATCTCAGATAGGATCATCCTAGCGCTGGGATCATCCTAGTGCTAGGGCCAAATGCAACCCTTCGCATGTAAACTGAAAGCAGAAAACATGTCGCGCTAGGATGATCCGCCTGCTAGGATGATCCTAGCACTAGGATCATCCTCCTTCCATGTAAATAGGGCCTAAGATTCGCTAGTTTAGCGCGTGCAATTACGGGACAAAATAATTTTTTACCCGGTTCATCTGACTCTTTTAATAATATTTTCGACGAAAACGAAGAACATGAACATCGATATTACGCCACGAATGTCTATGACTGCACTGGGTCTGATCGAAACCAAATTTACCGGCGGCAATTTGGAGAACAATTCGTCTCAAGTTCAAAACAATCTCTTTCGATTGCAATTGAAGCCAGCAGCAAGAAAACGACGAAACCAAGAAAGCGAAGTACGAAACCTGGTCCCAAGCCGTTTAAGTTTACATTTACATCAATCAGGAGAGTTTTGGAAAACACATTTTGGTTTGAGTGCGACCACCACCAAAATTTGGCCACTTGCGAATTTTTGCGAATTTTTTCCTCGCCAAAAATTGCAACATTTTTTTGTGTAAACAAAATTGGCTGTAGTGCGACCCGTACCTTACATATGAACAGAAGTTCTTTGAGGCGTAAATCATGAAACGTCGTTCACAGGTAGCTTTTCAATCGGCATACTGAGAATTAATTCAACGATAAAGTGAAAGATAACAGTATTTGTTGTAGTTTGACGTTGAATTTGACTGGAATGGAAATTATGGAATCCGTTTATTTTGCCGCGTGTAACTTCAAAACAAACTGATAAGAATGGACTGTACTTGCGAATATTTCAGCGGGTTTACAAGAATTTCGAATGGAATAAAGGTTAGTTTTCAGAAAAATCTGTCTAAGAAACTTATTATCGAGTTATTGTGCGTAGTTTGAAGTTCACGAAGCTGTGATTCTCGGAATCACTTTCAGTTCGATCACTTTTACCTAAAATAATCTCAAATGAGGCTAGTCATGTTTACTAGTGCTAAACTTAGTACTTTTATCGCAATAAGGTTAAGTTCTAGCTAGGTTGAGGAAGTCTTAGCTCAGCCAAGTTTTTCAAGTTCGCCATTCGCAATCCGTCTTTATCTTCTCCATCCTCGATCATCCTTGTTCCTGTTTGGTTTATTATTACCTATTTGGTGTTTTCTACCTTAATAAGCTATTATTTTGAAGCTTTCTTCAATTTGAAGGTGATTTTGCACTTCGCAAATATGACTTAAAATATCGTGACATAGCTCCTTTAACGGTTCACGAATCGAGAACAAAAAACTCGATCAGAAAGCTTCAAAAGGTGTCGAAAACGTGGATGAAAACAGTATTGTAGCTTTTATTTTAGCTTTTTGTTGTTCATACAATCATAGTTATGATACAATGCGATAGACTAATTTTCTTCTAGATTTATATATTGCAACAGTTCGGAGCATGAAAAAGTTCGCTGGCTTGTCTAGAACTTTCAACCTCTCAGGGTTCTCTTCAGAACGATAGACTAAGTGTTTGTTTTTGATATGTAATCAAAATCAGGTGTAGGCTAACATTTTAAATCTATTATTTTAGATTTTTCATTCAGAGATATTCTGGGGATATATTTATATACATTAGGGAATATTTTACTCAGACAACCAAACGAGTACGAGTGCTTCTAAGAAGAATTAACATTTGAAAACATAATTTGTCAAATAAAGAATTTGACTTAAATATAAAGATGGTAGTAAGTATAACTATATTCAGTTTGTCACCAGCGTGGGACAAAGAAACAAATCTGAGTCCCCCGCATGACCTTCCATATTTAGTAGTTTTGGTATAGATTTTGGGTTTTCAGGTGTTGGGAAGAAAATAAAATATGGTGTCGAACTTCGGTAAACTCTATAACTAACATTGTGAAATTATTATTCTCTTGAATCTTATATTAATATACACATTATAATCTCGTAGTTATCTCTCTCTTAATTCCAGACCTTCCAGTGAGTTTCCGCTGTTGGAGTTTTCAGTAAAGAAATGATTTCTTTTATTTAAACAATTTGCTTTAGATGGCAAACTTTCTAGATAAGCAATTTCCTTTCACTAAAAGAACTAACGAGCTAATTTTTCCCTTCTTGAGGAAATCACTTCAGTAAAAATCTAAAAATAATTGCATATAAGACTTTTCGATGTTTCTAACATCATTAGTAAGTACAGAGTGAAGGTGACAGATGAATATAAATACCGTATTTCCTAGAATAAGCGCCCGGGCGCTTATTTAAAATTTCGGCCAAAAGGGAGGGTGCTTATTAAGTTTTTCTTTCAAGGAACTGTAACTTTATTTTGGCTCAATCTTCGTATGAATGAAAAGATGTGAATACCATAGTCCCGGTATACACCGTACGTACAGATGGCAATAGAAACAGGCTTTTCTTGTGATATCCTTAGTATTTAAGAAAGTGAGGGGGAGGGGAGGGGGCGCTTATTCGAGGGAGGCGCTTATTTGCTATTTTGGCCGAGGGGGTGGGCGGTTATCCGGGGGAGGGCGCTTATTAGAGCGTGGGCGCTTATTCGAGGAAATACGATATTAGTGAAAAAAATAATTGACATTAAGATACCAAAATAATTGTCAATTATTTTTCACTAATATATATTTATCTGCCATCTTATTACTGTCACTCTCTACTTGATAATGATGTTAGAAACATCCAAACGTGGTACTGCAATAATTTTTGAACTTGTAAAATTTTGCGATAAATATAAATTAGCGCATCAATTCTCGACAAAGTTAAGCCTTTTTAGGCCACTTTGGTAAACGTTTAACCAAAATTGATCGGGGACATGAATGAGAAATGTTTGTATGAATAGAAAACAGTTTTAATTTGTTCAATGTTTCATAAAAAGAAATCAGCAAAATTAATTATTGAGCGGCCCATCTTGCTCAGAGAACCAATCAGAACGCTCCTTATCATTATGGACCAGTTTGCCATATAATCGTTATGCTGCTTGAGCTAATATCAACCTCGTTCCCAGGGTCTCTCTTCTTCCCGCCAAAAGCGATTTCGCTTTTGGCGGTAAAAAGAGAGACCCTGGGAACGAGGTTGAGCTTGAGCTGGTTGAGCTAATATGAGTTTATGCTGCTTCCAGTCCGTACTGCGCAGTCTCAGGGTTTGTTTTCAATTTTGTTTTGAATTTGTTTATATGTTACACTTCGGTAATAGTGTACATGAAGTATTTAGTCCGCCATTACGGGTCGTTACGTTCGATGAGCTGAAACGTCGGTTTGTGATACCGTCGTGGTTCTTCTACTCGTTATTATCGTTTGGCAAGGATATCTGGCGTTAATAATGAGGAAAAAGGTAAGTTTGTCCCGGAATTTTTATTTTGGCTAGTATTTACATTCCTTCGTTTGAGACTCAAATACATTAATATAATAATAATAATAACGGTTCTTAGAACTTTTTCTTCTAGATTTATATGTTACAACAGTTCGGAGCATGAAAAAGTTCGCTGGCTTGTCTAGAACTTTCAACCTCTCAGGGTTCTCTTCAGGACATGCGAAGCCTCAATGCGTTTACAAATAGCCTAAAAATAGAATAAAAGAATCTCCGCAGGGCGGAGATTGCGCAGTACGGACTGGAAATCATCTTCAATGTCAACATCCGGGAGTTTAGGTATTTAAGGAAGGGAGGCCAGGTTACTTCATGCACGCAGCCGTCAGGCAATCCAAGTGGTATGTTCCCCCAACCATCAGCTCATATCGTTGTTCTCTCGACTAGACGTGAAGTGCGAGACTTTTAAAAATGTAAAAGATGTTAATGAAGTTTCCATTAAGCGGTGTAATTGCCTAGTTACTAAAACGAGGAACGACCTAAAACCACTAACAACGAGCAATTTATTAAACGACCTAAAACCATTTGAACAGAACAAACATAGACTGTTCACAGCCTCTCTATTTTCTCAGATCGTTGTAGCCACGAGTGAACTGGAACTGAGCACGAAGCCCGCTCCCCACCCCCTACCCCCTCGCGCTCCGCGCTCGCTGTTAGCGTCGAGAAAATAGAGAGGCTGTGAACAGTCTAGAACAAACATGAAATACAGAAAAGACACACGCATGTCCCAACATTAACTCATAATTTATCCTTTAATTAGTTGATGATTTCACAATAATGTAATAACAGGTTGTTCCCCGGAGTTCTTCCCTGTGTGTAAATCCACTCTGGCTTAATTAGATCAATTTCTTGAAGGCGAATGGCTCATTCAGTCACTGTTCTTTAACGTAAATTCCCCCTTACGGTGTTCTCTGGCTGCTGCGCGCAAGGCCTGTCGGTGCTGAAATAGAAGAGATTGTTTGTGAGGCACTACATGAACATATCTGACTCAAGCTGTTGCTGTTTCTATGTGCAGTCGCGTGCATTCAAAGAACCTTCACTATCTTGAAATATCGCAACCTCGTCCCCAGGGTCTCTCTTCCCCCAGGAGCGAGAGAGAGCTTTTAGGGGTAGGGAGGAGAGACCCTTAGAACGAAGTTGGAGACGCATAAATCTAGACGAATTATGGTCTGCCGTTTTATACGTCTTATGTAAAGACGAGACGAACTCTCAGATGAACAAAGCCCTTAGTTAGTCGTTCAAGACGCACAAAAGCAACACTGTAGTTCGTCTTAACGCATTATCCATCTTCTGCCCGTCTGAGACGCATAACCAGAAGCACTAAAAAAACTTGCTCAAGTTAGTCCGTGAAACGGATTGTTTGGCTTAAAAACAGCCATTGACGAGTCAGGGAAGTTCAGCCAAAAATATGAATTTCAGGTGTCGAGGTAACGAACAGCCTGCGAACAAGCTCTCTTGGGGTTTTGGGAGAGTAAGAGAAAGACACCGCTAACCCACCCAAGAGAGCTTGCTCGCAGGCTAGGTAATGAACTAACAGAACTAAGGAAGTACGAATCTTGATTTTTCGCGATCACTGTCAGTCCGTAATCTTACGTGCTCGTCTTTTTTTAGCTTGATCCTCTCAGTCATATTAATTGATGCGATCACTTCAGTTTTGTGACTTGCAACATGGTCCATCGAACCGGACAGCGAGCGGCATTTCTTCCCCAATTGCTATAACTCATTCATCGCTTGTAGCGATCAATTCATGTTTACAACGACTATACAAGGACATTAACCTTTCACAACGAGCAATGTTTTCTATATGTGGTCAAAATGAACAATAAGGGATAGCTTCTCCATTGATTTCAGATTTCTTCCAATCATTTAGCAAAACTATCTTCCTTTGATGAACCTTGAATCCAATAAAATTCTCTCGAAGATAAAGTGGAAAAATAAATTAAATAAACAGTAAAGAACTCACTTCATTTTGTCCGGTTCTTCTACGAACGCGGGGACCGTAAACGGAATATAGCTTCACTCTCTGCCGCAAATAAAGCCGCAAAAAGTAAAACAGCAAAAACGAGGAGACATTTGGAGTTCATATCGTTCAGTCTTCTCTCGTCCTAGACGTGAAGTGGGTTCCTTCTCGATGGCGAGCCTTTATTAAGAATTTAAAAAGATGATAAATACAAATTAAAGATGGTAAATGTTAAGCTCGGTCATACTGTAGTAACTGTATCAGTTCAGTTGGTCACGAGCTAGCCTCCTCCGCAGGCAAGTGAACTCTTACATAAAGGCACGAGTGAGAGACTGGTACGGAGGACAAAAAGGTGACTGAGTCGGGTGGGGGACGGGAAGAGAGGAAAAGGAAGGAAGAGTTCGCTCGCCTCGGCCCCAGTTCCCGCTCTTTTGTCCCTTTTTTGCCCCAGACCCCGGAGACCTAGCCTGCGGAGGAGGCTAGTCACGAGCATGAGACAAAGAAAAAATTCTTAGTCCGGGCTTAGTCTCCGACGTGGGTGGAACCCATGACCTTGCTACGCTCGTGAAAAACTGAATACAGTTACTTACTATAATAAGATGTTAATGAAGTCAACTTCATTAAGGTTACTAAAACTAGGAACGACCTAAAACCAATTACCTGACTTACAACGAGCATTAAATAAAACGACCTAAAACCATTTGCAAATTGAGCGACCCAAAATCCATTTACAAGAATTAATGGCCTACTGAGGAAAATGTAAATGAAGAAATCCTGCCTAATAGTCGTGATCTAGAAAATTCTGAGTGATAAGCCGAAATATAGAAATAGAAAGTGTAAGATACATTAGTGGGAAAAGTGCTGCGAGATGACTCATCTCTAATTACAGGGACCGCGCAGCACTTTTCTAAAAAATAATTTAAAAAATTTCCAGGAGTCATTTCACTACAGTAAATTAGTTAGCCACTGAAATTATATTTTAACGATATATAAACACCTTAGAACCTAAGGAAATCTTCCTTGTACATTAAAATACATAAAAACAAACTGAGCAATTCAAAGACGGTGTACGAAAAGAGAAGCGAACATGAAAGACGAAAGTAAACCATCAGATGCCGGAAAGTGACTAAAAAGATAGAACTGAACAAAAATAAGAAGCAAGAACAACACCGTGATACCGACTGATATCAGCGAAGGAAAGAACGTAAGCACTGTAGTTAATAAAATATCGTCAAAGACTGTTCGTTCCGCTGAACGGATATTATTATATTATTATTATTATATACGAGCTTTTTCCCACAAAGCCCTACAACACTAGGGACATCCGAATTAGGAAAAAGAGAACTACATGTAAGCCTAAAGGAATTTGCAAACTGATAAAAGTTCCCGCAATTTTAAGAATGATATTCACTATAAAGACGAAGAATACCGGTACTAAAAGGAAAACAACATCAGTTATTACTTGCTTTACAACTGTACCTTATAGTTATTTTACTACCTGTGTTACGGGCAGATTTTTAGATACTTCTTGGCGTAAGTGAACAACTCAAGTTGCGTCTTAAGGCGTAATGATAACTCCAGCAAGTACAGCTCCCAAATGACTTACTGATCGATAATAAATGCTTGCATTTATGTCTTAATTACAGATTCCGGAAAATCGACCGCCAACACAAAAGATAAATAACAATTTTTTTTAGGTCTGATGTGGTAGTTTCAGCTGCTCGGGATCCAAGAAATAAATAATCTTAAATGAGGCTAGTCATGTTTACTAGTGCTAAACTTTAAATTAGTACTTTTATCGCAATAAGGTTAAGTTCTAGCTAGGTTGAGGAAGTCTTAGCTCGGCCAAGTTTTTCAAGTTCGCCATTCGCAATCCGTCTTTATCTTCTCCATCTTCGATCATCCTTGTTCCTGTTTGGTTTATTATTACCTATTTGGTGTTTTCTACCTTAATAAGCTATTATTTTGAAGCTTTCTTCAATTTGAAGGTGATTTTGCACTTCGCAAATATGACTTAAAATATCGGGACATAGCTCCTTTAACGGTTCACGAATCGAGAACAAAAAACTCGATCAGAAAGCTTCAAAAGGTGTCGAAAACGTGGATGAAAACAGTATTGTAGCTTTTATTTTAGCTTTTTGTTGTTCATACAATCATAGTTATGATACAATGCGATAGACTAATTTTCTTCTAGATTTATATATTGCAACAGTTCGGAGCATGAAAAAGTTCGCTGGCTTGTCTAGAACTTTTCAACCTCTCAGGGGTTCTCTTCAGAACGATAGGACTAAGTGTTTGTTTTTTGATATGTAATCAAAATCAGGTGTAGGCTAACATTTTAAATCTATTATTTTAGATTTTTCATTCAGAGATTATTCTGGGGATATATTTATATACATTAGGGAATATTTTACTCGACAACCAAACGAGTACGAGTGCTTCTAAGAAGAATTAACATTTTGAAAACATAATTTGTCAAATAAAGAATTTGACTTAAATATAAGATGTAGTAAGTATAACTATATTCAGTTTGTCACCAGCGTGGGACAAAGAAACAAATCTGAGTCCCCCGCATGACCTTCCATATTTAGTAGTTTTGCGTATAGATTTTGGGTTTGTCAGGTGTTGGGAAGAAAATAAAATATGGTGTCGAACTTCGGTAAACTCTATAACTAACATTGTGAAATTATTATTCTCTTGAATCTTATATTAATATACACATTATAATCTCGTAGTTTATCTCTCTCTTAATTCCAGACCTTCCAGTGAGTTTCCGCTGTTGGAGTTTTCAGTAAAGAAATGATTTCTTTTATTAAACAATTTGCTTTAGATGGCAAACTTTCTAGATAAGCAATTTCCTTTCACTAAAAGAACTAACGAGCTAATTTTTCCCTTCTTGAGGAAATCACTTCAGTAAAAATGTAAAAATAATTGCATATAAGACTTTTCGATGTTCCTAACATCATTACAGTGGAAACCCGATTTAACGAAGTGCCAGGGACTGGGGAAATTGGTTCGTTAAATCGGGGTTTCGTTAAATCGAGAACCCCGATATAACGAATTTGTTGAAAACTGACCAAAAACTTCGTTAAATCGGAGTATAGTTTAATGATTAATTTGCCGTAATGTTAACTGATCAAAAGACAAAGAAGATAAAGCCGATTAGATGGCCACGACAGTACTATTTTTAGCAACGTGTATGACTGTAATGGACTGCTGACAACTTTCTTCTGTGGTGTGATGCATTTATTCGTTATATCGGGTTAGATTTTACATTCGGGCTTCTAGATTAGGTTCGTTATATCGAGGATTTCGTTAAATCGGGTTCGTTAAATCGGGGTTCTTTTCCATACATTTTATTGTAATTCTGGCCGGGCTGAATCAATTTGTGCGTTAAATCGGGGACTTCGTTCAATCGAGGTTCGTTAATCGGGGTTTCACTGTAGTAAGTACAGAGTGAAGGTGACAGATGATCGAATATAAATACCGTATTTCCGTAAAAGCTCTATTTAGCCCCCCCTCTCTATTAAGCCCCCCCCCCCCGTATCTAATAAGCTCCCCCTTGGAAGTCAGATTTTGTCATAAGCCCCCCCCCCCCTCTATTAAGCCCCCCTCCTTACGTCAGGCTGATGTAAATTACTTTTCAGCAATATTTTCTGGCATTTCAGTCACTTTGTATTGAAACGTGGTCTTTAATTTCAAGAACTAACGTCGAGTTAGGGTATAAATGACGTTTCCTTTGTAAGACGATCATACATAACCCATTTCTTGTTTCTGTTTTAGTTAGTGGTGTAATAGTAAAGTTTGAAAAAATAATGTGAATTTTCTTGAAAATTTATGATTTGAAATAAGCCCCCCCCCCTCTCTATTAAGCCCCCCTCTCTAATAAGCCCCCCCCCCCCCCCCCCTTCTTGAGGCCTGAAATTTAGTCTGAGCCCCCCGGGGGCTCAATAGAGCTTTTACGGTAAGCGCCCGGGCGCCTATTTAAAATTTCGGCCAAAAGGGAGGGCGCTTATTAAGTTTTTCTTTCAACGAACTGTAACTTTATTTTGGCTCAATCTTCATATGGAAAAATCTACAACACTATCCATGTAAACGTAATAAACATTAATGTTTTTTCGTTTGTCAAACTTTCTTATGTGAATACCATAGTCCCGGTATACACCGTACGTACAGATGGCAATAGAAACAGGCTTTTCTTGTGATATCCGTACTATTTAAGAAAGTGAAGGGGAGGAGAGGGGGGGCGCTTATTCGAGGGGGGCGCTTATTTGCTATTTTTGGCCGAGGGGGTGGGCGCTTATTCGGGGGAGGGCGCTTATTAGAGCGCGGGCGCTTATTCGAGGAAATACGTTATTAGTGAAAAAATAATTGACATTAAGATACCAAAATAATTGTCAATTATTTTTTCACTAATATATATTCATCTGTCATCTTATTACTGACACTCTCTACTTGATAATGATGTTAGAAACATCCAAACGTGGTACTGCAATAATTTTTGTACTTGTAAAAGTTGCGATAAATATAAATTAATGCATCAATTCTCGGCAAAGTTAAGCCTTTTTCAGGCCACTTTCGTAAACGTTTAAACCAAAATTGATCGGGCACATGAATGAGAAATGTTTGTACTGAATAGAAAACAGTTTTCTTTTGTTCAATGTTTCATAAAAAGAAATCAGCAAAATTAATTATTGAGCGGCCAATCTTTGCTCAGAGAACCAATCAGAACGCTCCTTTTCATTATGAACCAGTTTGTCATATAATCGTTATGCTGCTTGAGCTAATATGAGTTTATGCTGCTTCGACCTGCTGCTTCCAGTCCGTACTGCGCAGTCGCAGGGTTTGTTTTCAATTTTGTTTTGAATTTGTTTATATGTTACACTTCGGTAATAGTGTACATGAAGTTTTTTAGTCCGCCATTACGGGTCGTTACGTTCGATGAGCTGAAACGTCGGTTTGTGATAACGTCGAGGTTCTTCTACTCGTTATTATTGTTTGGCTAGGATATCTGGCGTTAATAATGAAGAAAAAGGTAAGTTTGTCCCAGAATTTTTATTTTGGCTAGTATTTACATTCCTTCGTTTGAGACTCAAAAACAATAAATATAATAATAATAATAACGGTTCTTAGAACGCATGTTGGCGAAGCCTCAATGCGTTTACAAATAGCCTAAAAATAGAATAAAAGAATCTCCGCGGAGATTGCGCAGTACGGACTGGAAATCATCTTCAATGTTAACATCCGGGAGTTTAGGTATTTAAGGAAGGGAGGCCAGGTTACTTCATGCACGCCAGCCGTCAGGCAATGCCAAGTGGTATGTTCCCCCAACCATCAGCTCATATCGTTGTTCTCTCGACTAGACGTGAAGTGCGAGACTTTTAAAAATGTAAAAGATGTTAATGAAGTTTCCATTAAGCGGTGTAATAGCGTAGTTACTAAAACGAGGAACGACCTAAAACAAGAGACTATAGTCTCTTGCCTAAAACCACTAACAACGAGCAATTTATTAAACGACCTAAAACCATTTGAACCGGACTGTTCACAGCCTCTCTATTTTCTCAGATCGTTGTAGCCACGAGCGAACTGGAACTGAGCGCGAAGCCCGCTCCGCGCTCGCTGTTAGCGTCGAGAAAATAGAGAGGCTGTGAACAGTCTAGAACAAACATGAAACACAGAAAAGACACACGCATGTCCCCAACATTAATCATTTATCCTTTAGTTTGATGATTTCACAATAATGTAATAACAGGTTGTTTCCCCGAGTTCTTTCCTGTGTGTAAATCCACTCTGCCTTGGATCAGTTTCTTGAAGGCGAATGGCTCATCCAGTTACTGTTCTTTAACATAAATTCCCCCTTACGGTGTCCTCTGGCTGCTGCGCGCAAGGCCTTCCCAACGTTCCCGGCCAGTCGGCGCTGAAATAGAAGAGATTGTTTGTGAGGCACTACATGAAGCATATCTGCCTGCAGCTGTTTCTGTTTTTATGTGCAGTCACGTGCAGGAAAAGAACCTTCACATTCTTGAAATATTGGTCCTTAATACTAGAGACGCATATTATGCGTCCAGACAAATTATGGGTCTGCTGTTTTATGCGTCTAGTGTACGGGACGAAATATCAGCGCACAAATTAAAGCCCTTAGTTAATTAGGCGTTCAAGACGCACAAAAACAGAACTATTATATTGTAGTTCGTCTTGACGAGTTATCCGTCTTGTACCCGTCTTTTATACTGCACTAAGAACACCCCCCCCCCTCCCCCCTACCCCCCCACCCCCCGCCAAAAAAACACCAAAAAAAAAAACAACAACAACAAAACCCATCGACGAGCACTGAAACGACCCAAAACAAGAAAGCCCAAAACAATTTACACTGAGAAATAAAACGACCTAACACCATTTGTAACAATCAATGTTTTCTATATATGGTGGTCAAAATGAACAATAAGGGAGAGTTTCCTCGTCGATTTCAACCTGTACGTTCCTAGACGATCCAACGAAGACGAATACAATGAACCGGATGTAGTTTGTGCTAATCTTTTTTAGCAAAACTGACTATCTTCCTGACTCGTCCCCAGTCGTCTCTCTTGTTGGGAGACAAGAGAGACGACTGGGGACGAGTCAGCTATCTTCCTTTGATGAACCAATCCAACAAAGAAACAGTATTAAAAGAACTCACTTCATCTCGCTGTCTTTTACGAAAACTGCGCGGCCCGCAAAAAGTAGAAGAGCAAAATCGAGGAGACCTTTGGAGTTCATATCGTTCAGTCCTTCTCTCGTCTAGATGTGAAGTGCCTGAGTTCCTTCTCGATGGCGAGACTTTTAAGATGTTAATGAATTTTCCATTAAGCTGTAAATGCGTAGTTACTAAAACGAGGAAAGACTCAAAATCATTTACAACTAGCAATAAAACGACCTAATATAAAAACCACTTACCGTCGCCGAGGCAATAAAACCACTTAGAACCACTTTTCAACTGCGAGCTATCAGTATTAATTCATCACTGAGTTAATAAAGTGATCTTATCAACTAAAAGCAATAAAACGGCCTCAACCCATTTGCAAATTGAGCAACCCGGCAAAAGCATTTGCAAGGCCGTTATACTAGAGACGTCTAATTAGGAAATTGAACTCACTTCGTAATATTTTCCCGCTCATTCCAAAAAGAGACAGCTTGGGTTTTCTGCTACGAATAAAGCCGCAAAAAGTAAAGAGCAAAAACGAGGAGACCTTTGGAGTTCATATCGTTCTTCTCTCGACTAGACGTTAAGTGAGCTCGCTTCTCGATGGAAGAGGTTTTAGGGGAATTATCCGGCCTTCTTCAACACATATGGCGATTCACAGTACTGCAGTCGGTTGCCGTTTTGTCCAAGCGGCCGGTTAACTTTTACTTCTTCTTCAGCTCAGTTAATACAATCTGTTCCTGCGTTGAACTATGGCAAAACTATATCGAAAACTTTTCTCGCGTAGCTTTTATTGAGGCTGAATATCGGTTGTCAATCTATGTCAAAATCATATCAAGTTGTGATGTAGGCTAACGTAAGCCTTAACGTGATTGGTTATAGATATATTTAGGAAAGGAGATTAACATAAAAACCTTCCCGTAAATTGGATTTTGTTTTAGTAAATTTGACTATGAATTTCGAAGGGTTCAGCCAGAATAAAACTACAGGAGAAATATAAAAATTACAAGCTTGCTTTCTGACGAAAGAGTTAGTCGTTTAAAAAGAAGGTAAAGGTAAGAATACAATTTGAAAATTGTCATGTGTCCGTAAAAAGTACAAGGTGTTAACGTTCTTCATCAAAAATGATTGGTTAACTTTAGATAGTTTTAGTCCAACCTTTTTCAATATCATTAACTAGTGGGGGCGAGCTTACGACTGAGTAGCAACTCATTCCACTGAATCATCATTACTTTAACGTAGAAACTTTTGTTAATTTAGAGAGAGTTTTCTACGTTTGTTTGAGGTGCGAACAACAGGTGTCAGTGAAAGGGATCGGAAGGTAATTAAAAAGCTATACTGATAAGGTCTAAAAGGTTGCTTAAAACGGCGTAGTTTTTACGGGAAAATAAGACAGTTAAGAGGAAACAAGTTGTACTATCCAAAACTATCATTTTCAGGGAGAGCGCTTCCAAAAACTTGCCAATTGTTTATTTTACATTATCTTGATGCAACACCTATATAGGGTGTAATCAAGATAATGATAAACACTAGTTAAATGATCCCTAATTATGTTTGGCTACAATCTCGGACAATACCTGTTGAGACAAATCAAGCTACGCACTTTATACAAGTCGGGAGCCGAATATAAAATATTGTGGCGTACACATTCAGACCAAAACAACATTGAATTAGAGGGGAGGGGGAGATGAAATGACCACGAAACAAGCGTACAAGCAAAAATGACTCTAATTTAAGTAAGTGTCTCAACAGTTTTGTCCGAGATTGTAGTAATGATTGCGGCCGTAAATACGATACAAGTAATTTTAGAAATACGACTTAAAGAAACCAAACTTTAGAGTAAACATATTATATTTTGATAACAAACCAATTGAAACATAGTTAATACTTTTAAGTAATGTGAAGAAAATCCAAATTAATAAATATGTAAAATATCCCAAAAATGCCTGTCAACACATTAACGTAATAGACAATATTCGTATTCTCACGATTGGACTGGAACTAGCTTGCAATCGAGGCTAATGCGGGGGAATCTTTTCAAATGCAAATATTTTATGATGTTCCCCCGCATGAGCCTCGATTGCAAGCTAGTTCCAGTCCAACCGTGAGAATACGAATATTGTCTATTCCGTAGCAAGCGTCCGTAGTGACTAAACGAGGAACGACTCAAAATCATCTGTGACAACAAGTGCCTTTGACCCACACCTTTGACTAGGGTCACAGGTGACAAAGGCCGTCTTTGGCCATACCTCTGACTAGGGTAACAGATAGGTAACGGCCGTCTTTGCCATACCTCTGACTAGGGTAGCAGATGGGCAAAGGCCGTCTTTGACTTTTGTCAAAGATGGTACGTCTTTGACTTTGGTCAAAGATGGTACGCCTTTGACCTTCAAAGGTGGAACAAAGGTGATGCCAATTTTGAATTTGACTGGGTCAAAGGTACTTTTGACTGCGGTCAAAGCTGTTACAAGCTTTGACGCGCGTCAAAGCTTGTCAAAGACGATGTCAAAGGTGTTGTTTACCTTTGACCACTGTGGCAAAGATAGTCGTCCATCTTTGTCTCACTTTTGACGCGAATCGCGAATCAAAGATAAGACAAATCTGCAGTGTAATAAACGACGACCTAAAACCATTTGGATAGAACAATGAAACACACATTATTTATTTATTTATCTTTTATTAGTTGATGATTTCACAATGATTTCCCTGTGTGTAAATCCACTCTGCCTTGGATCAGTTTTCTTGAAGGCGAATGGCTAGTAGTATAGTGTTTGGGGGTACGAGCTCATTTTGAAAATGCGCTCATACCGCCCAAACACAATCCTACTTCCCAGCTGTTGGAATAAAATATTGGAATCAAATATTGGAATCAAATATTGAAATCTAATCTTGAAATCAATATGGGAATCAAATATGGGAATCAAATATGAGAATCAAAAATGGAAAATAGAAATCGACACCTTGGATCAACACCTTCGATCGACACCTTGGACCCAAGTCTGAAATCAAAATGCTGAAATAAAATATTGGAATAAAAAATTGGAACCAAATATGGGAATCAAAATATGGAGATCAAAAAACGGAAATCAAAACATGGGAATCAAATGCTGGAATCAAATGCTGGAATACCATGACAAAAAACATTTCATGATAAAATCTCATGGTAATGTACAATCGTATATTTTCATAGTTAAATTTTGAAACTATATGTTTTATAAATTAATGGTGCGTTTATTTCATCGTGTGATTTCCTTTGCGTGACATTCTCGGAAAACCGGATGTCATATTCGGGGATTCCCCCGCTAGCAGGTCTGAACATGTCAGGTCATGAGACAGTCATGAGACAATCGTATGATTTTACCAACCAATCAAAACAGAGAAATAGTCCGACGTGTCAGACAAAAAAAACAATCATAGAGAAATAGTCCGACGCGTCAGACAAAAAAAACAATCATAGAGAAATAGTCCGACGCGTCAGACAAAAAAACGATCATGAACAAGCAACGATTTGATATCTTCAAAACCGATGTTGAGCAAGTTTTTAAAGCGATTTGCACCAAGTATCTTAATACAGCTGCAGACATACAACAGATTTGTGTTGTTTACCTTTAAGATTGTTTTTCTGGAGTTTCAAATAGTCATAGATTTATCAAACTTCCTTCATATTATACTTAAAATATTATCTCATCTAATAGTATAGAATGAATTGTGATGTGAATATTCATAACGGCTTGAAGGAAGAGGGAGAGTTTACTTGTTCTTTTTGTAATGAACAATTATAGATGTATTAAATAAAAAAGATGACGAACCATGTTGTGATAATAAAGAAACGATTAATGAAAATGGTATGTTTGTTTGTATAAACTGTGGTGTAGTTGATGGTTTATGTGTATGCTTCTGAATATATAGATTTTTATGAAAACATGTATAAATTTAGGAAGAAGTCGGTCTATCATCAGAAATACCATATAAAGAACGTCTTAGACGATAAATGTTTTAAACACAGGATTCACATACCACATCAAGATATAGCAAAAATTAATAGTATGTTTAAGAAGATTGAAGGTGTTTTACTTAACGACGAAAGAAAACGGTCAATAAATTTAACTTCATATTCCGAAAGCTATTTGAATCATTTCAATCTCCATGTTATAAATATTTCGACTTACCCAAGAGCTTGAAAACCTTAAAACAATATGAAACTATCTGGATGGATATTTGTGCAAAAACCGGGTTAACGTATATTGCAACCTAAGCCAACGAAGCTTTGTAAGAAAAAAATTAAGAAATAGTGTGACATAACAACACAGCTGTGTCGTGACATCATGATGCAGACAGAGATTTTACAGATTCTTCAGATGTAAATTTCTCAGCATATTGCTTTTTCGAATTTACCCACAATAGGGCACATATCGATGATAATCTCATCAATAAGTTTCATATTATTTACAAACAGTTTGTGATCAAAAGGACTGCCTCTAAGACAAGATCTCAGTTCCACTAACGTCTTTTGATATGTTGTATAAGCAAATTTACACATTTCAATTTTCCTTGGGTAATTTTTCAATTCAGTAAAGCTCTTTAGCAATAAAACCGGATCCAGAAATTGTACCCAAAATAACAGGATTCAAAGTGACACCACCGGCAATAGTCCCTGTGACAACCAGCAAAGCAGATGTTACATTTGCTATTATATTTAATCGTTTAAAATATTTAAATGCTTTCAAATAACACCACCATTTTTTATGATAAAATGAATACAATGATTTTATCTCATCGATTGTTTCTTGACTAAGTTCTTTATCAATATGATTGAATTGATAAATGCTCTCACTTATTTTTCTTGTCATATATATTATTCATTAGATTAAATTCATCATGGTATTCTATATTCGACCATTAACAATATTTCTTCTTCTGGTGCTTCAGAAGTTAATTCAATTGCTAAATGACCAAATGTTAGTTTCAGATCTATATCCATTGTCTGAAGCTGGGTCATCGAAGGTGATGTGTAATTATTTACGGTTTGAAGAAGGAAACCATGTTTTATTTTCAATTTGATTTTGGCATATGTTGCTGTAAATTTGAAATGCATTGCTTTTATTTGAACAATATGACTGTAATTAGGCATAATTAATTTATCACAACCGTTTAATAAAAGGTTTTATTACCATCTTTTGTGTTTAGAATGCCATGTAAGAAATGCGTGGAGTTTTTTTATTTGATTACCATTCAAGTCTAGATTAGTCTCCATCACCATATTACCATTTTCAATGACAAAAACAGTATCGTAAATATTAGAGTCTATATCAGATTGATGGCCGGATACACCATAAACAATCAAATAACCTTGCCCCTGGCTTGGACTTGAAGAAGATCCGTCACATTTTAAATCTAAATAAATAAATTCTGGTGGAGTAAGTGCCCATTTATGCATATGAATGATCGATCTGGTATAATTCTGAAAACTTTTTGTTGCTTGTTGTGAAATATTCAAAGACGTTGAAACCACATTCAAACTCACATTGGTCATCGATGGCGGGAAAAATTCAATTACGAAAGTAAATTCTCCTTCAGGCAATTTCAACATATTAAAACCAATTCTTGATGAATATTTCTTTTGAGAATTTATCCCAAGTTTTAGACTATAAGCTTTTTTGTTCAAACTGTGCGGAGACCTGCTAAAATTGACAATTCCATCAATGATAATATTGTGTTCATCCACCGATTCTTTTTGTCTTCCATCAAATATCTAAAGAAATCTTTTTGTTGTTTGAACTTGAAATATGAGATTCATCAACATATTTCTTCATATCAATAGTTATCAGCGTGTTTGATTTTTCTCAATTCCTCACTCACGAAGGCTACATTGGTTGCTGCATCATACTCTTGACTGAGAGGAGTTGCTAGCTTTTTTATTTGTGATTTTCCATATCTATCTCAGCAAGCATTTTATTTTCACCTAATACTGAAAGAGCAGTCAAATCTACATAAGCTTTATTAGCAGCTTGAAGATGAGTAGACGGGGTAGATACATTGTTTATATATTTAGAATTCATATCGAGGTTTCCAGTCATTACTCCTCCAGCAATATCTAACTTCTTATTAAGTTCACTATCAAGATAATTCTTTGTGGGAAGTGTAAATAGCTCAGATTATTAACTTTTGCGGCGAGTCCTGTATCGATGTATTTTTTGGAACAAGACTTTGATCATCGTATGAGCTTGAAAATGGTTTTCTGAATTTTTAATTAATTGACCTTTCAGATCGAAAAAAGTCTCATCTTTGTCTTTTTTAAGAAATTTTAAGTTGAGATATTCTTTATTAACAACTGACTTCAGATCACGAACGATATGAGTGTATTCATCATCAAATTTATGATCAGGATTGTTTTCAACATATAATATTTTATTATTCTTCATATCAAGATCCCCATCGATCTTATCCATTTTTTTATTTAATCCAGAATTTTAGTGTAAGGAGATTGACACCATCTTGATCGCCAACGGGATTCCCCATCTGTTTTACTAATTTATTTTGCATAACGATATCGCCAGAATTGATTATATCCTTTCCATTCATGTTTAATTTTGAAGTCATGTGATTTAGTGCCATCTAATAATAGCGTTTGTCCTTTCATTGTCATATAGTTTGACAGAATCTTGACCTTCGATTGGATCAGCAATATTAACCAACCGTTCTATTTTGCATGTTATAATTACCATCATCAGTTAATCGAAATCCAATACCTTGATCTCCTTTTTCACCCTTTGAATTTCCTTGAAGTTGGTGATCAGAAGATTGATCTGGTAACAACCCATTTGAGTAACTCATTTTATATTATTATATTAGATTATATGTTTTCATTAAAATTTTTTGTTATAAATTTCCTTGGCTTATCAATATACAGAAATGAATACGGAATCTTCAGTTTGCTCTCTTGTAATTGTTCTTTAACTGATACCATTTTCACGGCATATCATTGATTTTTTCATTATTGCTTGGGAAATCATATATACAAAAGTGGGAACAATTAAGACGTATATCTTTTGGTGTTTTGTAATACGACTGGCTAAGATAAATAACACTGCAATTGTAGTGTCTACCTCTGATAAAATAATCAATCAACGGTTTTTGATTCTTTTCACACACGAAATCATCGAATATGACTAATTTTTGATTATCATCTGTTAATCCAGATACTGGTATAATTTTATCATTACTCGCCTCTATAATATCATAACCAACCTCTTCACTTATTGGTTTAAATGTTTCTTGCATATTTTGATATTTCGATTGTTCAAGATTTTTTGCATAGAGATATAATTTATCAAAATAAATTAAGTTATAAAGCATATGCATTAAAGTGTTTGTTTTTCCTGATCCTGAAGGCCCACAAATTAACATTCTAAAAGTATTATCAGGCATAAAGTCATACAATTGTTTAAAATTCATGTTACTATCTTCACCATCATAGTTTGGAATTTTCATTTATATTATTATGTTACATTATTCAGTAGTACATCATGTACAACGTGATGTAGTACACTATGTAGTACAACTCGTTTTATATTTAATATTCGATATTTTTGTCATTAAAAAACTTATAAAAAATATTATGTAATGTAATAATATAATAAAATGAGTTTACTTAAATGGCAAGAACTTGCGAAAAAATAAAAGCAAACTTGGGAATAAAATTAATTTTGTCCGTGATTACAATAACGGAAAGAAATTTAGGTGAAAAGGTTAGTGAAACGTCTTTTAAGAAAGCATTCAAACCAATAACATCTAATTGAATGATGTCATGATATCCAATTTGCAAAAACCAATAAAAAGAAAACCTGTAAAAAAAGGAGAAGTACCTGATTATGGTATTTCTATCGATGATGAACTTGAAGATTTTGATCTTGATAATTTTATATGTGGATTGATATAGGACATACTACTAAAGAGATTCGTACCAAAACCTCCATCTTATGAAGATAGTTTACAAGATTTGTTAGAAGGAAAAAAACAATATATATGAATCCAGATCTCGATCTTCAAGAAGAGCCTCCAATATATGGTTATGATGAGGGGCCAGACTATGGGATAATGAGTGAAGATGAGGAGGAGGATGATGATTTTGAAGAAGTTGATGATGAGAATAGCTTATTAGATGGATTGGATCTTCCAAATTATGATAGTGTTCAAAAACAACTTGATGATACAACGATGAATCAAACAAAGACTACAAAATATTTGAAAAAGATAGTACATAAATGCTAATCATAAACGGAAATCAGTTAAAGGCTGTAAAGGCTAAACATAACAAAGGCGTATAAACAGGGTCAAATAAGTGAATCAGAAAAAAATCTGAAACATGAACAGCTTAATAATGGCATTTGTAGCCCTAAAAAATTACATTAGCTTTTATGATAACCAATTAAAAACAAAAAAAAGGATCTGGTATTAAAAATAAGAAAGGAGGAGGTGGTAATATTATCTTTTTCAATAATCCAAAACAACTAATTAAAAAACTGGAAATTATCATAGGTTCAATGATGGCTGGTAACACATCAAAAGAGATAAGAGACACTGGAGTGGCTATTTCAGATATGCTGCTGAAAACATCAAGCATTAATAAAGCACAACATGAGGACTTGTATAAAAAATATTTTAAGATATAAAATAATCTAACGATATTATATATGGAAGAGAAATAGTGTTATCGTCATATTCAGTAAAAAATACAGGCAACAATAAACCTGAAAATTTTATTTACAAAATTCACTCAAACCGATAATCTTAGATAGTAATTCACAATATGTTATTGGTCTTAATAGAATCAATCAATATGTCGTTTACATGGTTTAACATCAATAGCGGATATAAGAAATCAATTAATTTCATACAGCTCTGATAATGGTTCAACATTTCACGATATTTCTTTTTTCCAGCAGGAGTCTGGGATTATATTGGAATCAATAATCACATTCAAAATGTAACTGTTATAAAAGAAGCAGGGAAAAAGGATATATATCTCAAATAAATTTAGAATTTATTTAATGATCAAACTCTTTAGGGTGCTTCAATAAAAATGATCCAAAATTATCAATTTAGATTTAAACACGATCAAATTTTTATGAATTAATAAGGATTTGGATAAGGTTTATTCTAAAAGTACGAAGAAAGAAATGTAGGTATCAGGAGGTGCCTAAAGTCTGAGCCAAGATATGGATGATGGCTGAATGGTCCATATGTGATCTCATAAATGAGTCACTTGTGGATGAGACAGAGAGTTGATATTCTGTTCAGTTTCTAGTACATCCGTTTTGAGGCCCTCGTATAGTTTTTACACTTGTAAGAACCTCTCAGAGTTTCGTATAATCCAGTAAATAAAACAACAATCAGCTAAGCCATAATGAATATACATAACAGATGGTAAAAGACGCCAAATTGATTTGAATGGAGTCGGATACAGCTTTTTCATTTTTATTGAAAAGAATTATCTAATATAATATAATATACAGATGAAACCATATGAATTCACAAGGTTTTACAAAAAAAAAAAGCTCCAAAATTTTAGTAAAATTTGTTTACAACACATAAGGATCAGGTTTAATTGTTGAGTAATATTTTTAAACCAATGAAGAGTATCTGTATCATTCTGTTTTCAAAAAATTTGCCAAGCCTGTAGCCAAAAAAGCATTGAATCAGGAATATCACACACTTGTAGAACGACTTGGCAAAAAATATCTGAGAAATCTGGCGATTTAATTATGAGCAAACTAGCCTAATCATGAGACGATAATAATACAGACGCAAAAAACAATGATAGCATCCTTACTCTCATATCAAAAACAAGAGGAGATGCACTGATATGATATTGAATCGTTTGATATCTGGTAATGGGGATTGAAAAAGAAACTTAAAAATTATGTAATGTAATAATATATAATAAGACAAAATGGCTTTCAGATCAAATGAAATATTTGCAAAGAAAGGAATTTGTAAGATTTCAACTCGATGATGTTATCAGAACCACCGCTAATGGGCAGCATCAAGTCAAAAATGGTGCCTATAAATTCACAATCAATGATAGATCATCATTTTTCACGAATGGTATATAATGCATATTTTGGACGTTCAATTTCAAAGTTCAAAAACTTAGCTGACGGCCACAGCTTATGGAGGTTATAGGAGTAACAGTATCTGATCAAACGGGTCAAAATTCATTGATTGACCAATATGATGATATAAATCTGCAGGGAAAATCGTCTTACGATACTGATAATATTACGACAAGGTTACTTTTGCGTTAAGAATTTGATTGAGTACTCTGATGATTATAGTTAGATCGTGTAGCAAAGAAATTCATTGTGGTATTTGGGAGATACAAATTCCATCTATCACTAATGCTGATCAAAATACTGAGGATTTCGAAGCTAGAACGACTTCATAACCAATCTGGGAATAATGATGTGAAATGTAATCTTATACCTCTTAATAGAATAGCTCTATATTTTGAAGAACTTGAAGATAAAATAGTTGGTTGTACGCCCATGGGCAACTTGCAATTTAACATCGAATTATGCAAAATGACGACGAGGCTGATTCAAAAATTCAGGCTGCGGGCTGATGATGGGTCAAAGAGGCTTTGTTATTAATCGATTCTTACTTTTGGGTTCGACAAAATGTAACCACACAAAGGACAGTTTATAACGATAAATTTATCGTCAACTCATGATTTTAAGAAAGAGACAACATCGCACATATCTACGTGAGATGTATGAATTGTCAGCACCTACCCACGTTCCTCAGGGTTTTTTCCAAATATCATCGAGTATTTATAATGTTAAAGCGAATTTTTTGTATATTTGCACACGAGCTAAATCTAGAACAATGATGAGTCTAACCCATATGAACTCGATAACTTTAATATTAAATGTCTGATCGTGCGAAACGGTTCCTCATTTAAACAACTTGCCGCCTCGCAATATGGAAATGGTGTTGTTTATCCTGGAATCCGAAGACAGAGTATGATACAGAGAGCCAAGTTACGAATTCTTTCAATGATTTAATGTCCTATGCGTTTAGGGTGAAATGATCATAACTACTGGAACACGAAATTGAATCTTTCTAATGTATAAAAGTTTATACCCGTTGATTACTTATTTTATTTCGACATTATCATATCAAACTGAAAAAATGTACAAGAGACCCCAAAACAGTTGATATTCAGATATAAATTGAATGCAAACATAGTGCAGCAGACAGTGCATTTGTCTGTGCAGCAATAGTTCTGTATGAAGAAATGGTTGTCATTGACAAAGTGGGTAATGATATTGGTTATAGTTTAAGAAAAAGTAGTTTAAGAGAGAACAGAATAAATATGTTTTTGTCAACCAAAAATTATATAAACATATAATATATACGAGGATATGACAACTATATCATTCTTATAAAGTTAAATTATCTGAAGGTCAAAAGGCAAAGACTTGCAAAAGCTTATAAAACAAATACTGCTAATAACAATCAGATTAAACCTAAAAATGAATTATCAGGATCTGATGAAATGATGCTTACCAAAAGACAAATTAAACAAACGTTTATCACATGTCAAAAGCCTTTGGTACAAAGGGTCAGATATCAAAAATAAGTAAAACACAGATCCGTAAACTCAATCCGTTATGGAGGTTATCATTATTACATCACTTTTTATCTCTTGGCAGAGCATTTGCCACCAACCATTGCTAAAAACACTTGGGGGGTTACAGATGCCACATTTCTGGTTTTTGTGCAAGTGAGGGAGCATCTCAGGTTGTGAAGGCAATATCTGGAAAAGGAATTACTAACGCGGTGGTTTCCTCATTCCGCACAACAATAAACAAATTTGATGCAACCTAATCCAATATTAAACATTTGTTGACAAAGAAACAGACAGAGAAACAAAATACTGAATTCACACTATCAATCAG